>JAODLD010000070.1:2312990-2350636 GCA_026781065.1 Mormyrops boulengeri | reverse complement strand
CCCCCCCCCCCCCCCCCCCCCCCCCCCCCCCCCCCCCCCCCCCCCCCCCCCCCGCTTTAATGCATGGTGGGACTCCCGGTCTGGTGTGGGAACTGCCTCAGGGCTCCAGGTGAGCAAGCCCAGATAAGTGGCACAACGGAGGGATAACAATCCGATAAAGGCCTGGACCCAAGGGAGCCTGGTTCTGAAGCCCAACCGTCTGCGAACACATTCCGTCCCCGTGAAAGACTTTGATGGACTGTCCCATTTATTCAAATACCCAGCTGGGGTGCATTCGTGGGAGAAAAAAAAAAAAGCAAGTGGCCCCAGTGCTTGAGTGTGACCCAATGTTTCAGTGACTATGCAGTGTCCAGAGGTGGGAGTTTGCTGATGACATCTGGGCCTCCAGAATTCCCTTACAGGTGACCCTGCTCATTGCACGTCTGCCATCTAACACACCGCGGTGATGTGGCACCGAGCCGCCACCTCTTTACATTTGCTTTTCGCGAACACATGCCTGTAGTCTTTGGCTCAAAGTTTTCAACAAACAGCCTGTGGATGTAGTAGCTATCTGGTTGGGGAAGAAAGAGCTCAGGCAATGGGATCCATCGCACTGGGAGATGCAGTGCGATTTCAATACCATAATGCATCGAGAAAGACTGTCTGCGGGGGACAGTACTAATAGCAACAAATAACATTTACATGCTTATTGGACACCTTCAGTCTATAGTAAGTTATATAGCTAACAATTTTAACCCTTCCCATTTAAGGTTATTATTAAGCAATCCAGGTTTTTGCAGGTGCAACTGCAGTCCTCCATCTTCATCTTGCAGCCACAGAGTCATTTCCACTGTCCTTCTCCATCCACTATGTTACCATGAGATGATCACACCTATCTACATAGTTTGTTGGAGCTTCTGCTGGTATGTGAACAAGCTGAATGATGGTTAGCACTGTAGCACGTTAGCAGTACACACTGATATCGTGCCAGATCTTCGATGCAACTTCAACATTTTGTGTTACTTCCTGAGAACAATAAGTTCACGATGGTTCATCTTTAGATTGAATTCCCCAGTGAGCAGGCTAGATGGGACATCAACACATTAATGATTAATGCTAACGACTACGAAAGCCAGGCCCCGGTACACTGTGTCTCTGCAAGGAGATTCTTGTTCTAGTAATCGGTGAACTTGTTTTGTATGGGGTTCCGACAAAAGTTCTCCAAGATCATCCTTTTTTGTCAGCTGGCTTTGTTAGGTTTTTTTTTTTTTTCGTTTATACATCATGCGTTTTGAGATTTGGGGTAGGGGGTGGTGACTGGGCCCCTTGCTACCATCTCCCCCACTGTTAAACATTCAAAGTCACAGTGTGGATAGCAGATTGATACTCCATTGACCCAGCATTGTGTACATCCCATGGTACAAGGACAAGTGGCACCAAGATGTCACAATGCCACTGCATTGTTAGAAACAAGGAAAACCTTTGTAGCAGAGTAGAGTTTTGTTTTGGAGAATTTTACCTACTTTTTGCTTGACGAAATTTAAAAATAATAACAATAATTTCATGCCTTCCATTTTCTTCTCAGAAAATTTCCACTAAAATCACAGTACGTTCTCTGATAACTAATGTTCAAAATGTATTGTGAAGCGGTCATCAGAAATGTTTACTGTTTGGTGGCAGTGTTATCATATGAATCATGTTTATGCAATTACCAAAATCCACCACACGGGGGTCAAAGCCGTGCTGGTTTTTTTTTTCGCCCAATAAACCAACGTCGTGTCAGATTCATTCGCATTTTGTTTTGTGTGCCTCCTTGTTTTTTTCCACGCCAAGTCCACGTTTTGTTAACGTTTGTGAGCTGTTTGATTTAACAGTTAACTGCGGCAGACTCTTATCTTTATTTACTTCTTTTCTCATAACGATGCAAATGGTTTTTCCGACCATTTTATTTTCGTATTTATATTTCATTCAGAGATTCAGAGTGCTTGATAGCACTCATCTTGTTTTTCATTTTAATAATGGCTTAATTACTGAGGGCACAAATTGCTGCTTCTTCCAGATATGATATTAATGCTAATGATGTTAGCATGTGCTAATCAAAAGAGGACAAGGGAGCCCCCTGTGGTAACACCTGGGAAGCGATTTCTTTTTTCCCAGATCACTTTAAAAGTGGACGCTAATATGGGTTCCTTTTTATGTTTAATAACATGCCCCCACCACTACTAATAAATGATAAATGACAAAATCAGCCGTCATCCCATCATTATGGCAACGGAATGGATTCCTTTTCATAAAAGATCTGCAGTGTTTATGACCCCCAGTGAACAGGTCATTTTTGAAGGACCTTCTTGTTACGACATGGTTTTCCAGCAGCACAATAGGCAGCTCTGGGTTGAGCACAGCTCCGAATCCTCTCGCCTTGAGGACCCAGTCCACGTCTCAGCTGTAAAAGAAAAAATGCACTGAAGGTTTAATTAACAAAATGGAGGAGAAGGGCAGTTGCCTGGATACACGTGTCACACCCGAAGCCGTGATTCATTGCAGCTTCCTGCGGGCAGATATTTCAACCCGTTCTGTCGCTTTAGTCCAGCCGTCATCCATGAGAGTCACCTGTCGCCAGTCAACTACCGGCATTTTCTCATTTTTGGCAGCCTGGCAGTTGGCTCTCAGAAGCCACTGACTCTGAAATGGATTTACATGACAGCAGCTGCACCTTTTGAGCCTAGGCGTCCAGTGAGCACACGGAGATGTGGCCCGCAGGATGCCGAAACTGGATGATCTGCATCCAGAGTCCATTCTGTGTCATATTTAAAAGATGATTATTAGCGTAGCACATTTTAGTGGCAAATGCTAGGGATCAGGTGTTTTCTGTATACGGAAAACCTTGTCAACATCTCGCCATTTCCAGTATGGATAATGGCTTCTAATTCAGTATGCAGAAATATCCCTGTATATTGAAAAGTTTTAATATGACTATGTAATGAAATCTAATGCAATCACAGTCCCACCATATTACAGTTATTCCGAGTTAATGAATGTTACAAGATATGAGGTGGACGTCGCGTAATGCGTCTGGCATCTCGATTGGCCCTCAGTGGCATGCATGGATGTTCCCTTCAAATGGGTCTTATTATATTTTCTGAAGCGATAAGTAACACTTGCTATAATTCGAGGTTATTATTGGATCAGGCCTTAGTGAGGCACCAGGTAACAAGAGCAAAATTGTAGCCGCAGAACGACACATTGAAACACTGCAATCCTTGCCTGAGATCCCATTTTGTTGCTCAGTGAATATCGAAAACTATAATATCATTTGCAACAGCGAGGACTGGTGAGGTTAATCAGGATAAAAAAACGAAAAGTCAGATTGTACTTTACAGACAAATACTCATACACTCTCATACACGGCGAACATCACTCTGACGTCCTGTGGGTCCCGTGTGTGTTTTGATATACACACCAAAGTACTGAATGTTAGCACTGGCCTGCTACCATGCTATTGTAAGTGCTTCCTGCCCCTCTGCAGGACCTTGTACCCAAATAGGGGATTTCTTTAGATAAAACAGTCACTGTGTGAAAAATGTGGTGCAGTTATGGCCTTATGAGTCGACTTGCGACGGTCAGAGAATGGAGCCATGGGAGATTCCGCTAAAATCAAACTGCTAATTATGTTACATGGAAGCAGCTCGCCGTTTGCCGAAGTCGTAAGCGGCCTCGGCAGACTGCAGGCAGGCTAATGAAGACCTGCGGGCTGTGAGTGCTTTCTTCTGCAGCGTTATTAGCGTCTCCTACGACTTCGGTGCCGCTGGCGCAGCTTTGAAAGTTTCGTTAAATGGACTGTGAGAAAAATTAGTTTTCTGAAAAGGCGACTTATGATTTTAACGCTATATTTTGCAGCCCGGGTTTCCTTGTGGCCTCGAGTATTGTTTATCACCGCCCTTAATTTTAAGAGTTGTTTTATGATCAGCAACATTTCTTCCTGTGTTAATCCATCAAATTGTTACGTAACATACTGTAGCTTCTGCTACGCTTTGGTTCAGTGAATAAGCTAAGGCTTTTAAAAAAAGAAAAACATTGTTAATTGTTTTCGTTATGCAGTGATGCCCACAATTTTAAAGGATGTGGGTTTCACGTCACTAATACACACGCTCACTTAAACCACATGGGTTGTATGTTACCAAAATGGCGGCCACGCTTCAGATTAATGGACATGTCTTGTAGCCACAGCATAGCAGGGCTTGTAAAAGACATCATTCAACAACCTGATCCATGGATAGGAAGGGTCACAAAACAATGAAGGAGGAGACCAGGAAAACCAGGTATCTGTCGTCCTTTAATGGAAAGTGTTTTTACAGCCTCTTAAGCTCCAAAAAGCACAGTGTCCAATTACGGGACAAATGAATGAAAACCATAAAGCATTAATGTTGTGTCAGGGAACGGCACAAAAGCCCTGCTTTCACCACACTGACCCAAATCAATCATTTTTCTTTTGAATAAGATGGACTCAATCACATAAAGGGCCTTATTTAACGCAGTTGTTGGTTTCAGATGTAACTGTCCACTTATTCTAAGTCTCTTTTAGTTCTGAAGACAAACTATAAGCAGCACTTTCCTCAAAGCTTCATTATGTGTGGCTTTTGGAAGTTCATATAAAATAATTCAGGTTTTCTTAAATAAAAAACCTTAAGGTGTAGTGCCAGGCTTACACTATATGGTGTGTGAATTGAAAATAAATAAAAAATTAAATAGTATCAGAATATAGTGTGACAGAATATTAAAATATCCTTCGGTATGACAGGCATTTAGCAAAAAGACGGCTCTTTCGCTTGCTTATTCGGTTTATTTTTGTTGTGTGTATTGAGTTGTGTTTGTGTGTATTGAGTCTTGCGCTGAATGTTTGTCCCTTTGCCTATAGAAAAACAAGATGTGTTTTTCGTCTTTGTTTCTTCCATCTGAAAATTCTGGTTTAATATATCTTACGAACCAGCTGAGGGGTGTGGTCCGCCGTATGCCTTGAATGGATTGTCTTAGTCATAAAGGAGACCTTTTGGTCTTGCACTCGTCGTCGCTCTGGACAGCCTCAAGGGACCCGTGAGTCACCTGTGCGCTGCAGAGCTCGGACTCTGCCAACGGAGAATTCGGCGTAACAATCTCACGGAAGACAAGAGCGAGCCGCATTGACTGGGAGCCCAAACGAGCCACCCCCCTGGCCGCCTAGTGACGGCACCTTAAATTCAGCTGTCGTCGTAAAGTAGATTTTAATGGCTGCGCGGGTGCAGCGGCGGCACGCTCCTGGTGCCGCTGACTTGGCTCATTCCCCTGAGAGCCGGACCGCGCCGAGTCTCAGCTGATGTCTCACGTCCTGCCAGCTGCTGCTATGGCATTAGCCCCCATCCGTCTGAGCAGTATGACTCACCTTCCCCTCATCTGTGATTTAAAGCTCACAGAGTTGCTCTACGGCTCCCTGGCAACGGTCAAAGATTGCAGGCACAGCTTTTAAGCTCACAGAAGATCCCGGGACAGCCCCCTTCTGAACACTGGGTGTGCATCTGACAGCCTTGGCCCAGTTTAGGCGTGCGTCACGTTGGTAGTCAGCTATGACTGGGAGCCTCATCATGTCTAAACTTTGCAAGAACCATTCCAGGGAGGCTAGGATCCCTCATGGTTTCTCCACCATTAGGGATCTGTCAGACCGAAGCAGGGTGTTGGTAAGTCACAGGGAATGAACCAATATGTCTTCAGTAAGCCCTATTAAACTCTTCCATCACCTTTATCCTGTACTTCATAAAGAATGTGACCAGCTTGGCAGGTGAATTCAGCTCATGGGAGTTTCTCATACACAAAAATGTTCTGAGGGCAGAAGGAAAAATGACTAGTTCAGAGAGTTGACCAATCAGATTGTAGAGGAGGTGGGACCAACCAATCAGATGTCTTGGTCCTGCCTCCTCTAGTTGCTCATTTTTTATTTTGCCCTCAGGACATTTTTGTGTAAGTAAAACTCCCACAAGCGTGAATTCATCGGAACGACCCCCTCAAAGCTGTCTCGTTTTCCTAGCATTTGACCCAACTGTGTTATCCATGCAAGTTATGTCTTGAAGATGGAGGCAAAGACAGTTCACTGGGGACCAAGTGAAGGGATATCAGGAGAGACCATCAATGTGAACGGATAGGTCTCACTGTCATTTTCTCTTATCTTTAGCCATAGATAACCACGCCTAATCATTGTTGATGACAGCTAAGAGGTGACAACTGCTTCATTTCCTGTGCAGAATTAACTCGACCGGCCTCTGCCACCCACACAAAATCCTTTGCGTGTTTCCCAAATCACATTTCCTTTTGAGGCTTAACGAATCACATCTGCCATATTATTCATTTTGATGCTGCCGCCATAAGGGTGCGTAACAATAAAAAGGTGGAATTACAGCGGAGAAATTAAGGTCAGCATGCATATTTATGCAAATCATTGGGTGTTTACCGTTGGCTGTAATGAAAACGCTTCAGGACAAGGCGTGCATTATGAAACGTCATGTTTTCTACTAGTATCAGATAAACCACAGCAAGTACCCCCTAGGGCTACCCTGAAAAGCATCACAGATCTGGAAACAAAGAATTCCCACATATTTAGAGACGGCCAACATGCAAAATTGTAGTTTAAAGTATAATTTCTAACTCGAGGGAAAATACTGCAACAAATTACATTTTGGTGAATGGTTTCTACATACAAATGTCACTGATAAATTCCCTTAAATCCCTCCCAATTTGTTCTTGCCGCTACAATGCATCCGGCAACGATAAGTTACGTAACGCAGCTGCTCTTATCTTGGCATATAGCTCAATGCAAAGTGCAGCACATTCAGCATAAAACAGAATGTGTTGTCAGAGCCTAAGAATGAATGCACACAGAGTACAGAAATGATCACCCCCCCACACCCCCTTAATAAAGCATAGGACGCCGTGTGATTTATTGGGAAAGGAGCAGGCGAGAAAAAAAAAAACTGCTTAAAAAGCAGGCTCAGTCTTCTCTGTTTACATCACCTTTTACTGTGGTCTTCAGCACCTTTTAAACAGCAACGCTGATCAAAATGAGATGTGAGTGGATCCCCATGGACCCCGAACCACAATAATGGAGGACGAAGAGGGAGGGTCGTCTCGCCTACGGGGCAGTTTACTGATAGCGGGGCACATTTTTGGACCCCCCCGCCCCACACACACACACACACTCTCTTTCATCAGCTCTGGAGCCTTACAGCTGCTGAATCGTTGAGGAACCTCGGGGAACTCTAGAGCGGGGGGGGGCACTGCAATCTCATTGCATAACATAGACAGGGAGAAAGTATCTCCTACCCCGCCCACCAAAATACTGACAGCCGCAGCAGCCAATCACAGGAATGATGCTCACCCGTCCACCTCTATCACCCAGTTTTGATATCACATAATTAAAGAATTAGTTGGACATCTTGTGCTTTTATTCAAAGCAAACATATCTTCTTTACTTTTGTCCAGCCTAGCCCAGCAATTTTTTTGCCCATTTGTACAGCTGGGCTGGGATAATTTGTCTTAAACATCTTTCTCAAGGGCACAGCAATACCCACTTGCACAGATTTTTTTTTCCCATAGAAGACCACACCCTTAATTACGACGCCCCCTGCTGTTTTGGAGTGACAATTGCAGGGCAGACAGCTATTCATTTTATTTATCAGTTTTGTAATTTTATATCAGTTTTTCCCTCATTTCCCTTGTATTTGTTGGTGTTTTTTCCTCCTCATGCTCCAAACGTTCGTTATCAAGCGTGCAACTACTGAGTTACTCTGGAGTAATTACCTCTTTTCATTCATCTAGGACAGTAAACATGAGAGGTCCATTTCACTAACCACAGCTATGCTAATTAAAATATTTTACTTTGTTGGAAGAGTTGGTCTTCATCTTATGGACATTGTAGCTGAAAGTAATTACATTTTTTTTTCCATATTGAAAAGCAGAAATACAGATTTCATGGGATTAGTATGTTATAGCCTTTTTATATGGACAAATGTACAATACAAATATAGAACAATCCAGTGGGAGTGATGCCCGGTAATACTTCACATCCTAAAGCCTACGATCAGATGTCATTTGAATACACTATCTAGTGACTGTGACATAAAAATAAAACGATAAGATTCTCGACTGATGCATACTATAATCATCATTATTATTTTTGCATTCCTGTGAGCAGTAGTCTTGCAAGCATAGATGTTTCCAATTACAATTAATGCATAATGAACAGACTGTTAATTCTGACTCATAGCTTCCAGCAACAGATTTTTAAATGTCAACAATGTGTTAATAACTATAAATGTCAGGAAGAGAAATACATAAATATTTTGGATTGGCTTTGCCAGAGTCTGAGCAGTTTCACTCGGTATGGTGGGCCGTCCCTAAGAATGGGCTGTGATCCTTATTGGCTCTCGCTTATGGGTTCCGGAATGTGTGGATTCTGATTCAAGAGGGAGTCAGTGAGGTCAGTGTTTCCCCAGTCATCAGGGGTGTATACAGGGGCGGGGCCACAAGGGCACTGACCCCAGCTGAAAGCTGATTGGCCCACAAAGTGCCCCTTCCGCTATCACTCACCAATTCAAAACACATCATTGGCTAATGATGAGGTCGGCCTCTGCCTATGAATTATGGCCCCTCTCATGTGCGTCACACAACTCCTAGCATCGCCCAGTCAGTTTACAGAAACATCTCCCGCCTTCGCGTCAGCTTCTGGCCGCCATAATCCCATAATTAGAGCTCACGATTCCCAGGCCATGTTACAGTCATGAAGACGGCACGTGCATATCCTGGATATGTTTTCAAGATGGCGTCCATCATGGATGATAACGACTCCCACCCTGCCAATGGAGACATCAAGGTTTTAACCGGCGGGTATCCAGTCGGAATGACGCACCCAGGCGGCTTCTCTCGTCGTCGTCCCCCCCCAAATCCTTGCTTTATGCTTGTGTTCTCTCCTCTGTTTAGTTACACATTGGCACCAAGGGAGAACAAGAGAGTAAATCGGAATTGAGTCTGCACCTCCGGAGAGGCCACCTGCCTTACATTTGTCATTTAAATATGTACACAGATGATAGGTCCATCTGTCTGCCGAATGTTCGAATGAGTGAAATAATTCTGGAGGGCAATGAACCTGCTCAGTGAAGCCCAAAATAAAAATGGGCGGTAAATAACCTGCAAAGGTTTATTTGCCTTTACAGGGGCGGTTTTCGATATGGAACCTCACTGCTGGATGTAATGACATCATATCATCACTCCATCCGTCCATCTGACCGTCCGTGACCGTCTGCTCGCGGTGAGCCTGAAGTTTGGGGCGCAATAACAACCTCCGTCATGTCCTTGGTTTCACTGTATTCTTCATGTAGGGGGGCAATGAGTGGCTCAGCGGGCTACGTCTCTGCGCCCAGGATCAGAAGGTTGTTGGTTCAAGCCCTGGCCTCACTAGAACAACCACGAGCTCACAGGCCCTTCAGCAAGGCCCTTAACCCCCCCCCCCCACCAACTGCAGGGGTACCACACGATGGTTGACCCTGTACTGTGACCCCTGAGCTACAAAGAGCAAGATGGGGGTAGGCAAAGGGACAAATTCCTACATATTTGTGCAATGGCCAATAAAGGATTACACATATATTCAGTCCGTGACTTTCTCAACACTGTTGCCCTTGCATAAGTTTTGTCAGAATACACACTGGTTCCTGATAATCAGCCATTGCTTGCTAGCTTAGTGGGTTTTCTCCCCCTATCACTGAACTCTTTTTGGTTGAGGACACAAAGCCCATGATAATTCTAGTGTTTTATGAGGAACATCATAGGGCAACAGGGAACATTAGGGAACACCTTAGACAAAATGCTAATCAATTGTAGGGCAGCTACATTCATCCATCCATTTGTTTTCCATTAAACACTTATCAATTGTGAAGCTGCATGAGCCTAGACCATATCCCATGAATCTCAGGGCACGGGGGGGGGGGGCATATATTCCAGAGACAGTTACATAATTCAGTTAAATGCTATTTGTATCATTCAAAGGGCACCTATGATAGTCTACATTTGCTAGATGTATGCTTATTTTATTATTTCAAAAACTTAATTAAATGCAACACTGCATAAAAATGCATAAAATGCAAAATGCATAAAATAATAGATAATATATTGTTCTTTTTGTAAGTATAAGATATACAGATGTCTTTTCATCATGCAACAATGTAACATTCCGACACAATACAATGACAGCTCAACTGAACATGATTTGCGCCATTCTTGCCATGATCTGGAGGCTGACATCAGTAAATGCTACTGCAATATAGCTGTGTGCCGCGTATGCTTATATCGTTACGGTGCAGCTAGCTAATACATGCCATTAATTTTGCCTGGGCACACAGCATGCCTTCCTGACAGAGTACGCTTGCCCCGTTGGGATTTCAACACGAAAATTGCCACTACATGCACAGGCACTGAGCTGTAGCCTACTACTTCAATTATTGATAAAACCGTGTTTTCAAATGGATCCCCCATTTCCAAATAAATGACTTCAATTATTCCTATGTTTTATAAAAGTAACATGGCTTGAATCAATCACCTGGGACGTCAACGGTGGCTGTCACAGTCCATGCACCTTAACCAAACTCTTCATAACAAAGCCCTTAAAACAAAGCAATCAAAAATAACCAATACCAAGCTTTCTTTGACTGTTTCATTGCAAAATCATGAGGGGCCTAGCTCTTGCTTGCAGTGTGACTACAGTAGGTTCTAGAAGCATGCTCATTGGTCAGTGTGACAACAACAGCATTCGAGAGTTTGCCCATTGGTCAGTGTGACTACAACAGCTTTCAGAAGTCAGTCAGTGTAACTGTAAGTGTGACAATAGTCTTCAGTACTTCTACACAGGCCATGTTCCTGACACTGCAAAAAAACACTGCAATTGATTTTGTTGTCAACCTTTGTGGGTCTGATGTGTTTTAACCCTGAGAGTACTGTTGCCATAAAAGTATAATCTGTCAATGACACATTGTCCTCATTATTATCTTGTGTAAACATAAGGAAACTTCCCCAGAGTTTCTTTGTGATTTAGTTAAAGCTCCATCAAGATTGTTGTCACTAATTAACACACGATGATGTCACTAATCAATAAGGCCACCACCTCTTGGCCAGCTTTCACGTAACTTTCCCAAATGATTTCCTTAGAGCTTTGGAAACACTGGACGCTTTTCCACTGCTCCAGGAAAGTAAGTACCAAAAGGATGGTACTTGCAGGTGCTGGTTTTCCACTGGTGCTACTGGTGCCAAATGACATCACACGCGGGAGGGCATTTTGTGCTGAATTCGAAAAATGGCTGTAGTATATTATAGGACCAGCATTTACATGTTATTGACACATCGCTAGTAAGCTAGATTCAGATCAGGTTTGTTCTTACCTTCTGTCACGATCACTCGTTCAGCCCTCATGTGGACCACGCCTACCTCATTAACCCCGTGTGGAATCCTTCCGTTTACCTGTTATTTTCCGTTTCCTGCTTGTTATCCGGTGTATTTAGTCCGCGTTCTGTTCCGTCTCCCCAGGTCTGTCATTACGTCAGTCTGTGGTGTGCTCCCCCGTTTGCCTTTTACCCCTGAATAAACCCCGATTTCTGTACATTTACGGCTCGCTCGCCTGCTTGTTCCGCTCGCCGACACGCGAAACCTGACACCTTCAATTCTGTATGGACAGTATAGCGCAGGAAGTTTAAAAATCAGTTAAGATGTATGTCCACTGCTTTGCATGAGCACTGCATGCATTCTCTGAGACAATCATAATTATTTTCACCCTTGCTCTTTAAATCACTCCTTGACAGGTTTGTCAGAAATTTACATTGAACTACATTTTTGCTTTATAAATATCCTAATATTTATTACAACAAAATGATATTGTGATCCTAGTAGCTATATTATACAAAATACTCTATTTATTGTCATGCCATCCTGATCTTGTTGTATCTGTTCTTCCGACCAGATCGCAATTAAAGCTTGGGTCTCTTCATTTGTCCACACATCCATTATTATTACTTTTATTTCTTTTACTTCATTTATTGTTGTTTATCGAGTTCATAACTTTTTTGAAGACAGCATTTGTATTGTGTTTCAGAGGCAAAATACTTGCATAACCAATCGACAAAGAAAGCATTTCGAGTCCCACCCCAAAGTACCCAAGTACCAAAAACATACCCCAGTTGGTTTGGCACTTTAGGTACTGGAACTGTTGGTACTGGTGCTCGACCGGAAGTCAGTGGAAAAGGAAAGGTTCCGAAATTTCCATACCAAGTGTATAGTACCTAGTGCAGTGGAAAAGCGCCCATAGATAATAATCGCGTACTTGATGCTGCATTTGGGTTGATCTACCAGACTGGGGTGCCAGTCACAGGGTCATACTTGCTACCCATTTGGTTAGGCGGGCACACACCTTCTGTTAGCCCCATGCTAAGGGCCTGCATGAAATCCGTCAAAATAAACAGCAGAGAGGCCAGGATTAGGAGCGCTTCCGCCGTTAAAACTCCGAGGCGAGTTAAAGCCAGAACAAAATGCGGGTATCTCTGTCTCCCCTCGGAGGCCTTGTGCGGCTTGCTAAGGGAATCGGCGGAGATCAGAGACGAGGCTGGCAGACTATCAAAGATCAGGATATAGAGCACATGCTCTCAGTGCCCAGGAGCCGGGAAGGGGCTGGAACAGCGCCTGGCTTTATCCGAGGTGCTTTTCGAGGAACCTCACCCATACCCATGAGGACCGAGACTCACCCATACCCATGAAGACCGAGACTCAGCCATACCCATGAGGACTGAGACTCAGCCATACCCATGAGGACTGAGATACAGGTGGATGCATCTTCGGGAGGTTGAGTGTTGGGACTGGAAGTTATGTGAGGTGGCAGAACAAAAGCCCCTGAGAACAATGTCATCATAAGTGTGATAATTCCATGTGGGCTTAGCCACTTGGGTTTGCTTGTACTATTTTCCTGAATAGTAAAGTGACGGTAATCCCACATTTTTTTGTTCTTGCAATCCCACAACGTAGAAATGATTAAAATGGCCAAATGGCTGCATGAAAGTCAGTCCACGAGATTCTGCATGGTAAGCAAAGGACTTAAGTCTGCGGTTACAGCAGTTAACTTTCCTTGTGTCGGAGAAGCGCACTGCGTTAACCCCAGTGGAGGAAAAAAGCCATCATTTGAATTTTTCTTTTTTTAATAGCGGAAGATCAGAAAAAGGCAGAGAAAGGAAGAGTGAACAAGATGTAAAGTCTTTGAGGACTTTTTTATTGTTGTTCCTCACGTTTTGGAGTGGAGAATGTTCTTTGGTTTTTCTTTTGAGGGGGGCAGGGAATATGATAATGCTGCAGGGAATTTGGAGGGAAGGAGAAGTGAGCGGCCATGTTGACCCCACACAAGTGGTGATAGTGGTGTGGGGAAAGGAGGAGGGGTTCACTGTCAGCGTGGGGAGAAGAGCGAAGGAACACCATGAGTTAGTGCCCCTGTGGTTTACATGTTTTAAAATCAAGCCAGGAAGAGAGTAGATTTTCAGGAATCATGAGACAGGAAGATATCGTCAGGTGGTTTAAACAGGGGCTGGGCTTTTATACATGTATGCATATGTCAGCCAGACTGTCCAATCAGATTTCTGTAACTCAGAATGACATAACTGAGAATGACGAATGAAAATGCACTCTGTTCTGATGGGTGTACCTCCCGAAAGATTACCCCAGCATACGCTCTTTTTAAAAGGGAGCCCCATGTTAAGCCTCTCTGACACCCCCTTTTCCTGACACCCCCCTTAAAAGCAAGACAGTCCTAAAAGCATGACATCACTGGGTGCAGGACCTTTTTTCTCAGTCTTCAGTTTTATTGTAACAGAATGTTCTAGTACAGCAGTTTTCAACCTGGGGTCCACATAGCAGTCACGGAGGGTCTTATAAATTAACAAAGTGTCGATATTCTTTTCCAATTTGTGCAGTGTGGAACCCCCCCCCCCCGAGCTAATTTTTTTTTAGTTTTTATGTGGTCCCAAGCTCTGCTCTCTTTTCCTTTGGGTGTCCATGGTTTACAGAAAGGTTAAAAAACCCTGTTCTTGCATGTCAAAAGCACATCTTTGAAATATTCATGCGGCCGAGAAAACCTTGTTTGCTGGCGAGCCAGTCGCGCGGCAGCCCACAGAGAGCCCCGCTGACGCAAATAAATCTTGAAGCCGGAGCGAAATCAGCCTGCTGAACAGAGCTTGAGTGAGGATGCAATCTGTACTGTGCTCTGAACCAGTTTGAGCCAGGAGCCTGCAGACAGGAGCTTTACAGATGTCGCTTGTGTTCCTTATACCGCCAAGCGCTCAGCATTTCGCCTCTACATTATTATAATTGCCGTTGTTGCTCAGTAGGTCGATTTGGCAGATGTCGTTGTTGCTGGGGAATTACAGGGAATTGGAATGTGCAAATGGGTCATGCTAAACTATACACAATACCAGCGTGTGACTCGCAGTTTACATTGATGCCTTCTTATCGCATGACTTCGATGGTACAAGCAACTAAAGATTACCTCGCGGGCATATCCCTAAGTTCAACGTCATGCTGCGGCTGCAAGACGCCTTTAGCTAGAGCAAGATATTGAGCTTTGGTCACATGACCTCAAAAATGATATTGATGCATTAGATTAAGCTCAGGAAAGGCAGGCAAATGATTCCAAGTCCTAAAGGGTTTCCATAAATGGCTATGCTAGCAGCAAATGAAGTGGGATGCTATCCATGCACACAAATCCCTTAGGGGTGGGGTCAGCACCACATGTTGTTTCTACATTTTCACTATTTCAACCACAAATGGAAACTAGTTAGGAACCAGTCTGTGTGAACATAGACACCATTTCATGCTTTCCCCTCCAGCAACTCATACAGGCCTCCCCGCCCAGTGTCAACATTTACAACTCTCAGGAAATGTTTGGTCGAAACCCTATCAACAAATCTGCGTTGTCTATTAAAAGGACAAACGAATCTCCAGGGATAGAGATTGGTTAGGATTTCTCAAGAAGACCCCAGTGATGGTTAGAGATATACTTGCTTGCAGAAGAACCATCTCTGGGTCACCGACGTCGGCATGAGTGAAATTCTGCCGTCACTTAATAATTCAATTTTAAACTGAGTAAGACTGTAGAAGTTGTTACTATGTTTCAGTGCTTGTTAGCAGACGCAAGAATTTACTTCACTTCCACAGTAGGTAGGCATAAAGCTGTTGAGGTGATGATACACTGGACAACTTTTTGAGCAATGGGCAACCACCAACCGGGTGAGACAAAGGGCACCTGATCTGGATCGCGATGAGTGCAAAATTTGCCCACTGCCAATCAAAGGTTTTCAAACAGAAATCTGTGGCCTAATATCAATGGGAAAGTGATCGGGCAACATCTGTCAGCGCCATTGCCCAAAAAGTTACCCTGTGCATCGTCACTCTTAGGAGCACGTGTGTGCCAGTAGAAAGATTCTTTAACTGCTATATATCAGGCCCTCACTAAATAACATTCATTTTATCATTTCCTCATATATTTCTCCAATACTTTTAACCATTCATTATCAATCTTCAGAGGTTATAAATACATTTCACTTTTTTCATATAATCTACTTGTGCTTGTATGAACTATCTAACATACAATGACCCCTTAATTAGATTTTATTTATACTCAACTCAAAATTGAAACAAAAGTTGTTCCTGTTGGTGTGGCTTCTTTTTGAAATATACAGTGATGTTGCTCTTTATAATGGGAACAAAGGTCTTTGCCAAATTACTGCTATATCTTTGAAGTTCGACGTCTTCCTGGGCTACTGATCTGGATAAGGGTGACTAATTCACAATAAGAAGCCAAATATCAATTCTAGTTATTTAATCACACCATGTTTGCGTGTATGACATACATTTCAGATTGGTTTTAGGCATTGTTACAACTACGGCTAACCCGGCGAGGGGCGGGGTCACAGGTCCACAAATGGGGTAAGCCAATGTCATTGGCCAGGGGAGAGGGGCGGGGTCACAGGTCCACAAATGGGGTAAACCAATGTCATTGGCCGGGGGAAAGGGGTGGGGTCACAGGTCCACAAATGGGGTAAGCCATGAATTCCACAGCTGTTCGTTGATGGGAAGGATGGAGCTGGAATGAGTCTTGGAAGAGAAGGAGATTGCGCAGCTGACAGAAAGATTTAGGCACCATATTCAGTAGCAGACAGCCTAAAGAAGCTGATTCCACGGTCTGATACTATAGGCGGGCTTGACAGCTTACAGGGATGTCATAGTGAATCTTGGCACCTGATCTGTTCCTGTTGATTCTGCAAATGTAAAAAATCCTCCAATGTAGTTTGGGACCCTCGTTTAACAACACTGAAGTGTTTTGTGGTCATGTGATAATGTTTATATATCTTGCGTTTGACTCATAATTCATCACTGTGATATTTTTGAAATAGCATCCATCTCACATAGAGAAGCAGCGTGTCCTCCAATATGTGTTACCGGGAAACGTGTGGTAGGAGGGAAGTGTGGGAAATTATGGTGTCAACGCTCTTGCTTGTGCTCCACCAGGTCCTCCAGTCATTGTGGGAATGAGCATCAACATCGCCAGCATTGACTCCATCTCAGAAGTCAACATGGTGAGTATGCAGGCGGCGACTCAACCCAGCTTGTTAAACATTCATCTCCCACGTGTGGAAATTGTTTTGACCCGCGGACTGAGACTCCTGGCAATTTCAGCATAGCATAGCATCATCGCCAACTCTAAAACGAAAAAAAAAAAAACGAAAACAAAACAACAAACGAAAACAATCAACTTGGCCTCTGGGCCACTGCGCTTATACTGTACTGATGTCACAGCAGCATTGAGAGGCATGGCGCTGACAACACAGCACCATAAGACTTCTAAGGATCTTAAACATCTTCAGATTATCCACAAGGCTTGAGCTAGTATGGTCCAGGGCCGCTGGTTATGTGTGAATTATCACAGATCTCCAAGCAGGCCTTCCCTGAAACGTTAAACCTATTTTTTTTACGCGAGATTACATGACTAATGTGAATGAGTAGCAATAGTCACACTCTCCCGCTTTTTTTGGGCGCTGCTGTAGGATGTGTTGGCCAGTCATTCTGCTCTTTCCTTATAAAGAGCAGTCAGCTACTCAGAAAGACGTGGGAGATGCCAGTGTGTTTGTTTAAGCTGTTGGAAGCAATAAGGATGTGAATCCTAGGCTCTGCTGCCATCAACAGAGCTGCGATGAGATATCGGGACAACGCCATGCAGATCCAGGCACATTATCCAAACACATACGGTCTGATGCATCACAAAGCAGTATAATTCTCAAATTCAGCTTGCGGGGCTCAACGTCTGCCATGCTACAAGGTTCCTCATTAGATATTGTGGGCAAAAAAAAAAATTAAGTCAAAATTAAGAGAATTATGGTGAAAGGCCAGAGTTTATAAGAAAAGCTGACTCATATTTCTACATGTGGTTTTAAATCTGGCCCAATAATAGGCAACGGCCACACCTCACGTTAAGTATGCCGCCGTTTTTGCCGGGCGGAGATCCCGCTCAGGATCTAAAATCTAAAGCAAACAAAACAGAGTACAAAGACGAATGTGAGTATGATGCAGACATGCAGACTCCATGACACTGACAGATACAAGAAAAATGATTATGACGCAGATGAAAAATGTTCAAAGGTAGGGGTGAGCGGCTTCTTCGGATGATTTTTCAGTTATCGGTTTAGAGATTAAAGATTAAGATTAATTGCTAGATTTCTGTGTTATCTGCTCAGCTGTGTCAGTTCCCTACCTTTCCATGAGTTCACTGATCACAAAACCGGATTATTCACCTAGGTGATCTACGTACAACTGAATGGTTTAGTATTTCTTCCTATGTAAATTAATTCGGGGGGTAGAAATGTGGCCATGATTTTCTTAGTGCAAATTTCTCTTCATATGTGCGGTAGCTATATGAGTACATTTACAGTGACTAATTTCAAAAGTTCATTTAAAGTGCATCGGCAGAGGAGGCGGTTAAATTTAACGGGAATCCCATTAGCGTCACCACTGGGACACAAGTGGATCATGGGAACCAATAATCCATCATATGCTTTGCGTTTAGCATGGAAATATATATGTAATATGAGATGGAACACGTATTTGGGCCATCCTGTCTGATGCCATACAGTACGTCACAGGCCCTAAGTGACACGTTTAACTAAGGCTCTAAAAAACAAAGGCAGGCTTCATCGAAATTCCGGAATCCCCCATGTCAGTCCTCATTGTACCGTGGTAGTAATGCATAACAAATGATTATTTCACCTTCAGCTTTACAGTGAACTCTTTGCATTTAGATTTATGTTTACTTAGCACGTTTCTTCAAAATGACGATCAAGTGACTCTTTTGCTGTACTGTGGACTACAAATGATCTGTTTTACCTTTATGACACAGATTTGCATGCTGAATATGTAAGTATATGCACGACAAGCTCTTTTTGATCAACGTCTTCAGTAGCCAAACAGCTATGACTGAAGGCATTAGTGGCCGTGGGTTACTGTCCACAGCAAACTGCTGCTGTTGCGAATTCAATTCAAAATGCCCTTGCAGATGTTTCATTCACACAGGAGCAGATGTCAGGGTTCTACACTGACATTAATACGGATTTCATGATCTCTGAAGTCACCATTACGAATATCGGCGAGAAGCGCGGGCAAGGTAGCGTCTCACTCAGGTGACCTGGGCAGAGAGGAAAAGGCACGGAAATTTTTAGACACACGGGCAACTGCTCAGCTGTCGGGCACCAGCTAGCCTGGTGACATCAAGAGTGTCAAGAAGCAGGAATCTGTGGAAACCGGACAGACAAACTAGGGCTGTAAAAAGATTTCCATCCATTCATTTTCCATGGCCACTTGTATGCAGTTTGGGGTGGGGGCAGAAATGCCTATGGATAATTTGGTACATCCAATTCACCTTAGTGAGTTCTTGGACACGTGGGGGGGGGGGAAACTGCTGTACCCCACGACGACATGGGGGAGAAGATGCAAACTCCACACGTAATTCACCACACAGCGCTATCCTGTCTGACATTTCATTCTGAACTAACACGGATAGAGCAACCATTTTTGAGTATTTAAACATTTGTGTTAACCCTAGAATTGGGTTTTAGTCCCACTTGTTGGCATCTCCCCCAAACCTAATTCAGCCTTTGATAAAATGGATCTGATCTTGGCATCACCGGTATTACTGGGAGCCGACGCCCCCACAGAACTGGCAACCTTATCACGATGGCACGCCATTGGGCAGATGCCCGCGTCCTCCATGCTGAAGGGGTGTGGCCTGTGGGACAGAAAATCCTTACTGAACGATAATGACAGCAGCGGATGCCGGAATAAAAGCCGTTCACACTATGAATGTGGAGTTCACACCTCGAGCATGCCGCTGAGACCTCACTCCCTACGCCACACAACACCTATATGTCGTCGTCCCCCCCACCCCCACCCATCCAACCCCCAGGGAATCACCAAACATCTGGATTTTCATCTTATTAATCACAAAGTTACAACTGGGAATGACAACAAAAGTTGTTCGCACCATAAATTTGCCACGCTGAATACTGGCCAGTATGCGTGTTTTTATATCAAAACAAAAGTACGACACTTAAATGGGCAGAAAAGTGAAGAAGTTCACTGATCGTATTTCCCAGGAAGTGCTCATGTCAGGAGGGTGTCCAATGGGTAAAACCAGGCTGAGGGCATTTGAGGCGCGATCCGGCTCACAGCCCGACCTTTGAGACTCAGGCAGTGCAGATTCCTGTAGCCAGAATGCTAGCTCAGGAAATCCCGTTTACCACCCCTTGGGCTTTTGTCATCTTTTTTGCCAACGTGCAATCTATATCAAAATTGTGCAGCGTTTTCCCGCTTAAGATATTCCATGCGCACACAGGCCCAGTTTAATAGAATTTGCTGTTTATCACAATGGCCACATCAATCACCGGTACATTACCTTTCCCGTCGCAACCGTTATTATTCACCGAAACATAATATACGATTTGAGGCGCGTTCGCCGCGCAGTATCGTCGAGAGTGACTCGTTCCTGCAATTTTATGGAGCCACGGATGCAGAAGGGAGGTAGCTCACGAGCACCTTCCTTTGATTTAATTATAAATATTCCCGTTCCGAAGCCATAAGTCACTCCAAATGCGAGGAATTGCAGTCGAAAGACAAAAGAAAGGCAAATTGATTTTTTTCCCACAGTTGGCCAGTCCTCTTCATTGCCTAGGCAGCGTATAAAATTTTTTAAAACGTATACACGAAATGTCTCGAATGCGATGCGTGCCCTTGGGTTATTCGATGGATTGATTGTAAACTGAATGACGTTAACTGAAATGGGTACCGGTGGACCATCCATCATCCATTACGACGGTGTCCTGCAGCATTACATTTAATAGCCTATAAACCCATTAGCTTTAGGCAGATCGGGTCCGGGTTCAGGCCCTCCCCATTCAGAGACGCCCTCATGCATGGCTCTTGTCCGTCATAGCTGTGGGCAGGGCTTCCGTCCGTTTCAGCTGATGACCACTCCCTCTTCGTTATGACCTCACAGTGCACGCCTGGAGACTGGTAAGCATGACGATCAAGGCCGTCTCCATGGTTTCCACGGTGGTTGGCCTGCCGCGGCCAGATATGGGAAAAAGGCAGACCGTAAAAACGCAGTTTGTCGCACATGAAACAATAAGTCAGTGACCGCCGTCATGTAATAAACCAGCAGGTGATGCTGGGAAGTAAACAGGCAACCAAATGAAATGAAGAAATGAGAACACTCAGGTATGCCGGTGACGTTTTAAATGCTTACCGGGGTCGTTTTGACCTGGTAGAATATTACACACCCGGCATTGCAGGATCGCTAACAAAGCTGACCTTTTAGTATAATGTACGTTTCAAAATGCTTATGTTTTGTTATTATATTGTCATCATCATATTTTAGGTTTCCACATCCAAGCAGTATGTAAGCAAAACAGTCTTCAGTCCGTGCGAGCTCTGAACTAAAAAGCACAGTAAGTCATTCAACGGCCTTCAAAAAGTGTGAAGAAAAATCATTTTCTTTGCAGGTGTGCCTGAGTTGTTGCCTTTAAATTTAATACCAGCCCAATCAATAAGACCAACAAAGAGACTGAGAATTTCTGCCCCCAAATATGGCGTTTTCAGTAGAGGACATGCTAACCTTTTAATTTCCATGGAAACAGATAACTAATTCAGATTAATTCCACAATACCATATTTACATAATGTAGAAGGGGCTTGCATCATATACTAAACACATATACTCAGTGTAGGACACAGAACATCTTTTGTACAGAATTTGAGAACTGATATATAAAAAAATAGATGTATACGTTTATCCTACTAGCTACTATGATACTACGATTTTCAAATATTTGAATGTAACTCAACATTATGTTACTTTAGTAAGCTCTCTACGTGCATGGCAAGGTAAAATAGTTTTAAAGTAACATTAATGTTAAAGAATTATGCATACAAAACATGAACATGAGTTTGCTAGCATATAATAAGCATATTAAACCTCTTTACCATAGTTTAAGAATAAATATACAGGCAAACTATTTTTTTCTCTGTTATGTTCAAGGCAGAGATTCCTGTGGTGACCCTGATGTACTAAAATTAAGAAAGGTACTACTGGTGAATTACCTCAGTAAACAACCAGCGGAAACATAGTCATAATAATTATCTTGAGATGTTCTCTGGCTGATCGAGATAATTAAATGATTTATAGACATGAGCCAGAACATGTTTGTTCAGACTAGAGTAGCCATGTTGCTGTCAACCGTGACATCCATCTGCTCAGCACTCTCACCCCAGACCATTCTCAGTTTCTTGGGGAGTCGCCATCTTTCCACTGGACCCGTTTTAAAAACGTTAATGTCACGGACATCTGGATCTATCTCCGCGTCCACATGACCTGTCTAATAACGTATACATATCCTACACAGTCCACTCACCAGCTTCTCTGATGAACTGAGGAGTGGGGGGGGGATTCCTAATTGCTGTCTGGGGATCAATTCAGTCAATAATACCATGTCATCTCTCGCTTTATTATAAAGTATCTAAGTCGGCAGACTGGAAGAGCGAAATACCTATTCCCTCCATTTTGGCTAGAAAGGCAGAAACAACACAAACTAGACAATCTTTGACAATCTCTTGCAACGCAACGTTTTGGCCCCGAAAACATTATTAATTCACGTTTATGTATGTAAGATTTCTATCACATGTGCTTGTGCCTCTAGGCATAGCACTGCTTAATGGAATGCTAACATGCTAATTACCAAGCTAACGCATATAAAGTAAATCCTCCACTGTTTATCTAACCAACAATAACATTACAGTAAAGCAGCCTAATAAATTTTGATGTAAAACTAATTATTGTCAGACTCTTAAAAAATGGCTACTAATCATAATTACAATACTGATCTCAATAGTTCATTTTCAATTACTGCGGAGCGGCTTTAATTGCAGGCATTGTATGTAGGTCTTTGAGTGTAACCGTGGGTCTGTGTCTCAGAGGAAACCTCAGCTTGCTCCTCTCTCTCCCCCCTCCCTCTCTTATCCAGTACGCTGCCGGATTCTTGCTAACTAGACCGGACTGGATACACCACAAGATCCATTTTATTCACGGGTTTTCCACCATCATGGCAGGGGATTTAATCCAGAGTTTTCGAACATGGATTTTTTAAATCATAATTTTATTATGAATTATTGAAATTATTATTATTATCCAATACGCATAAATGTCATAATTTGTGCCTTTTTTGTGCCGTGGCCCTTTGATTTATTAATTGTGGTGTTATTGCAGAAGTACTGCCGGCGTTTTTGACGACACCGCAGATTCCGCACGAAATCTCGTTTTTATTTTTGTTTCCCAGAACATCTGAACCATTAAGAATAGAAAACGCTGAATCAGATCGTAAGAAGGTTACATGGAATCCTGAGCAGAACGGCACATAATCTAAGTCTTCAAGCTATTCATGAGATTCCTCCTTCAAAAAAAATAAGAAAACCATTTTTCATTTCCATCTGCTGATTCAGTGCAAAGAACAAATTTGAATACCAAAGTAAATAAGTAGATGAATGATTCATACGCCATAGCAACATGCAGTTTACAACATGTTCGGGAAACAGAGCAAGTAATGTTATAGATTTATGGTCTGCCGTCTGGTGTTTTGTAATTTTATTTATCTTATTCCAGGTGTCCAGATGTTATTAAGGGATTTCACACAGAACATCACACAGGATTCTTTCTTTTCATAGCCCAGGAAATGTAGGTCATTTTATATCCAGTCGAATGACCACTAAGATCTTTTCCCCCAATCTGCTAACAAAAGAAGATACGAATAATGACTTAGTTTAAAATAATATAATCCGAGTTTTGTACCAGTGACCTGACAAGCCTTATTAACTGAATCCAGTCAGCATCTATAGATTTTGACTGCTGCTTCCATTTTGTCAGATTACTTGCTGATAAAAAGTGTGCCTGGACTCATCAGCAGCGAGTGAAATAAGAGACACAGTATTTGCGGGGATGTGTAGTTCCGGGTCATGGGTGAAGTCTGAGTGGTAGAGCTTTTCACAGGAGTCCCAGAGCAAGAGCTCTGAGTGTTTCCGACAAGAACAGCTGTACCTCACACATTTGTTCAGAGTGTGTACAGACACACATGGCTGGTCAGCACAGCAGCAGTGAAGGGTAAACGGAGCTCTCCCTTCGGCTTAGTACGGTGTCCATTGGGTGCTCGAAGCACAGCACAGACACACAGTGTCACCGTCTTGATGGGGACTATGGATTTTCCTGATCTTTGGGCAGCTTAGCCGAGTTGCCCTCCTGATGAGGACCATCATCACGTCTGGTCTTGCTCATTGACTTGACTGGTCTAAGGCATTTAGGCAGAGTCTCCCTCCTGAAGTGGACCGTTGATTGACTTGACAGGTTTAGGGCAACTGGGCAGTCTCCCTCTTGAAGGGGATCGTTCATTGACTTGACCGTTCTAGGGCATTTGGGCAGAGTCTCCCTCCTGATGGGGATCGCTCATTGACTTGTCTGTTTTAGGGCAACCAGACAGAGCCTCCCTTTTGAAGGGGATCGTTCATTGACTTGTCCGGTTTAGGGCATTTGGGCAGAGTCTCCCTCCTGATAGGGACTGCTCATTGACTTGTCCGTTCTAGGGCATTTGGGCAGAGTCTCCCTCCTGAAGGGGATCACTGATTGACTTGTCCGGTTTAGGGCATTTGGGAAAGGTCTCCCTCCTGATAGGGACTGATCATTGACTTGTCCGTTCTAGGGCATTTAGGCAGAGTCTCCCTCCTGAAGGGGATCACTGATTGACTTGTCCGGTTTAGGGCATTTGGGAAAGGTCTCCCTCCTGATAGGGACTGATCATTGACTTGTCCGTTCTAGGGCATTTAGGCAGAGTCTCCCTCCTGAAGGGGATTGCTCATTGACTTGTGCACTCCCAGGCAGGTGGGCAGAGGTGTCATAGTGAGCATTAACTGAGCCAGACAGCAGTCAAATTGCAGACACACTCTCGCCGGCTGCTGCAGCACCTGCACCGAATGCTAAATGGATTGCTGCGTGTTCAGATATCTGTGCCTCTTCCCTGAGATCATCACCAAGCCCAGACCACGATGACAGCCTGGCCATCTACATAAACCATCTGCACTCTTCATCATCGGCCACACGCACGGAAACAAAAGGACATAACTTACAGCATCAGCTTGCGATATTAATAATGTGTATTGATTGCAGGTGTCGTATTAAAGCTCCAAATATGATTGAGTGAAATATCACTAGACGATTCCTTTTAGGGACAGCGCTAAACCTTTTCTGACCTCCCATGATAAATCGTTACAAAAAGCAATAAATGTGGTCATTTTTTTTCTTCCAGTTTTACTCCCAGGATATTTTTTTCAGAAATATCTAAATAAATAAATAAAAATAAAAAATAGTTCCCTGTGCCAAATTATTAACCTCCTTGTCTGTCATTCTCAGGCACATTGATCCAGCTTTGCTTTGCAGTGCGTTACTGGGTTTCGCACAAGGATGGTATAAATCTTCCTCATTTTGCCTAATGTTAAGGCTTTTCAGTCATAAGTCATCTTGGGGCCACGCAGGAGGTACATGTCAAACAGAGATTCCTCCAAATTAAAACATTCATCAGGAGCATAAGTAAGCAGACTGAAAGGACCTCCAGTCAGTGGTGTTTCTACATGACGTATAGACCACCAGGGTGGAGGGGCTGTTGTAGACGGAGGGACACTCTAAACTTCAAGGTCAACAAGGCGGACAGAGCACCTATCCAAGCCCGTGTCCGTCCCCAGGTTTTCACAGGACAGACGTTCCATTAGCGTTTGGAAGTAGCAATGGAATGGAGGAGCAGAGCTACATCGTAGCACAGCATCAGAAAGAGTGATGGCACACCAGGCGCCTCCACGAGTGCCCATCACAAAGATGGCAGAGTGCCCCCCACTTCGTCTCTGCCTGCCAAGGGACGAGGGCAGACATCTAAAACCCAGCTAATGCCCCATTTTGTTTCAACCAACCAGTTGAGTATAAAGAGTCACAGTCCCAGAGTTCTCAACTGGTTGGTTGAAACAAAATCCTGGTTTGAATTATTACTTTCTGCACCTGAAACATCCACCTCTGCAGACACCCTTTTATTTATAATGAACCAGATCCATATGACTAATGCAACCGATTTCACGTTCAAACTACTAATGTCAATAAAAAGGTAGATGCAACTGAATTTTGTTAATCAGCATATCATCATTATTGCTTGCTTGGCAGATACTCTGATCAAGGCCGATATCGTTTGGGAATCAGTACATTTTCAATGTATAAAACACTAAATCAAGGCCAGGAAGTAGATCACTAAGGGTGTGGTGTTGTGACCTGAAGTTTCCTGGGTCGAACATTTGTGGAGATGCTGGTTTGGTCTAGGAGGCAAATTCTTTAGAATATTCATCAGAGAAGCCACAACACAGTAATTTATTCGATAACTTTTTTTTCCATTTGTTCACAACATTGCTTACAGTGCAAAACATTAAAAAGGTGAGTTTTTAATGTACAAGCTGACCAAGAATCCTATTGGAGGTATCTCGATTGACCGGTCCTCCTAAGACTGACCTGCACCCTGAAAAGGATGCTGACCGCCTGATTCTTCTCCTTCCCTTTGCCAGGATTACACCATCACCATGTATTTCCAGCAAAGCTGGCGGGACAAGCGCCTGGCATATGCCGAACTTGCGCTGAACCTCACGCTAGACAACCGCGTGGCTGACCAACTCTGGCTCCCGGACACCTACTTTCTCAACGACAAGAAGTCCTTCCTGCACGGGGTGACGGTGAAGAACCGCATGATCCGGCTGCATCCCGACGGCACGGTCCTCTACGGACTCAGGTGGGCCTCTTTCAGTTCCTCGCTGACGCTTTATATGGCTCGCCATCTTTATGACACCGGGAGCAAAATTGTGGAAAACAAAACACAAGCAGCAGTGTGTTGTCAGTAAGGTCCTTGAGTCGTAAAAACTTCTCTGAAACTGTAAGTTCCATGATTCCAGTTCACTAATATCAAATGCAGAGACTGATTCGATTTCATTTCTGTTCATCCTCTACCGGGATCTTATTTTCCTTTCTTAAACACTTACATCATGGCCAGGCCCATGCAACACATAAACATAGCTAAAATCCCTTGGATTTAAAGTTATGGTGCAGCTAAGAGACATTTCACACCTTTCACAGTGATCGCAAGCTTTACAATTACAGATAAAAACAAATCCAGCGACATCCCCGGGAAGACGCCAAGTTCCTTGGACATCTGTTGATAATGACTGCATGAGCTGTGATCGGAGGCAGGCATTAATATTGTGAACTTGACGTATTGAACATACGCTATATCTTTGCCATTTCGAGCATCGTGCAGAAAATCAGCTCTCTCTAGCGATGTTTGCGTGGGAAGCTAGACCTAATTTATGGACCCTCTTGCAGAAACAAGACAGCGTGCAGCTATTGATATTTTCCGGAAGCTGCCAGACTCCGCTTCTTCCTTCTTGCACGTGTTGCACCGATGTTTATCTTTTCCTTTAATTAAAGGCAAAGTTATGGCGTACAATATATTATTACTGCAGCTTTAATGTATAGAGGGCTTCTCGACCCTGGCTGAATGCACGAGGTGGATGCCATATGGCACTGGACTTCATCCAAGCTGCGGGGTCGAGACTGATGACAGTCCAGCCGTGAAGATCTAATTAAATCGACAAGGCTTTATAGACGTAATGCTAAGCTGCACTTCCTGCGAGGTGAAGGCGCTGGAGATCAGGTCTTGGCCCCACGTTGGGGGAGAGGGTCTGCAGGTACCTCTGCAAGGACAGCTAGGAAGGACCCTCCAGGGTGTCAGACAGGTGGTCACAGGGAGGAGAGACAGCAAGCACTGAAATAACAAAGAGGCATGCAGTCATAAACAGCTTTTAGGATGATAAGTCCCTGGTGGAACATCCATAAACTTCATTAAGTGTTCTGCAGAGACGGAGCACCACAGAATCTCCAAATGGCTTCTGTTCATAGTGGCCTTACAGATGATGGTATCTTTTCGTAATTATTTGCTTTGAAACAAGGCCTGGGGTGGAAAAAAAAAAAGAAGAGAGAAATCGGTCCAGAGGGAGGCCTATATAAAAATGTATTTAACTGGCTTTGTTTTCCGGTTAGACCAAATGATGCTGTACCGCTTTCCATAAGCACTGCAGAACAGAACTGTGTAGCAATGTATTAATGAACATTTCCCCAGTGGTCTGTCCGGGTCAGCGGCGTACAACTCTCGAAGCCAGAGGTTTACATTCACATTTGCATTTATTTATTCGTCTATTTATTTTTTTGTCAGGCACTTTTGTCCGATGTGACGTATGAGCGAGGCAGATAATACGTCACAACTATGAAGAAGCCAACGTAGCTGCACTTGTTGGGGGCGTGGACTTCCAATGAGTGACCAGTAACAGGCGCAAAGTGGTACTGAAGCAGGGCTCATTGGATGCTGATGAAGTAGCCAAAAAAAACTCATGATTTGAGTCCGGTTTTTTTTTTTCCAGTAATCAGGCTACCAGGCAACAGAACCACTGAGATCCTTCCGGAATTTGTCCAGAAAGACCACAAGGCACAAATTCCCCACTGATGTTCAAGCTGCTCCCTGTGAAAAAAAAAAATCACTGCATTTGTACTTACTATTGCAACTCTTTTTCTTTAATATGAGTAATGGCACCGGAGATCTGGCTGCGTTGTGATGGCTCCGGTAAAGAACAGCCACGGTCGAGCACACCGAAGACAAGGTGCTGTGCTGGGAGTTCCTTCTAAAGCTACAGGCTGATGCGCAGTGGTAATAAAATCACAGATCGACGGCAAACAGATCTGTGGAACTAGCCTGAGAGCTTGCCGATGTCCGGTGAATGGTGCACCCTCCTGCTCGGGCTCCCGTGTGCCCGTGACAAGACACTAAAATTCTGTACATGAGGAACAAAATGGTTGCTAGGGAAAGGCCTGCACCCCGCTAAGGCTTCTGCTTTTGTCGGGCTCCTGTTTGCTTAGTTATCATACGATTTGTGCCACGGAGGGTGAGAAAAAAGGATAATCATTTCTTAATAAACACACCGTTTCGAGCGCGAGTATATTTTTCTCGTGACCTGCTCGTTTTTGAAGTTTCCATAGCAGCGGCCGTGCATCGCCGCGTAGCCGCAGAACGCGTTGCTCTGAGATAATGGGCTGCAAACTCAAGTGGCTCGATGTTTAGAGGGTGCACGGCTGCAACAGGAAGTGTGAAAGACTGAAAAGGGTGTGGAACGGGGGGAGGGGGGACTTACGATAAAGAAAAAGAAATACAAATATGCTGGTAACGCATCTATTTATGTTGAGAGCCAAGGGCACGGATGCTAAGACTAAGGCCCACATTTGGTGATCGCAAGTGTTTGCATGCCTAAAATATCAGCCTTAACCAAGCCGTTTTTCCACTGAACAGAGCCCAGGGCATCGTGCTTAATGTGGATTTTGCGATACTATGATGTGAACGGGGGGGGGGCATATTAGCGAAAGATGAATTAGCCTGTGCTGCTGAGATGCAGCATCTGGGTGGCTTCCACGTCTCTGCGCGGCATGTCGGCTCATGCAAATCAGGAGTAGCGCATCTTGTGGACAAAATCACCACGTGGCTTATTTTCCTGAAGGACGCAGGACCAGGGTTCTTATCGTCAACAAAAGTGGAAACTGAATGTATAAGAATACATTTTTTTGTAAACAGAAATAAAATAAGACATGAAAATAAAATTAAAAATTACAACTAAATGAAAACTCTAAATATTGCTGAAATAAATTTCAAATACTTTGTATTATTTTCAAAAACGATTTTGTGATGATTTGTTCATTTTTCCTCCTTGATGGAAATGTAATCTTGCATATTGTCTTTAGATGCCCATTTATAATACCTGGAACAGTGTTTCCCCCATTTTGAGTACATAATGCACACTTCATGTGAGTATTCATGCTGGATTCATTAAACATCTCTACAACTTTCAGTCTATCCCTAGAAATAAATCTACTTAAACTGAAACTAAAATGTATAAAAACTAAAATGAAATGTTCCTTTAAACTATTAAAACCACACTGAAAACTAAACTAAAACTAAACATTTCAAATGAAAATTGAAAACAATGCAAGAATAAAAACTAAATCAATACTATATATACTATACGTGTTATACTATATATATTAATACTATCAAAACTATAACTACACTGCACAGGACTGATGGTTGTGTGGCACGCATGGTTAGCTTAGCTGTTAGCTGGGTGCCTTTCAGACAGATGTTATATAACTTCAGAGAAGGGAGACTAATGCTCTTAGAACGCTTGTAATACAGCCTATTGACAATGCTGATATTTTTAACTAATTAAAAGTCTATACATCTATCATGTCCACTTATCCTTGTAGGGTAGAGATCAAAGGTTTGTGATAGAAAATGAGGCATAGCCATGACAGCAGTCCATCCGTACACACACAAACAGTCTGTCTCACAAAAACAAATTCCTGTTTTTAGGGCAATTGTGTTTGTATTTCGGGAAGAGAACTGTGGGCACCCAAAGAAAACTCTGGAAAACATGAGGAGAAAGTGCAAAATCTTGGACTCCAGATAGACAAGGTGCCAGTGATACCCGCTGATCCACAAAGGCAGACTTCAATCGTCGATCAGACGCGTAAATATCACATTACTCCGTTCCTGGTCCCATATGGTCCTTCGAGGTGTGAAGAGGCCAAGTAGAATCATTCAAAAATGGTGTCTTTGCATGGCTGACACTTCAACGTGGCAATGAACTAGACAAAAACAGGTATCTTGTGTCACTACACAGGGCCACAATATCTTGACCAATCACCACACGGGGCCCTCGCTTGGCCCATCGGAGCTCCACAAGCCAGTGGCCGAATTCCTCGAGCTTGTAGCTTAGGTCACCCCTTGTGGTTTGCAGTGTGAAAAAGGGAGTGGGTTGGCAGGGGTGTGAACAGGAAAAGAGCGAGTATCACCAGCTTTACTAAACATCGTAAGAAACGGGGATATGGAAGAAGGGATCAGTATGGGATGAGTATCCGATTCACTTTGGCTGGCGAGGGATGTCAACCGGGAGAAAATGGCCCCATAGTGATTAAGCTAGCCAATTAACATGAGAAGGGTAATACGAGAGCACAGAAAAAGGAGGCATACATTAGGCGCGTTAACAGACATGCTAATATAACGTTCGGCTCCGTGTTCGTCTGCACGGGCCTCTTACCAGGACACTCCCACTCAATTGAGGTGTTGATATGAACAGCATGAACATAGAAGTAATTAATAAATGTGGTGCCCTAGCAGGTAGCCTGAAAATGACGCCCACCTCCAAAACGCATCATAGTGTAGGTGTGGGGCGCTCTCCAGTCCACAACGTGGAGCACATTATCACTTACAGAGAGGAGCCAAACCTTCGAGAACTCGCTGGGATTTAACATCGCTAATGTAATTTCCGACATTACTGGGGAGTCTATCACTTCAGGATGAACCATTCGTGTTCAGCTGTGCTTTCTTTAACACCTTAGTTTCACACCGGGGTAGAGACTGCAAATGATACGTCACCTCTGAAGTTTAGCATAACTTACCAAACCCGCAGCCCTACACGACTGAGGGTGATGATCACTCACACGGTTGAGTAGGCCAATTTAGAGTAAGCTGTTATTTTTAACTGGAGTACCTATAATCTTACATACATCTGTCTTCTGTCCAAGATCCTGGTCAGGGAGGGTGGGGGATTGTCAGCTGCCCTAGGCAGCACAGGATCAGGGCACACCCGAAACAGGACACCAGTCCATCACAGGATACATATACCATATGAGAGTTAGACACACCAATTAACCTAACTACATGTTTTTGGGCCAAATTGCCCGCACATGTGCATGCTCCAGGCTAGGCTCTGGACCCCCCCGACCCTCAATAAGACAAGAAGTTTCAGAAAATGCATGAATGGATGTTTTTGGACTGCGGGAGAAAACCAGAGCCACTGAGCCGTCATCGTGTCAGTTTAAAATCTGAAGTTGGTGTAAAAAGTTGCAGTGAAGGTCCAGTAATCATGTTACAGTTAAATGAAAAAGCAAATGATTCGTGTTATTATGTGATGCTGATAATGCTGAGTTATGAGAGTACTGAGGAAACATATTAACTCTAGTAAGTGAGCATCAATAATCGTTTTGTGTCTGGAATATCTTTTTTTAAATGCCATTTGTCTCTGGTTATATAAAACTGTTGTATATTAAACCGTAAGGAAAGTGATCATTAATACACTTTTTCTGATTCATCATCACTGAAAATGCTGACTTCTTGATTACTTATCTGTATCTCGATAGCTCTTGGTACTGGGTGCAGTATGTCTAGTGTATCTCTATATCTGTAAACACGCCTATTTTTAAATGCACTGTTTTCCCTAAAATGGTGCTTTTCCACTGGCATACAGGAACCAAGCCGTACCCAAGCCTCATCACAAAGAGAGACTAGTTACAGCGCGGTTCCAGCTTGCTTTGGAACCATGCTCAATAAAGCCGTAGGGCCATGTCAGTGAGGGTACGGCTTGGGAACGGCTCGCATTATTTACGATGGAAAACCCCTGGTTCCCCGGCACAGCTTGTTAAAGGCGTTGCCAGGTCTGGAGAGCACCAGTGACATAAAACCAAAGTGATGCTTATTTACTGTTCACGCGATCTACATCATGATTTACTATGTGGAAACATCCACTAGTACGTCTGCGAGAATCACTAAGTTATGTTAGCATGAAACGCTTGCGTAAATTTGGATGACGAATCCATTCCGTTCAGCTGTTCTATAGTACAGACGCTTCTCTACTTACGAACGTTCAACTTACAAACTTTCAGACATACGAACGAAGTAGACTGTAAGTCCAAATTGTGTTCACTGGGCTCCCGTTTCCTGTCCGCAACATCAATTTTATTTTCTGCGCTCCAGCTCCGCCTCGTACGACTTCTGGCCGCTGCTCCCGCCGCGCAGCAGCGTAGCGTGCGTACTCCCGGCATCCTAGCTCTTTGTACTTGCGTATGCCCTTAAAATGATGTTGAATAATGACTCATGAACATTTCAAGTTACGAACGGCCGTTCGGAACGTATCTCGTTCGTGAGTAGAGCAGCGTCTGTATGTTTTTAAGTTGGAGTTTCTAAGTTTGGGAATGCATCAATACATCACGATGTGTGATTCCACTAATAATAATATACAGAACATGCCCCTCTTTCCTTCGGATAATCCATGCATATCAACGCAGAACAGCACTGTTCCCGTGCATTTTGACCAATCAGATGGTGGTGATGCAACCAGCTCGGTTTGGTCACGCTTTTGGCAGTGAGCTGGGCCCCGACAACACGGTTACAACGGGATGCCGTCAGTTTGTGGTACACCTCGGTCCTTTGTGGCAATGGAAAAGTACTATAAGTTACTTAGGCGAAATGTGAATTACACATGAATACCAAGTCTCTCCAGCTGCAGGACTCCACTGTGAGTCCGGTCCTCAAGTTCTGCCCCCCCCCCCCCAGGATGAAATAGCCTTCTGTGTAAAAAGAGGAGTCAGAGGATTAAAGGGGATTAGTGAACCCTTGACGTGTGGGGGCTAGCCCATTCAGTACCTCCTAAATTAAGGGTACATTGAAACTGCCCCAGTATTTTTCCAAGCAGACAGCATTTATTTACACTATATTCATGTTATTAGTCGTGAGGATGTTTACTTCTGCACTTTGGGCAAACTATGAAGCATTTTTGTGCTTTTTCAAGCGTCTTTTAATCTAGATTTTTCCCATTAAACTGTCTGTAGAAAGCAACAATTGGTATCAGTGAAGCAAACACTTGTGGTCGTGACTGACTCGGTAGCTAGGTAACACTTTACTTAAAGTAGTCGTGTATAATACCTTCATAATGCATTATGATGCATTCATAAAGTATAATAAACATGGCTGTAAGTATTTATAAAAAGTCATAATGTAGATCAAAGCATCCTTAATTCTTATACTGACCATCATAATGCATTATGAAGGTATTTATAGTGGGTTTTAGATGACAGCTTCATAGAGCATTCATAATGCGTAATCAGCTTGGCTTTAATGTGTTATGCATTTTTATAAATAGCTATAGCCCTGTTTATAATGCTTTATGAATGCATTATGATGCATTATGAATGTATCTATAATGTAGTATACATCTAAGTAAAGTGTCACCGGTAGCTAAAATACCATCTGAAGGAAAGGATCTATGCCAAGAGTTAGAGCCCGAATGCCAACTGCATGCTGATCACAGTCCTTTCCTTTGATAGTGAAATTGCCGAGCTTTGAGCTATCGCCAGGGCGCGTCACAGCCCATGATACACTTAATTGTCATGGCAGCAGAGAAACCGCGATACTGATCACCCCGTCAGGATCCTGTCTCACCTGCCACCCTTCCCTCCCGGGTCTCTTTAACGTGAACGGTGACCCGGTACGTGACTGTGTCTCTGTCGATCAGCTACCGCTTAAATCCGGGAGACTCGGCGGGAGGAGAAATGTGTTCGCAGAATAGGTCCAGCTGCAGTTTGCCACACTGGGACTGAGATGCCGCCCGTGAGGGGCCCGACACTCTTGGCGTAGGGCGAAATCTAGACCGGGGACTGAGCAGAGAGACAAAGACTCATCATGCTGTAAACCAGCTAGTGTACAAGCCACCCACCCCCCCCAAGATAAAGGGGGGGGGGGGGGTTGTCTTTCGACATGCTGTATTTATCACTTGCCTACAAAACAATTGCGTTTTTTCCATTCTTCCCTTTTCCAAAGCGTGACAAGCGGACGCTGAGCATTACTCATTACCGGGCGTGCACGACGCAGTCAAGGCTAAGCTGCCATTTCCCCAAAGGTTACCATGGTAACAGCGCCTCCCCCCCCCCCAACCCCGCCTCTGTTCTTCTCCCTCTCAGGATAACCACGACGGCGGCCTGCATGATGGACTTGAGAAGATACCCTCTCGATGAGCAGAACTGCACCCTGGAGATTGAGAGCTGTAGGTAGAACCCGGCCCGGGCCCATTTTCCAGGGAGGCGCCGCTGTCTCCCTGCCATTTCGCCAAACGTCCCAGCATCCATTTTAAAAAGCGCCGGGACAGCAAACTGGCATGTGCAGAGCCGCCGTCAGCTGGCTACAAATCAAAGAGAATCCATTCCTTTTATGTCTTCAGGTTCGCTCTCTGGCGCCACTGAGAGCGAGTTAAACACGTGGGGACCTAATGATTTCTTTCCTTGTTTTTTTTTCTTTTGATATTCTGGATGAGAAAATGCGTCGGTGAATCGCAGCAGTGTTTACTTGCTAGGAAATAAAACAGGTACTTCTGCAGGCTTACGAACTACCTCAACTTAACCCACTGAAGGTCACGTGTCAGAAAACGCCCCGAGCGGGCTGGAAAATAATGTAAACGGGTGCAAAATGTCAGCGGAAAATAATTTGAAACGCGAAGTGATAAAGTCACAAAAAGTCCCGTGTAAAATAAGATGATGTTTGGTGTGATGCCCGCCTGGGAATACAAATGGTAATTGTTAATTAGCATTAACATTAATTAGGAAGGCCTCATTACAAAGGAGGTTAGGTCTTTCGGCAGCACTGCTTGCTAAATGCTAGGTGTGGAATAGCCACTAAATGTAAATGGTTGGCTCATAATTAGTGAGTGGGGGGATGCACATATGACCCACCCACCATCATTTATGAATATCTGTTTCCTGTAATGAATCGATGTGAGTCATTAGCACCAATAAGGCTGAGTGTAGCACCGTACTCAATCTGGACATCGACTACAGACCCTTAGCAAATATCCAGTGCTATAAACAGGGGTGAAAATGCATTGTACTGTCTCAAAAACAATAGCAATAATAATGAGCAACAGATGTATTAATTATTGATCCATCCATCTTCCAATTAGATCTCCTGGTCAAGGTGGCTGCGGGCCGGGAGTCTACACCAGGTAGTCGCAAGAACACAAAACCAGGGCACTCCCGGGGATGGGACGCCAGTTATTAATTTTTATAGTAACTTTGAATTAACTTACAGATTTAGATGGTCACATGACAAGTTTTATTTGGCTCAAGGGATTTTTTCATTACATTTAGCCGTTTACGGTCGGGAGCAAGGATAGGAACATCCAGGTTATTGGATCTCGGGGTGTGTGCGGGACCACTTTCGCTGTGTCACAATGTCACAGGAAGGCACCCTGACGCATTGTCATACAGTAGATGTGTGCTGCATATTTACGTGGCTGGTTTAGTACCAACCTCCCTGGCTGTGGCACATCCCATAATAGCATTGCATAGCCATCTTGACAACGCAGGCTATGGCATCAGCAGTCATTAAAGGTGCATCAGGTAGCTTGGGAGATGAGCACATTTACGCTGAAGTTTGCTAATTGGCATTCCAAGAGGGGCCCTTCTCTTGTACCCTTAAGCAGGGTATTTAATTGAGTTGCTCTGCTGTATAAAATACCTAAAATTATAAGTCTGGAAAAAGTCTCATAAACAACTAAAGAGTAACTTTTAGTTGCTTTATTGATTGTCCTGCCAACAATGACCCAACTAGAAAGTGTTTCTGTTTTTCAAAGATATTTTTCTAGAGACCAGCAAAAATGTTATATGATTGCAAGTACACAAAATGTACCAAAAAATCCTGTACAAACATAAACAGGTTTATATCAGCATTTTATACAATTAAGCTGAAACGCGAATGGAGCTCTTTGTAGGATGGCGCCATTTAATACACGCGTCTGAGTAACCTTTCCATATGTAATCAAACCGCGATGATTTATTAACTGGCTATGTGTTACGGAACAGCCGCTGAATGGCTGTATCAGATAAAACCCAGAATGGCAACATACTAAAGGTCACGTCTGACACAGCAGGACATGATATCACAACCCTTTTTTCCGTTGTGCGAGCTGTAAATCTGCATAGTTGCAGGGGCAATTCTAGGATTTTTTAAGGTGGGGGGGGGCATAAGAGAGGCTATAATTCATACTGAGGGGCAAGCCCTATGTTTTGAATCATTGAGTGACAGAAAAGGTGGCCAATCAGCTTTTGGCTAAGGAATAGAAGACGGACTTCAATGCCATTTTCCCCATCCACTTGCTATCTGCATCAGGACCCAGCTGTCCGTCTCTGGAGCTCACTGCAGCCATCCGCCATACACTCTGCTTACATCATAACTGCATGCATTATTGTTTCTATCATTGTGTCTTTCGAGCTACTGGGCTTCCTAAATTTCCATCAGGATTAATGAAGTATCATCCATGCATCTATCTATCGGCCTGTCTTCTGTGGTTCTGCTGGACCGTCCAACTTTGCAGCCATGAGCACGCCGCAGGGCCTTCTAAAAGATAAACGGGAACATTTCACCTTATATTGCCAAAGAGAGCTGATCTGATTAATAATCTATTTAGTCGTTCTTTTATTTGTTTTTTTTTTCTTTCTGCCTACTTTTCATTATGTATACTGGGGGCTACAGTCTAAATCCTCCACTCCAACCCCAATACCCTGAAATCCTGCTGGCCAAATTAGACTGTAACTTTTTATCTATGCACAACAAATTTCACAAGACAGAGAAAATAAAACCGTTGCGCAAAAACAACAGGGGTCACCTGACCAAAGACTCAAAAATGGGCTGGAGTTCTGATAGAAATAACAACAAAACACAACATTCTATTTATTAGGAAGACAATTGCTTGATATTTTTATGATATCTATTCACAAAAGTGTATGTGTATGTTTGATGTCGAGCTCCGTCAAAACAGTTGCAACAGAACGCACCCATCGTGTGATTGTAACACCTCCGACATGTAAACACAATGACATGTTACAGCGATGGCTTGTTGTTTGAGGCTAAAATGCATGAAAGAGTTTATATATATATATATATATATATATATATAAAAACATGCAAGTTAAAAAATGGATGCAAAATCTAATATATTAATTTCCACCTGTCACTAACCATGTATTCCTTCACAATACTA
>JAODLD010000070.1:2275739-2288645 GCA_026781065.1 Mormyrops boulengeri | reverse complement strand
AGCACCAGATGTCGCTAAATTGATGTTATTTATTATAGTTTATTATTATTATTATTATTATTATTATTATTATTATTGTTGTTGTTGTTGTTATGCCTGGTGTAACACGAGGAGCCTTCTTCCTCATTTCGTTGTGCATAATAATAGTAAAGTTTTAATCTTAACAAACTCTCTCTTTCACTCTGTTCTTAAGAAAAACCATCCAGGCCATTCTGCGGCCTCCACGGCACTGTGGAGTCGGGCCACTTGGTCACCCTCACCTGCCACTCAGAGCATGGGAGCCCGGCCCCGACCTACAACTGGACTAAGCTGGAACAGGGGCACGCCGTGAGCACCCGCGCCATGACGAGTGAGCGCCGCTGACAGCCTATAAACTACTGATTTGAAAGACCCTGGATTAAAAAAACGTTTTCCAATAATGCCTTATTATCTTCAGATCTACAGACAGGAGTTCTTCAGTTTGGGAACCTGTCGCAGTTTGAATTCGGACAGTATCAGTGCAACGCCTCCAACAGCGTCGGCTTTGCTGTCTGCACTATTACTTTACACGAAGGTAAAAACTACTAACACGCCGTTCTGTCGTCTGCCACCAGGTGGTGCCTTGCCTCAATAAATAAAAACATCACGATTCAAATTATAAAATAATCAATCCACCGCAGAGGTGGCAATTTCAGGTCCAGAAAGTAAAAACCCAGACCAGGATTTTGTTTCAACCAACCACTTGAGTACTATTTGACTGTGGCTCTCTACGCTCAGCTGGTTGGTTGAAACAAAATCCTGGTCTGAATTTTTACTTTCTGGACCTGAAATTGCCACCTCTGATCCACCGTCTAACTGCTTATCCTGTTAGTGTGACGGGGAGTCTATCCCAGGTAGCATAGGGCACAAGGCTGTGGTACACTGTGGATGGAATGCCAGTCTGTCACAGAGCACATACATGTATACAATACAGCCAATATAAAGATATTAGTTAACCTAGCTCCACTGCATGCATTTGGACTGTGGGATAAAACAGGTGTCTCTAGAAGAAACCCATGGTGAGTGACAGTTTGTTAAAAGACACCATTTTACTACAAACCTATTTTGATTTCTTATATTATATATTGCTTTAGAATATAATGCCCTGTAGATTTTAATTTCATTGTCCAATCATTCATGTGCATATCTATTCTTATTTTGTATTGTATATTTTGTACACCACTACTGCTTGGGAAGCTCACACACAAGAATTTCACTCACATGTACTGTACCAGTGTACCAGTAATGTAATGTGACAATAAAAGTGATTTGATTTGATCATAAATCAATCTCTACTCCCCTCCCCCACACTAAAATTGAAAAGAGCAAGAATATGAGCTTTTAATGCCTGTGTAGTAAATAAGTCACTCTTCCACAGAGCGTAGTGATGGGACTATTGCCGGAGCAGTGGTTGGGTCAGTGCTTGTGGCCTGCCTCATCATCTTTGTGGTCTGGTGCGTCGTACATTCACTGAGGAAGAAAAAGCACAAAGCAAGCATTGAGATGGAGTAAGTATGGCGCACCCTGCTGGTGAAGTGGTGCATCTGCAGCAAAATTTTCATTTGCAGTTTAACAAACCATAGCATATAAATGTACATCTTGCTTCATAACATTTTCATCTGCCATTTGGAAATGTTTTATACAGTATTCCAACCAGCAAGGATAGACAGTAGGCATAAATCTAACATTTAACTTCTCGTAGGTCTAAAGCACGGAATGCCGGCCCAGCCAATTGTTATACCGCTGTACCGTCTGCGGAGAACAACAGTCAGGCTTCCACAAAGGAGATTTCCAGGGAGATGCAGGAGGAGGAACCCGTGGCTTAGGAACAGCCCTGTAGATTGGGGCCCAAGTGTTTTCCACAGAAACAGTGCTATTTTGTGCCTGCTTTGTAACATAGACCATTCCAGCTGAGACTACTGAACACATAGTTGCTGATGCTTGCAAATGGTTTTAGTTTAGTTATATTTTTAGAAATAGCTCTGAGTGTTAAAATTAACCAATCAGTGTAATTTTGCTTTGCACTTTTTGAGTCTCTGAGAGAAGTTTTTTTTTTTTTTTTTAAAGTTTTTTAAAATAATCGAATCACATAAAAACAGACACAAAAAAACATCTATGAAATTAAATTCATAAACAAACTAAGAATTACATTGTGTAGACACTCCACATATGACACTAAATTGTTTGAAGCTTGATTCCAAATTTGTCATGTTGTGTTTTTAACCTTTTATGTAGACAGTTTCTTACAAAATAAATTCCGTGGTAATCACAGTATTGATCATCACACCTATGTACCTTTACAGTTTATGGAAATTCTGCGCATTGTCACCCACATTTATTCATAAAAGATCTCAATGTGTATAATTTCCTTCATGATTAATCATACATCCAAAAGGAGACTAATGAAATTCCTTTAGCATGGTAGTATTCAGAAGATATTATTATATTATGCATCTGGGGAAAAGCATGGTAAACACAGAATAAAGTCCAAGGTATCCTGATATATTTTTCTGTTAAATTGAAACAATAGATGCTAACTAAAGTCATACACATAGGTTTGATTTCAACATTGGTAGGGACTCAATCAGCCTCGGACCTCCTGCCTCCCTAAACACACACGGTAGTCCCATCATGTCCTTAGTCCATACGCAAATATACGCCTTGATTAAAGTCCATTAACTACAACAAAACGAGGGCAAGAGAAACATTCATTTGTTGTCATAATGCGAAACAACCGCCAGAGGGAGCTGAGGCTGTATATTCATGCAGGGCAGGGCTTTTAGTTGGTGCGGGTAAATGTGAGATGTAATCAGGAATGTTGCAAGATTTTTTGCGCATATCATATTGCCCCCCCCCCCGCCCCTAAAAAACTCACTCAAGGGCCCTTGGAATTATCCTAACTCCCCCCCCACGGCGCCCTTTGGTGTAATGGCAACACTTTTTTGGTTTCATTATTACTCTTTATTTTATTACAAACCAGAGAACATCCCTCTAAGATGCAGAACAAAGGTCATTTGCAGGCTCCTAAAAGACACTGGTACTGGACGAGCGATGAACTGAACGTTATCAATATTGCTTTTTCCACTGTTGTTGTGAGTGTGTTCTGTTCGTGGTTCTGCTAAGCTTATGGCAAATAACAACATAAAAACCAAGGAAGAAAGTGCAGACGTGGCGCAACCAGAACCATTAGAAGATAATATCAGCAAACAAGGGACTGTGTACAAGCAAATGGTAGATTTAAGAAAAACATTGTGGTTAACAGATATAAAAAAAAAACTGAGCTTCTGAATAAGCCTGATCAGATGACACAGGATAGTAATCTCCAAGTAATCTTGATAGTAGCATAAGAGTTGTAATGCAAACTTAAAACTTGCAATGCAATAGAAACTAGGACACTTATACATATATAATATGTATTATATAATAACCATTTATTGCTCAAATAAAAAATCTAACATTTAAAATTTTATCAAAATCATATTTAAATATTGGGCTACATCTCTGCATCAGCTAACTGGTAATGGATAGATACATTTATATATCAAATAAATACATTTAAAAACAAAATCACAGTATAAAGTAACTTAATGCTGAGTCCATCGGGCAGCAGCCATCTTTAAAACTCGTTGGCTGACCGGTTAAAACTGACCGCTCTCTCATTCATGGAAAACTTGAACCTCCCCTGGACGGCACAGTGGACGGTTTTCCTGAAGGTGCTACACAGGAAAAAGTAGATGACGGGGTCCAGGCAGCTATTGAGGGCGGAAAGAATGAGAACCAGCTCGTTGACCATATGCAACTGTTGCTGGATATTGACATCCCTGATGACATCCATCTGGGAGAGGATGTAGGGAACCCGGACGACGTGGTACGGGAAGAAGCACAGCGTGAAGATGGCTGGTATAACAAAGGTCCTCACTACTATCTTCTTCTTCCGGCTCTTGGCCTGCAGATCGTTGCCCCCAAGGGTCATGGAGCTCAACTTCGCACCGATTGTCCCATAGAAGCACACAAAGACCAGGAACAGGATAAAGAATAGTCCCACCACCACCAGGTTGATGGCCCCACCTGCTGGCCGCTTCCTGTGGAAGTGGAAGCAGATTTTGTCGCAAGGTTCGGTCCCTCTCTCACACAGTAGAAGGAGGAAGGTGCTGCAAGCAAAGACGGTCCAGACGATACAGGCAGTCTTGCGGCTCCAGTCTACTCGATGGATTCTGAAAACCTGGACCGGCTTTATGATTTTCAGGTAACGGTCCAGGCTAATGAGGCTTAGGAAGACAATGCTGGCATACATGGAGACGTAGAAAGAGATTCCCACCATCCTGCAGAGGAAGAAGGGACCCTCCTTGTTGTGGTAGTAGATTCGAATAGGCAAGCACAGGACCAGGAGTAGGTCAGCTATGGCCAGATTCTTCATATACACCGTGATAGACAAGGTCGAGCTTTTCAGGAAGAATATGCACAAGGCCACCAAATTGCTCAGCAATCCCAGGATAAAGATGACAGAGTACCCCACAGGCACAACCAGGTACAGAAAGCGGTCATCGATATTACATGTGCCGTTTGTGGAGATGTCCACTGGGGGCGTTGTCCACAGGGCCATTCCGGATCCTCTGAGTGGGTGCGAATCAAACATTCATACAGACAACGCCAAGCTTCTGATTCCTGAGAGGAATAAGCTGTTAATTGTGACACAGAATTCCAGAACTAGATAGATAAACCTTTAAAATCCCTGACAGGAAATTAAATGTATTACAATTAGCGGCAAAACAATAGTCACATTTCTACTGGAAAAAAACGCAGCTTAAGTGAAAATGAATCTTTCAGTGAACTAAATATGTGCATTTGTAAGTACATATTACTGTTTGATCCATAATGATATAAATGCTTTAAAATTAAATTACTTTGAAAATCTCAACGAATACGGCGATGGGTCAACAAAAAAGTAAATAAATACCTAAAGACAAATTGGGCTGAAGCTAAATCATAAAAATGACATTAGCTGAAACGCATATAACTATCACTGAATAAAACACAAAATGTAGGTTAGATATATAGATGGATTTAAAAATAACGATGACAGAAGTTTTACATCTCAGCAAAATAACTTCGTTACTTTTTCACGTTTCTTCCCCTCAAATGTTCAGCATGCAATTTAGACAGACGCCTCTACACGGCACTGGTTTAAACGTTTGTTTTCGCTAGTTAACATTTGCTCACAAAAGCAGCCTTAATTCTTACCTCCTCTGCCTGCGCTCTCCTCCGCTCTGTGAAGCTTTTTGCACCCGCTGTGTAGGAAGTTCGCATGTAAGACGCCGTGCCCATCAAGGAAACCTGACCGTGACGTGCTGTTTTCACTCCCCGTGGTCGCCCCGCATATACTTTCCCATCCTCGCCCTGGCGGCTGCCTTTACTTTCCGTTTGCCTCAACAGAAAGCAGCAGACGCGGTACGCACCGGCATCCGAAACTGTCTCCGCGGCGTTGCACCTACAGGTAAACAGAAAGGCTTGCTCACTCCCGTACTTTGCAGACTTCCGACGCCCCGTAAGTGCATCTGCCCCAAATTATGCGATCGGTTTTCCAGTACGGGGTTGAGGAAATCCAGGAAAGCACAAGCCAAGAACCCGAATGCACCTTAGACAGGAAACCAGCCTGGTACACAGAGGTACAGAAAACTGTAAAATCACCTAATGAAACATCTATTTTATTTAATAAAAATAAAAAACACGTCACAGCATAAATTTGAAGAACTTTTTATTTTAATAATACCTCTGTCATATTAGTACTACCAGCATACAGCTTACTGTGGCTGTGTAACAGATTCCTGCTGTTGAAATACCCAATTTTCCCTTTGAGTACTGAAAGAGAAGTTTGCACTTCTGCAGATGCTGAAAAAACAGAAATCATTTAGTTCCTGACAGAGATATGATGAAGTTACTAAGATTGGGCCAATAATATCAAATCACTAAACACTGTAGTTTAATTATAATCCAGAGAAGTGTCGATCTCACACAATACTTCTATTGATCTTATTGGTCATGGACACCGTGGCAGACTGGTGGGGGAGACTTTACAGGGCCTCTGAATATGAAATATTAAAATTTATGTATAAATTGCACTATGGGGACCCCCCCAGTCAGCAGATTCGACCCTAGCAAAGGGCCCAGAATTTCTAGTTACACCTCTATGAACCTGATGAGGCAACCACTCCATGACCAGAAAGTGCAACATTAAGAACATTAAGGGAGCGTGGAGTGGTATGAGGTTAGCAGAGAAATTCCTGGAACAGGCGTTTCTCGAAGGTGGGGAGGAAGTCTGATGACCGGACATGGTTCAGCGGCTCATTCCACCACCGGGGAACCACACGTGTGAAACACCTGGAGAAACACTTCTCGCGTGGTAGAGCGATGTCCACACGGTGTTAGCTTGCTGACCAAAGAGGCCAAGGCAGATCCTCAAAGTTCTGGAAGTTCTGGTGAAGCCCCTGAGCATACTTAAATAGCACTGAAAGCTTCAGGTTACGGCACCGGGTCTGCCACGTCAGAAGAATGGGCTGTACACTATGTATACAAACAATAAGGTCTTAATATTTTATTAGGCTCAGTTGTTGAATGGACTTTTGACACATAAAAGAAATGTCATGACGAATATGTGAATTTGGTAACACGCACAGTAACTCCCTATTACATTTAAAGGTGCTATTATTTTAACTGTGGGCACTATATAAAGGTGCTATTTTCTTGAAAGGTTTTGTTTTTTTTTAAATCACAGCTGTTTCTGTCAGTTTCATTGTTTTTGTCATAAACAAACAAAAATAATCAAGGGGAAACATGATTCTTACGTATTTGCTGCTTCAGTAGACCCTTGAAACAAAGCCAGTTCTCCAAACCACAGTTTCCTGTTACTTTTAACTAACCCATGGTGCACCAATCCAGTAAGCGATGGCTGCACCGCACAACTGATTACGGGTAATGAATGCTGGTGCTCCTCCTACTTTCCATGCTGCATTTCACCGCACGTCTACAGCAACCTCAAGAATCAAAAATGTACCCTTTTGAAACATACAATTTCACCCCCTTTTAACGCTGCTGTACTGCAAAAAGAAGCCTGACATTTTATGACTGGTGTAATTAAATTAAATAAGTGATTCTAAAACACTGAGCACAACTGAATTATTTTTGAATATATCAATACACATCTTTGTCCAGGTCAAACCGGGCACGCTAAATTCATTTGTGAGCGATCAGCCTCTTAGCACTGATTGGTCCAATGGTAATATCCAGTATCAATGAAAAGCTTGAGTACACGTGCTTGTATTGATAGTTACATATTCTTTATACTGTGTACAATTACATTTACATTACATTAACTATATTTAATGCATATATTTAATGCAATTTCCCCACAGGGATTAATAAAGTATCAATTATTATTATTGTTATTATTATTATCATTATTATTATTATTATATTTAGCAGACTTTACAAACATATGTGCTGTCATGGAGTTGCCCAGGCCTAACTTCAGCTAGGCAGCTTTTAATGAATGGCAAGGTACCAGTGCAAGCAGCACTGGAACAGAGCTACGCAACATGTTTCAAGCCAAGCAAATTATCATACATGTGACTGTGGACTAATGAGTTTAAATTTGAACTTCTGTTAGCGATGTTCCACTGTCAAGCACGGAGGAGGCAGTGTCGTGGCTCGCAGGTTACTTCGCTGGTGACAGAGCTGGCGATCTGGTGACTAGGTCGTCCTTCTTTCTTCAGCAAGATAATTACCAAAAACACACCTTAAAATTGTGCAAGAAATACCTAATGAAGAAAGTGAAGGACGGATCAAACTATTGGCCAAGCCTGCCCAGATTCCAGACCTCACTGCACAGAACTGGCATGGGATGAAATGGACAGAGGAGTCATGACAGTGCGACCCACAGCCCCAGAAGCAGTGAAGCAGTGCTGGTCGAAGCCCACATAGAGCCCTTGTCAAACGTCACTGCCTAATATGCTCAGGTGCATGATGTCAACCCAGCTGCAGTGAAAACAGTGAGGTTGGGGTCTTTCTGGGGGAGGGCATGGGGGTGGTCCCAGCAGTCAGAGTCTGCTCAGTAGATGCAGCCTTGGGCGATTGCCAGGGTCCCCCCCTCCCCAGGGCAGACATGTCAGCTAACTTCCTGCTGAGATCTCTTAATCAAATGCTTGTAGGTGAAGCCGTTATCAAACTAAATGTCAGCTCTTTCAAGGAAACTAAGCTCTAGAAACTATTTCCAATTGCTGAATACTGCTTTGGTTTTTTTTCAAGTATAAAACACACAAAATGCAAACACAAGAAACTCTGGACTATCGATTTACAGGTCAGATGAGGTTGGGGAGCATGCGCTGATGCAGCGCGTTGCCGCACCCACCACACAGCGAAACCAGCGATCCCGCAGGCAGACACATGGTCCAGTCCCACCCTCTGGAAATGGCCATCCATCTGCCGCAGCCAGGTGTTACGCGGGCGTCTCCTTGGCCTGGTGCAGCCGGATCACCCTCAGGGAAATGTGCCACATGGTCACACAGCACTATATAACACAAAAACAGCAAAATGGCAATGCAAGAACAACATAATCATGTACTGAAACGCAACAATTACTGCAATTTATGGAATGTATTTTTAAATCATTTTGAAAGACTGGTTAATTGTTTTGCATGGGGTGACTAATACAACAATCACATACATATATAGTTTTGGGTGTAAAATTCTTAAAATGGGAAACTATATAATGTGTTTTGACCTATAAGACTAGGGCAACTGAAAATTGTGCCAAATGATGACAATTGTACAAAACCATTTGCAATGAGAAATGATAAGCAGAAGTGACTCTGTGATTACGGGGATTACACATGTTGTTGAGCAAAACTGCAAAAATAAACAACTGAAATATCCCATTTACATAAGTATTCAGACCCTTCACTTGGTACTTGATCAAAGCACCTTTGGCAGCATTGACCGCCTCAAGTCTTTTTGGGAATGACCCTACAAGATTGGCACACCTCACTTTTGGAAGTTTCTCCCATTCTTCTTGGCAGAATCGTTCAAACTCGACCAGGTTGAATTGGGCGCATCGGTGGACAGCCACTTTCAGGTTTCTCCAGAGATGCTCTATCGGGTTCAGATCTGGACTCTGGCTGGGCTTCTTCAGGACTTTCACCCAGTTTTCCTGAAATCACTCCTTGTTTTGTTGGCAGTGTGCTCTGGGTCATTGTACTGTTGAAATGTAACCCTTGGCCCCAACCTGAGATGCTGAGGCACTCTGAAAAAAGTTTTTCCTGGGGAATGCTCTATATTTTTCTGCATCCATTTTTCTCCTCTATCCTGACTAGTCTTCCAGTCCCTGTCGCAGAATAACATCCCCACAGCATGATGCTGCCACCACAGTGTTTCGCTGTAGGGATGATATCAATGAGGTGATGCTCAGTGCCTAGTTTCCATTCCATTGGGAACTGTGGTTAAACAGTTAAATTTTTGTTTCATGAAACTAGAGGATTTCGCTTCTCGTGGTCTGATGGCTCTATTTTTCCACCTTGATGATATTTTAAAATTAGCGCAACGTCATTGCGCTCTTGATCAACAAAAACCACGTAAAGTCAGTAGCGCATTATTAAACGGAATTAAATCGGTGCGTTTTAGAAACGTGCGGGTGCAGGACGCTCGTTGCGGACACATATATGCGCTCGAAGTGCACTAATTGTTTCTTATTATTTTCGTTTATTTCATTTATAAACGTACCTCCAGTCCTTTCACGTAATCATCCTGCTTAATGAACCAGCAAAATAAAAAGTATATTAATGAAAAAAATGAAAAAATGAAAAAATCTTTCTAGCTTATTATCAGAATTAATCACGTACTGTGATTGAAACGACATCTGGATTGCTGAAAATGCTTTTCAGATATTTAGATAAGTCAGTTGGAATATGACAATACAGCCCTCAGACGGTTGCAGCAACCCTTGTGGCATGTTGTATGTTACGTAACATTGCCATGCGTGATGATATAATGATGATGCCTACGTCACGACAGATAAATTCAATTTGCCTGTTTGTATAAGCGTTAATGTAATTAAAGAAACAAAAGTACAAGGGGACTTGCACTCATGGCATTGTCTGAAACTATGCATTCAGAAATTGAGTGAACTGCATGGCATTTAAAACTGAAGTTCACGACAGAGCAACGCCGGTCGGAGTAAAAACGAAAGTCTGAAAGGTCTTCTCACACGGTGTTTTTCCAGAGAAGATAAGATCATAAAAAAAACCATGGAGATCCACGAAAGGTAACCAAACTATTAACATTCGAGATGAGCAGTTGCCTCACATCAGTTTTGTGTATTTGGAAAAGAGTGTCCATTTGCTAATACCGTAATTTGATCAGATTGGTTTTCATAAATAATGTCGCTGAAATGAATCAGAGTTCTCAAGTCTCATTCTATTTTCTTTACATGATTTTATATTCTTAAAAATAAGTGCTCATGTATTCAACACATGTAATATTAGCTTGGCAGTGCCGGATAAAACACTCCAGCATGTTTGTCTTGTTAAATTACTGTTCATTTTTCTTTTCTTGGTTCTGTCATCTTTGCCAAAAAGGAATCGCATGAATCTGTTACCTGTCTCATTTAAAAGAAACAATTACAGTTTAGCAAGATGAAAAAAACAAGATGTATATCGCTTCAGAAAATCATCCTGGATACATTTTTTCACAGTTAAGTTCTTTGAAAATTACTGATTTGCACGTGTCCGCTTTTTAAATCAGCGTGGCGCAGCCATAAATACCAAAATGTAAAGAAGAAGAAAAAAATGTAATCGGTATAAAGAAATCCGCAGACACACGTTGAACAGGGACCTTCTGTTTTCCACGAGGAAAATTTTATGTTTGCATCAAGAGTGCACTGCACAGTTCATTTAAACCTACACTTGAAATAGGGCATGATAAGATTGGTTTGGGGTGCAAAAAAGGCTGAGAACCACTTCCCTAGGCAATGTTACACTTTTAGCATATATTTATATGGTTAATTCACTTTATATCATATTTAGGTTAATTTTATTACCTCTTCCTCTAATTTATTATTTTACTCTACTGTTTGTTGCTCTGTTTTACACAATCTTGTGGCAGGCTATCTTTTCAGTTCACTGCGCGTTGTACCTATGTAACTGTGTGTACGATGAATAAACTTTCGAACTTAAGAGCATGACCCGCTTGATGTCAGCTGGCTGGTACTGTTCTGACTGGCTGCTACTGCTGAGATATTAGGCCTATATCTTCATAATCACAAAATGAGTCTTTAGCAGCAGAATTGTCCACGCTTTATGTTAACTACAGCTCCTGTTTGAGAGCACTGGTCCATGTTCATTCATCTCATCCTCATTTCCTATCATCATCATCGTCGACTTTTACAAAAAAAAATAATTTAAAATTTTTTTTCGCATGCTGCATTTCAAACTCCGTACTGCCTAGCGATGTAACGATTTTGTACATCTGTAATAGCTTACAATGTGTTTTAATGTCACCTAACATCTAGTAACACTAATACGTAGGCCTATCGCAAATTTAGAAACAGTCCGACCGGCTAACCACAAAAAAACGAATCTTAGTCTCCATTTTATGCATTCTCTTTATGCGTGAAATAGCAGGTTGTTATAGCGATAAAAAGCTAACACAGGATAAAACATCATTATGTCTATGTAAAGAACGCCTTTTACAAAGAACAGTCACAATACAGATAAGTAACGCTGCTTCGTTAAATGAAAGTCGCCGCACATTCATCCACTGGGTGTCGCTATAAGAGCATTAAACCGGCGCACTATATACAATCCGTATTATAAAAAGGCTCTCAGTGCCTAACTGCCGCATTTAAGACAGTACAGCAAACCCAAATCTGGAAATGGCTTTCGAGCTTAGTGACCTTTTATTTCACCATCTGTTCCATAATCTAGCCACTTACAAACCGGATGCCCTGTTTATTACGGGTGATTACCCACTTTATCATAAATGCCCCCCTTAATGCCTGTCAACTCCAGTCTCGCGCACAAGTCCCCCCCCCCCCCCCGACACGTGTCTGTGAACGCTCCTTCCGCTGAGACATTTCCTTTCATAAAGCGTAAAACGTTGCATTTTGGTTAACTTTTTTGTTCATTCATAAACGTAAAGGAAACACGCGCCTGTTTCTTTTGAATGGCGAACATAGCAGACATTTCCGTTAATTATGCCAATGAAACAAGCGACTATATCCACAGCGATAAATATCGATTATCTTGGAAAGAACAGTTGATAATAACAGCTTGATAAATATGCTTTATCAAACCTTGAAAATATCGGGGCTTTGGCGCCAACTTATTTTTAAAAAGGTGCCCAATGACAACCCGACTGTCATGAAACCTACGCTTTCAAAGATAGAATTAACACACTGTACACATTGTACTTAATACCGAAACACGACTATACTATCAATATTTATTCTCAAGGCTATTAAAAATCGTCTCGACCCTTCTCTTGCAGAAATCGTTCTGCTGTGTCTATTAGACAGCCACACATATAAAAACATATACAGCCATCTCTGGGAAACACCATTGTACGGGGGTTATTATGAAAATAAACGTGCACGGTGCTGTGCGTCGTTTCTTGTTGAGCTTAAAAAGACGAGGAGCAGATGACGAGCGAAAATCGCCCGGTTCCGCCAGCTGGGGTTAGACTGAGCGCGGCGCCGATGCCGGTCGTGTCCCCCGCTAGTGCCGGCTTGGTAGATCCCCATGCTTTGTCAGCAGCACGTAACTTGCACTAAAGGAAGCTGCGCTACCGGCGGGGGGGGGGGGGGGGGGGGGGGGGGGGGGGGGGGGGGGGGGGGGGGGGGGG
>JAODLD010000070.1:2262849-2275639 GCA_026781065.1 Mormyrops boulengeri | reverse complement strand
TTTTTCTTAGTTCCCCCCCCCCCCATCACTGTGTGTTTATGTGCTTTGTCAGCTGTGTTTAGTCAGTGCCGGGTGCCGCCGATCTCCCCCGAGCATAGGACTTTAACCCGGGACTGCGTTTTATCAAACTGCCGGGCCACTTTATCGGTCCTTTGACGCCTGGTCAGTTTCCGTGAGGAGCTTGTGGAAGGGCTAAATCAATCCCCCACCTGCCCCCCTGCTTTAGCGAGTTATTTTGTTGACAAACCAGTCGCGATGACTTTAAAATCCAATAAAAACGAACCGGCGGCCGTATTTGAACAGGTCAACAGCTTGCGGACAGCCCTCTCCGATCTCTACCTGCAACAGCTGCTGCAAAACAAACCCAAACCCGAGAAGGTAGGACGATCGTGGACCTGATTTCTTTTCATGTACTCGATCCGTTACATACGCGCAAATCCGTAATGTTAACCGTGTTTACATATGTGTCAATCAACGTACTGATGTCTCAGGCAGTATACAAATGTATCATTATACATATATATATAAATCATTTATATTTATCAATCGCTGGCTTTTTACTGGGATCTCAGAAGCGTTTTGCTGAGACGCCGATGCGTAAAAAGCTCTGCGGCTGACCGGATCAGGATGCGCTGGTTTATTCTGGTACTACCCAGTTCGGGACCATCGCCGTAATGCCACTGTGAACTTTTAAGCTATTTTTAAAAGCCTGCTCTTCACTATCGTGTATTTTAACCGCTGCCATTGGTCTCAGCGCGAAATGTTGCTGTTGACCGCGGTAGTTTACATGTTCTCAGCCTGTATTGTAGCGTTTGCTGTTAATTGTTTTTGATAGCTAATAACAGAAACTGGTAAACACGTCAAGTTGCGAAACTAATGTTCCAAAGCACACTCAGTCCTGAAATCACTGATGCAATAGGTAATGTGAATCTACAGCAAATCATTATATGACTTGTAATATTACCATTCCATATTTTGAATACAATATTAACGGCCAAGCATATGTAAAAAAAAAATTTAAAAAAAAAAAAAGCGAAAATTTCGTCTTAGGATCTTGTGTAGTTTAGCTGTGTCGTTTGATTTGTCATGTAATGTAAGCATACACTGAAGCACAGTTAACAGTAACAGCCTTATTTGTTGTGTATTAGGAGGTGATACTGTTTTGGCCTGGTTTTTACCAACCGGGGACGTTAAATCCCATCAAAATTTCTGTATTTCCATTATTTAAAAAAAAAAATCGGAAGTGAGACCCAAGCTAGAGGAGCAACAATATGTGCTTTGTAACAAGGGTTTTTAAGAAATTTGTGGGTGTTGGGTGTTTTTCTAGTGAGCCTTGACCAGTCGGGCACATTAACGTTGTGGACAGAGCATACAGTGATTCCTTGTTCTCAAGGATTTACCTGATCTGAATGGCCGTTGGGTAATCAAACAAGAGGCTGCACTGATGGGAATCTCTTGTGTCAGCGGGAGCTCGAACTTCAGAATGAGAGCGTTGACGGCACTGCCAACAGGCAAACAAGGCACTAACCTTTTTGTGCTCTGCTCAGGAATGAAAAGACGGGGGAAAAGCATTAAGTGACCTGGTTAGTCCTGGAGATACAGAAAAGGGTCTTATGTGGGTTGTGTGAAATATGCCCCTAAACCTCCTCTCAAATTGAAACACCAAAGGCCATTCAGAAGATTCAGGTTGACTTCAAAGCTAATTTCACGAAATCTGACAACAGAAATGTTTCCTGTTAAGGATAAGAACCATAAATGAGTCTTTACACACCTCACTACACACCATTTAATTGTTCTTTCCAACTTGACGGTTCAGACAAGCTGAACGAGTTCAGCTATAATACATATTACAGTCATCCTTCTGTACTGTTCCGAAGGTCACGAGCTGTTATTGCATGTTCATTTAAAATCCAGCACTTTGCAGATGTCAAATTTAATGCCACGTGTTTTTGAATATGCTGCCGTCTAGCTAGATTTATGGGACTTCCCTGGTAGTGCATGGGGGCTGATCCTCTGGGATTTTTGTGTGCAGGGGCATGTGGATTCTAGGCTGTTCTTCAGTACTGGATTTCGAACCTATCAGATGTCACGCCCTTGCAGGCACGCTCTGAGTCATATATTGCAATGGATTAATCCTCCCACATAAAAACAAGCACTTTTTTTGGGGGGGGGGGTTCATCCAAATATACAGCCCGTTAAAAAGGGGGGCAAGTAGAGAAGCCATATTATCTTCCCCCAAAATGCCCCAAACTTTCTCCTTTGTCGGCCCTCGTTCTACAGACCAATCTGAGCAAACACCTAAAATATGTGAAAGAGCGATCAGGCACAGAGCCCCGTGTTTTAGGACCTGCTCGCGGCTTTCCCGTTGCTCACCAATCTCCAGAAGCACTGCTTCCTCAGGTTCTACCTGAACCTTCCTGTGTGCCTTCTGGCCAAACTGACTGACGTGTGCCTTTCATATAGCCTATCAACACGCAGTGTTATTCTGACGCTTCTCTTGAATTTTTGCTCATCGCCCCGTATTGTTCCGCAGAGACTGGCTAATTCCTGGGCGTTTTTCCTACTGCTGATTAACTGGCATGACCCTGCAGCTTCAGCACGGATCAATACGCGCTCAGAGTGTTTTTCAGCCTCTGGATACGACCGAGACAATGCCTCGCCATTAAGCACCGGGGGGGTTGGGCCGAAAAGGAGCAGCCGAAACCGGAATTTAACAAGGCATGAGTTTAGTGTGTTGTTCATATTTCTCTATCTTCTGTAATGTGTATTTATGTCACTTTTTGATTAATGCGTAACAATTTTGAGAGTTTTTGAGGGAGAGATACTCCTTTGAGGTGTGTGGCATAATGCTTTAACATGATTTGTTAAAAATAAAATGGTTCTGAACCAACTTATCCTAGTATGCCCAAAAACGTTCCCAGCTGCTGTAACCTGCTGTAACCTGCTGTAGATGAACCTGTCTCACAAATTACAGGCAGGAGACATAAATGTTATTGTCAAGCAAATACAAGCTGGTTCCAATTAAATTTTAGCCTCAAGTGCATTTTTTCCTTTAACTTTGTAATCTGACCGAACTCTATATCCTATTACTGAAGCAACTTATGTTTCTTGGTCTTTTTAAGTCGAATTTTTATGGAGGGGCTCATTAACACAGAATTATCCGAATTTGCGCCTTTTTCTGTTACTCATATGACAGCCTTGCTGACTGGAAACCCAGAAACGGGAAGTGTAGCTTTCATGGGGTGCGAGAAAAATTTCGCAACAGCAACTGCTTCTTCATCAGGGATGTCATTTCTTGCCAGTTTGTTCCATGCCATGTATCCATCCGATCCGCGCCCGGAGTCGATTTGATCTGTAAAATACCAAAAAGTTAGACGAACAGTCTGCGAGAGAAATTCTTTTCTAGTTTTTAAATGAAGTCCCTTCTGCTTTTAATTTCACTCTATAATACAGGGGACACCCCTTGGATCTCACACCATCTGTGGCCTCCCCTTGTTTTCATACATGAGCCAGATGCTCCTTCGGTTTTCTCAGCTAATTACCGTAAAATCGCATGCATTTCGCTCACGCGGTTCACTTTAAAGGATCCCACCTCTACCCTGGAGGATATTTTACATTACACGTTTTACATATTTTCATATATGGAGGTCCGTCTGTACACGTTTTGCAGTCCTTGATGAATGCGAGCTCATTTATAAAGCGAGGTCAACACGACCATTGCCGTCGCCTTCTGGTCGTAGAGCGACGCATGCGCACATTTCTAACTTCCCAAAAAGGGGAAAAAATGCTTCGCTAGACTATACTTTAGCTGACACGTGCATTTTTTACCAGTGACAAGATACTAATTATCCTGACAGTGCAAACAGACCTTTAGACTGACGTCTGACTTCCTACCGACACGTGACGTCCCCCACCCCCCCGGGTCGGCCCGGGTCGGCCCGGGTCAAGGTCAGGACCGGCAGTTCTGCGTGTTCTGTACCTATAATTTTGTCCTTGTCTGTCTGATAACACCCTGCATCGCTCCTTCTCTGCGTTGTTACAGCGCACTTTCAGCTGTTTATCTGAATATTATCTGATTTCTTTCCACGCATACCCAGAGTTATTCCAAGAGCATTGTCAGTATTTTCAAATCTATTTTGTCCACGTATATTGTTATGTAAATTTTGGTTTGACATTACCCATAAGTTTGGGTACAATTTGTTTCTATAATTTTGGATTTATTGCTATCTTCTGGCAGATTTTTATATTTTTTGTTTTTACTTTTGAGGGCCAGCTGCCAGCAACAGCTTCTCATGTTTTTGTACAACGTGTCACATGAGCAAGGTTATATAAAGTGCTATTTTCCTTATTTCATTCCCAAAACGTGGCTGTTAGCCAAGGACCTTAACTGCTAAGGCAAGGATGTGGTTTTTGTTAAGAGATAAGTATATTTTTCTGTTTTCCAAGTAGTTGTACTGTAAGTAGGGGTCAGGGTGGGGGGTGGGGGGCGGATTGTGCTGAAGACCACAGTTATGACCTGTCTAGCACCCCCCAGCCACCCCCACGTGTTGTTTTTTCGCAGTCGATTGAAATGCCATAGAAAATTCCCAAAAGCATCGCGGTAAAGCTTACTTGAGTAATCATTTAAGTGCTTAATCCTTTCTTCCTCTTTCTACGCTCCAGTCACTAAGGGAGCAGCAGTTTGAGTCTCAGGGCACTTTGCCTGGCTTACTAAATCAGCAAATCGCGCCGACAAACTTGAAACTTCCCCATTTTTGTTCTCTGGTCCGATAACGAATGGAACAGACATATGACGAGGAATGACAATGACAGCCGGTAGTCTGGTCTGTGCTGTTATTTTTCAAAGAAACTTATTTGTCAGCATAAGTAAACATCATTGCAGGACTGTATTAAATATCTGTTTTCTTTATATGAAAACGGAAAAAGAAAACGATAAGTACACGCCTAAAAGATGGCTGTCCGCAAGGGGTTGATATCACACAGTAATTGCCAGTAAGGAGGTGATAAGGGCTTATTGTTCAGTGTGGGTTCATAAATTCATGAAAATCTCTGTACCGTGAAGTTAGATCATGAAATCGCAGGGTGAAAACTAAGCCCACGCAACTCTTACTCGCCGCGGCTGCCGAGCTGTCAGTGGCCCGTTTGAGGTTTCGCGGAATTTTTCTGAGTGGGGAGGCCATACGTACAAGTTACCTCGTCTGCGCAAAGCGACAGTTTTATATCTGGGTGTATTGCGGAATGCGAGAGGGAAGCAAGGGGAGATTCTGCCTTTAGTGTGTTTTTTTTTTTTCTCTGTCGAGTTCTTTACTCGGACGGCAAGACTAACCAGCCAAGAGCAAAAACCTGACAAGAACAGAAAGCAGACCGATCCACACGTGACGCGTCATTACGTAAAGACTGTATCACCTATATAAAGAAAGCGTTGTTTTTTTCGATCCGAGGGTCTATTTCTGTCTCTGTTAAGAACATTAATTGGGTCAGATAGTTTAACGCGTCCCCGGACCGTTCACGACTGCTGGTGCGCTAAGTAGCCAGTGGTAGTGACGAAACTGGCCAATGTGACATGGGTATAGGGGGTCGAAATGGAAAGATTTATGCTAAAGACTGTGAGAGGAGACAGTAAGGAGACAGTAAATCCGATTTGTACTTAGGCTACCTGGCAAAGATGATTCACCTCTGAAAATTTCCCCTGGCATGAATATTAGATGGTGGATGTGTCTGTTGCCCCCCCCCCCACAGATCTGGAGATGCTGACATGTCACAGATTAGTTCAGTATTAAAGCACACTAAAATATACTTTTAAATTTGTTCTTGTTCTGCTAAATCCCATATCATAGACAGAAGGCTGACTTTATCCCAAAAGAAATTATATAACAAAGGTCATTCAGTGAATAACCTTTTGTTTCGTAACAAGATACAGGCACGAAATGTTTCCGTGGAGATGTAAATTGATATACATCACACGTTAATTTCCAAGATGATTGGTTAAACATGTCATGGATATGTTAAAGATAACAAAAGAGGTCAGCACTACGCCCCTCAATGAATGAAACATCTTTTAAAGTTCTAGTATGGAGCGTATTTTTAACTCAGTGGAAACATGTCTTGCGTCGTTTGGCACGTGAATCGGGTGTCTGTCCTCGTTATTCTGGTATACGAGACCAAACGATCTTTTGGACTAAACCCCTAGGAGAATAACAGCGTGGGTATATCGGGTGGAAAACATGGCCTCATAATTCGGAGGTTGTCTGCTGAAGTCTAAAGGTGAACCAGGCTGTCGTACCCTTGGTCAGAATGTTCAGAATTGCCTCGGTAAAATAACCTGGGCCGTTTTAAGCCAGTAAAGTCCTGCTGGGTGTAAACTGCAGGGTGCGGCGATAAGCCTGACTCACTGACAAGCCCAGTTATAGCCCGTGCCCTATAAATCCCTTTTTTAGCCAGCAACCGGGCCAGCCACGTGGCAGAGCGGGACGCGGGTCGTTCCAGGGCACGGCGGCAACGGACGGGAATCCCAGAATGCCGTTCACCCAGGAAGCAGATAACCAGCCTCTCACCTGGGGAACCTGGAATCCGTATGAGGCATTGTGACACCTCCAGAGATAAAACGGAGAAATACGCACTCTGTTTTATATGCATTTTGTAGATACTTGCGGGTGATTTAAAATATATGCAAGTGTCCTTAGCGAATAGCTGAGATAAGGGCTGTAAATTCCTCTTTCACATCAGCACGCGCCAGTCCGTGCCGTGACGTCAAGGGTGCCGTACTGCCGTGCGAACCAAAGCCGCACATGTGAGCATTCCTGCTCTTTTTGCTTTGCTGACTATGCAGAGCAGTGGGTCACTTCTACAGAAAACACTTTAGGACATGCAGTAAACAGCAGCAGCCTGGTCCTCCTCTGATCACAGATGAGGACTGCCTGTGCCTCAGAGGGTATTTTCCGGAGTCTTCTGTGAGCTGCGTGCGACAATCGACGTCCACGCTTCTCACCCTGAATTCAGTTTCTGTTCCCCTTCAAACCACAACAAAGGAAATTACACTACAAAGCAGGCCTGTATACCAAGGTGTTAGTCATAATTAAGTACGAACCACTGTGTGAGTCTGGGACCTTTATTTTTCGTGTATAATTTTGTTATATTTGTTCCAGTTCAATTCAGTTTATGGTGTTTTGCAGAAATGTGCAGGGGTCACTGATATGTATCATCAGGGTAGCAGAAACAGCCTTTTGTCCGTTCATTATCGCAGGGGTACAGATATTTGTCTTTTCACATACAGGTATTGATTTCCTGTGTAATGGACCTGATCTTATATAGATCCTGTCCTTTTGTGTGGTCACGATCTCATTTTTTCTCTCATATTCCCGTATTAATCCACCTTTTATCTACCAAGGGCAGCATGTGGCTCAGTGGGCTAAGCCTCTGTGCCCCTGATTGGAAGGTTGCCGGTTCGAGTCCAGCCTCAGCGCATCTGTGGGTCCTTTAGCAGGGCCCTTAACCCCTGGGTGCCACTATGGATGGCTGCCCTTTGCGGACGGCTTGCTCTCACCCGCAGAGAGGAAGTTGGGGGAGGCGTAAAGAGAATTTCCCCATGGGGATCAATAAAGTATCTATTATTATTTTATAGCCTCTTTTGTTTTTAGAAGATGTGTAACATTTACATTCTGCCATGTTGTATGAATCAGCCTAAAAATATCGCTGCCCGGGAAATACCTTCACGCAGACCCGCTTGGCCCCAAACTGCGCAGCTGGCCGAACGTTAAGGGATGCCGTTTACCGACATAATGGGCTTTTTAAGCTTTACGAGGGCCTCTTTCTTTATTTTTGTACAAACGAGCCTGGCGCTGCAGCGGTGTAGCCGCCTCCGGTCTCCATAGCAACGTCGCATGCCACGCACGGGCCACTGGCCTAAGTTGTCACAGTCTAATGAGGTGTTAAAAATGTGGGATTAATGTTTAACCCACAGCATATGTTAAAACTCCTAATTAAACATGGCTGCGGGGAGACACAAATGTCAAAAAAAAGCTTTTAAATATCCGAGCCATATTAACATTAAAAAATGACTGCGTACATAACGGCTCATCCCTGAATGGAAATCTGGGTTATTAACGTACATATACCTGCTGCCTAGCTATCCTCTGGGAAGTTTTTAAGCGTAAATGTTAATAACTGTAGACATAAAATGTATAATTTTTAAGGAAAAACGAACATTCTGAATGTGGGAGCCAATTTTTTTTACGTCCTTGAATCTCCTTGTTAAATTTATTGGCTGTGACAGGCTTTACATGAGCTTAATGTCTTATATCTGTATGAATGTTGTAGCACGAATTGTTTTTTCTTTTCTTTAGCATTTTAGCATACGCTCGTGTTTTAAGTAACTTAACGTGGCAGTGTGTCCTTCGCAGGCAGCGACGGCGCAGATGCACGAGGCCAAGAGCGAAGAGGTGTACGCCAACGGCAGCCTAATGAATGGCAAAGAGCCGAGCATCATGCGCGAGGTGGCCTTCGAGAAAAATCCCTCAGAGCCCATGGTAAACGGCCAAGGGGGCCCGTCAGCCGCCGGCAATACATCTGATTCGCACATAGGGGGAGACAAAACCAAGAAAAATGTCATATGGGCAAAAGATGCAAAAATAATATGTCCAATTTATATTTAATAATTTTATATATAATGGCAACACTTTCTATGAATGCCATGTCTATAACACTCTATGAACACATTCATCTTGCTTTACAATGCATTCACAAAGCATTATAAACATGCTATAAATATAAATAGGCAAAGCCATGTTTATTATGCATTATGAATGCTCTATGGAATTCTTATCTATTATGCACTATAGATGCCTTTATACTGCAGTACAAAGAATCATTAGTTCTTAAACTGACCATTATTATGTGTTATGAAGGTATCTATAATGCATTATAGATGAGAGCTTCATTGAAGCTTATGAATGTTCCGCATGGATATTGGGATGTAAAGAGGCTTTGACTTTCTGTGTTCTTTGTCCTTAATGATGCATTGCTTTTGTCTTTCTCTACTTGAAGGGTGTAACGCTAAAGTTAAACGAAAAACAGAGATGCACAGTCGCAAGAATACTGCACGGGGGGATGGTGCACAGACAAGGTAGCATGTTGGATGCCTTCACACTGACGGCAGTCTTTCTTATCATCTCTCATTGTTGGTCCCGGTCTTTTATGTCACTGTGACACCATAGCTCAACACTGATTGGTTCCCCATCGCGTCTTCGCTCAGGGTCACTGCACGAAGGGGACGAGATAGCAGAGATCAACGGACAGAGTGTCGCCAACCAGTCAGTCGACCAACTTCAAAAGATCCTGGCAAGTCTGCGTTTTTGGGTTGGGGGGTGGGATCCAGCCAATCAGCTGCATGTGATTTCTAAAATAACTAAATTTACCTTAAACTCTTAAAGTTGGAATGGTAATCCACGCATTCTGCCAAATAAAATGTCACGCCTATCTGAAAAAGTGCCAAAGTGATCTGTTTGAAATTTACCTATTGCAGAAAGACACAAACGGTGTGGTGACTTTGAAGATTATCCCCAAGCAGCAATCCCGCTTACTCACCTGTGAGGTAACGTCCTATAATCAGTTCCTAAAAACCGGTGCATGATATTAATCGAATTATTAGATTTACTCGCCCAGTCAGCACGACGTTAGAAAAATCATTGTCTGAATGGAATTCTAAATGCAAGCGAAAATAATTTTCAAGCATGTTCTACATATTCCAAAAGACCACAGATCTGAAATCAGGCTTTTATTTATCTCTGTCTTTCTGTCTGTCATGCTTGTTTCGACCATAGTGAAACATGCATGACTAATGAGCAAAATTTGCATAGGGCAAGCGGGTACAGAGAATGGAAGGATCAGTGGGTAGATGTAGGAGCATCACCATAATACTGTCTAACATGGCCTGTACATATCCCAGTAATCTGAACCCTGTTGCTCACATTTTAATGTAACTAGTGTTCATCTTATTTAATATATTGTGGGTGTGCTTAGTAAGCACTTGGAATAGCTCAAACATGCTAGAAAATTAAGCAGAGAGATGTGATTTTTTTTTTTTTTTTAAATTCCTATGCGGTCAGCAGCCTTGCTTTCTCTTGAGCAAAAATCACTCCGTTTAAACAAAAATTTGTTCTTTGTCAGGCTGGTCCTCCTCTAAGCCAAATGAATGAAACAGGTGACTATTCGATCATTAGATTCCACTACTACCTTCCATAGAGAATTCTTTTTAGATTTTCTAGTGTGAATGGAAACACAAGGAGACGTGTTTCATTCTGCCATCAGCTGGCCAAACTGTGTAACTACAAGCCACATTGTAAACTGATTTAAACGCATTTTTGTTTGAACAGGCATTTGTCAGTATATATATAAAAATCCTCATCATGGATCTGATGTTTGTATATTAAAATTTTTCAAAATTTTATTAGCGCTATGAAAATAACTGCAGTTGACAGTGTGGTAAGTGATGGCAGTGTTTATCAAACTCCTATTCATATTCCATCACTGGTCTCTTGATCTTGGAATAATTATCTTTTAAAACTTCTTTTCTTCCAGCCAAATCATTGCTCTGGCAGCAGTAATGTGATTAGTAGCGCGCTAAACAGGATCCAGGGAAATGATTTGTGACGTTGGCTTTCTGGTAAACTGTATTTAAGCCAAAAGCCACATGGATCAACAATGGCTGGAAATAAAGGATAGAAAATGTTTGTTTCCACTAACCAAGATCCTAAAATTTCTTTCTGCCTGCAGATTTTTCTTTTCTCTTGTCCCCAACTTTCATTTAATTTGATTTTTTTAAAGCAGAATCCAAACAAATCTGCTTTTGTTCAGTGTCAAGTTCTTCGGTGTCACCCTTTGAAATTAGTTGTAATATGCAGCCTTGTGCAATGGAAATAAACTTGGATTTATCTTCCATGTGAAAATACTGCAGAAGATAAACTTACCATTCCGGAATTCTCTTTAAGATTCCTAGCTTGGCTTCTCACAGCAGTGATACCTGCCGTTTCCATAGATGTACATCAGGGCTCAGTTTGACTACGATCCAGCCAAGGATGACCTCATTCCTTGCAAAGAGGCGGGGCTGAAGTTCAAAACTGGTGACATCATACAAATCATCAACAAGCAGGACCCAAACTGGTGGCAAGGGCGAGTGGAGAGCTCGGTGGCCGACTTTGCCGGGCTCATCCCCTCCCCTGAGCTCCAGGAATGGTACGTTCCAAAACAGAGCCGTTTTCTTACAATAAATGCTCAGGCAGCAGTGAGGGGTTCCCCCAGAATTACCCCACTTTTTGTCCTTCACCTTCTCTCTAAAACCCCTATCCTCCGTTCTTTCCACTTATTCACCCCCCTACCCCCCCCCCCCCCAGGCGTGTGGCCAGTAAAACCAAAGTGGCCACAGGGAGAAGCCAGTCCTGTAGTCCCTTTGGCAAGAAGAAGAAGTGCAAGGACAAATATCTGGCCAAGCACAGCTCTGGTGAGCAAACATCTCCCTCTCTTCATGTCACTGCTGCGGCTTCTTCTTTCCCCCCGGAAACTTCTGTGACATATCCAGCTATATAAAAGGCTGTGTGAAAGGATTGGGGGGAGGTGAATCTATGTTGGTGACTAAGCCCCTTTTAATTAAGGGTTTCGTCAGTCACCACCTAGGTGGTCAGTTGAGGTTTGCCGCGGAGTCTTTAAATGAAGTAGGGATTAGATAAAATTCCACCAAAACAGCATCATTGAGAGAAATTGATGGACTTTTTGTGCCTTTGTCTACATACTTCATTACGTGTGCAAACAGACCCTCTGTCTACCTGCTCTGTCTCCCAGTTTTTGACCAGCTGGATGTGATTTCCTATGAAGAGGTGGTACAGCTGCCTGCCTTCAAGAGGAAGACCTTAGTGTTGATTGGTAAGTTCAGGAATTCATCGCAGTGACACCCGCACCTTCAGCGAATAAGGCGGCACTGACACTGCGTGATCCAATCACGAGCGATCATTACTCTAGGGAGGTGGTACTATTATTGTGTTGTCCAATCTGAAGACAGTGAACTTTCCCGTTCATCTTTATAGGGGCAGCCGGTGTGGGAAGAAGCCACATTAAAAACTCATTGCTGACCAAATATCCTGAGAAATTCATGTACCCCGCACCACGTGAGTAGGGTCTGGCTGTGCCATCATGACGCCCTACGAAAATATGAGCCAAGCCTTCGTGTGAGCCTTTCCTTGTCATACCTGTACATGCAGATACCACCAGGCCTCAGAAGAAAGACGAGGAACACGGCAAGGAGTACTTCTTCATCTCCAACGACGAGATGACCAAGTGCATCACAGGGAACCAGCTCCTGGAGTACGGCAGCTTCCAGGGCAACATGTTTGGCACTAAGTTTGAGACCATCCAGAAGATCCACGAGCAGGACAAGATCGCTGTGCTGGATGTGGAGCCACAGGTAGCCGTTTGCAAACCAGGATGCATATATTGCAACTGTTTCAGTGTTAAAGGAATTAAGCGTGACACTGAGGAAAACAAGCCCGTAAAATGGTACAAAACTCTTTTGCAGACCTTGAAACTGATCCGTACTGCAGAGTTTGCCCCTCTCATGGTGTTCATCGCACCCACTAACACCGCAAACCAGGTGAGCTGGAGCTCTAATGTATTTTTAATATAGCCCCCCAGCGGAACAGCGCGGGGGGCCGTGGGGGGGGGGCGCCCGCCCGCGCCGGGGGGGGGGGGGGGGGGGGGGGGGGGGGGGGGGGGGGGGGGGGGGGGGGGGGGGGGGGGGGGGGGG
>JAODLD010000070.1:2228757-2252229 GCA_026781065.1 Mormyrops boulengeri | reverse complement strand
CCCCCCCCCCCCCCCCCCCCCCCCCCCCCCCCCCCCCCCCCCCCCCCCCCCCCCCCCCGCCCCCCCCCCCCCCCAACGCTCTCATTAGGAATGGCTGATTTGTGCCTTGCAATATATTGTGTTTTGGTATTAAAAATTAAAATATTTACTGAGACAATTACTGAAAACGTGTGTGCAGTAGAGGGCAGCGATACACGCTTTTGTCAAAATGATACTTATGATTACATTTACTGAAAAAATCCTTGTGTTACGTCACGTACTCCCCCAGACAGCATTATTAAAATATTTCTATTTCTGATATAATATCACAATTTGTATAGTATTTTTGGGGTTAGAACAACCAATATCTCTCTAAAACGATTAATGACAAAAGTAATTATATATAGCCCGTGAATCATTAGGAATTCTGATATCTAATAAGTGCGAATGCCAGTTATCTTAGCAAAGTTAAAAAAGAACAAAAAAGTCCATTAATGGGGACGGTGGTGCAGTAGTTAGCACTAGGACCAGGGTTCAACTCTCTGGCAGGGTTCCACGTGTGGAGTTTGCGTGTTCTCCCCGTGGCGTTGTGGGGTTTCCTCTGGTCTCCCAGTCCAAAACCATGCTGAGGCTAATTGGAGTCTACCAAATTTCATGTAGATGTGAGTGTACCAAATAATGGGTTGGTGCATCCTGGGTGTTTTCTGCCTTGCACCCATAGGCTCTAGGACACCCCCACAACCCTGAATAGGACAAGTGGTTTTAGAAGTTGGATGGATGTTTAGTAATGACACAAGACTGTAATATGAACACTTGTCATCATGCTTTACTGATTACATATGTAATTAATGAAGTGTAAACATTTAACATTGTGAACCTAAGAAAATGATCCCACAATATAATTTTGAATTTCAAGGCAAATTGGAAAATTCTGCTTAATGATTTGACACATTTTAAGAACATCACATTCAGGTTCTATTATATAACACAATATGCAGGCTTACTCACAGCTGCATGTAATGAAAAGAGCATTTGTTGGACATAGAAAATCCCCTTTATCTAATGATCACTGGAATAAATTTGGGGTACACAGAAATAAAGTCAAAGACTTAGAGACCAGATGCCACTTGAAATGCATTTTTGTTTTGAATTCAGTGTTCGAAGCTAGAACACGGTACATTTAGGACTTCTGAGACGATTTTACTGTAAAATAAAGCTTTCTTGTCCTCCATAAATTCATCAGGGACTAAGAGCAAAAAGCTTTCTATAATGACAAGGCAGCAGAATGCAGCATGTCTGGGAGATGAATCTTATTCGAGTTCATTTCTGAAACGCGAACAGTTCGGCATCACATTACGACATTACAAATGATAAGGCACGATAAGGTAAAAAAAAATATCTCTCTCAGTTCTTTAAAAACTCCTTCGTGATAGGATAATTGCCACATGGGACCTCATTAAGAGCCAAACAGAGATAATCTTCCATTACTAAACCTCTTTGATTAAGAAGACAGTTTAAAAATGTAATGGACTACAGCCACACTAGAAACAATACTCCAGTATCCCAGAATTCCTCAGGAGAATCTGAAAGCTGCCAGGACCCCAGTGAGACATCCAGTTGTGTCGGGGAGTGCTTTGGTGGCGGCGAGTGGCTTCGCCTAGCCTGTCAGGCCTTCAGCCCTAGGGAGCGGGCCGTGTTGAGCACGTCGTCCCGGGTCAGGTAGCAGCCGCACAGCTGCCGCAGGCCCGTGAAGGACTCACGGCCGTGTAGGACCCGCCAGTTATCTATGAAGAGGACCTGTGGGCACAGGAAGCACAATGAAGCATGGGTGGTGACATCACTACTGTGCTGGGCATCAGTCAGCACAGATACCGGGATTCATTAACTATGCAGAAAAATCCACAGTTACTACTAAATTCCGTTGTTCTTGTGTTATCCATTTGGATCAACAATTAAAAATCCTTGATCAATGTTTTTAGCTGGTCTGGATTGATAGATTCATTCTAAAGCACAGGCCTACAGTACCAGTCAAAGTTTGCACACGCCAAGCTGCCTAGAAAGGAGAGCGATAGTGACGCATCACATGACCTGGTCACCTAACCTAAACAGTAGAGATGATTTTGGAGGAGTTTAACCAATGAAGGAAAAGCGGCCAATGAGAGCTCAGCATATATGTGGGGCCTCCTTCAGGACAGCTGGAAAAGCATCCCAGGAGGCCGCCTCATGGAACTGGCATAGAGGAGACTACAGGGTCAGCCAGTCCCTGGACCAATTGGGGTTAAGGGCCTTGCTCAAGGAACCAATGGTAAAGTCACGCTGCTGACCCAGGGATTTGAACCAGCAACATTATGAGTCCCAACCCACAAAGCTGCCCTCCCAACAAATCCTTTTTTTGTGTAATACTTTTTTGGTCAGTGTACAGTTCCATATATGCTATTTTATAGTTTTGTTGTCTTTACAATAAGTCTAAAATGTAGAGAATACAAATAAACCTTTCTATTGGTAGGTATATTTTAAGTACAGCCACTACACTAAATATGGATGCCATAATGAGATAAGAATTACCCAGTATACCAAAATATAATCAACAAAGTCCTAACAAATGACATTTCTAAGAAGTATTTTAGGTGTGGTTCAAAGTGACCTTATAAAGACTGATTCCGAGCCTTTAATGGCGAGAGGGACAGTACAAGTCTGGGCAAACTGCAGCAAATCTGACACGGCGAGTGGCAAACGGACGTGGTGTCGCACCTTCCCGGGCTTCAGCTTCACCCACAGCTCATTCTCCGGTCTCCGCAGCTCTGTGGTCAGCTCCCGATGGGCCACATACCAGCGCTGGACCACGTCGTGGGGCACCGTGTTGATCACGGCGCGGTCGTAGTTGTTGTACCTGCATAACGCATGCAAATCACAAACCCGAACTGAAATCACCAGCTAATTAGCAACAGCACCACCCAAACATCTTGGAACAGGAGATGCTGGACCGCTCCATCACCTGAGGCAGGCAAGCTGATTCTTACAACCTTGAAGATAAGCAACTAAGACTGAGTTACGTTATTAAAGCTTTGATGTTTTAAATTAAATTTTTAAATATTGTATAATTTAAATAATTGTAAAGTTATTTTATGTGTCATATCTTTAGGGAATCCAACATGAATACACAGTGCGCATAATGTACTCAAAATGGGCAAAACACTGTTCCAGGTATTACAATCATCTAAAGGCAATATACTGGATTATCCATCCATTTTCTGTAACAATTTTGCCTTAGTCAGGGTCGTGAGTGTATGGGCACAACACAGGGCAAACTCACACCTCTGGGCAATTTGGCATCTCCAATGAAGTCTCAGCATGTTTTGGGACTGTGGGGGGAACCAGAGCACCCAGAGGAAACACCATGATGGCCCAGGGTGAACATACTAACTCCACACACATGGAGGCATGGCAGAGACTCGAACCCTCGTCCCAGAGGTATGAGGCAACAATGCGGACCACTGCACCACCAAACTGCCCAGATATTGGACTACATTTCTTTGACTTATTTTCATCAAGCAGTATTTAAAAACAGGAAGTATTTGATTTTTGTTTTATTTTGGTTAGTTTTAGAAGCAATATTTATAGCTTTCATTTAGTTTAGGTTATTTTATTGTTTATTCATGTTTATTCAATTTGCTGAAATGCTTTGTTAGAGTTTTACTTTAAGTTTTTGTTAACAATACTAACCCAGGGAAGAGTAAGAGTAGTTTAAAGACGGACAGACGCAGAAAAGGGTTTAAAACAGGGGCTCTCACAGTCCAGATGCTGACCAAATCACAAGTTAATCCAGACCCAACCGATAATGAACCTTATGATTCAAATTATTAACGTAAAAAGCCTTAATGTGGTTTGAAGTACAAAAATACAATGTAGAACCACCAAATTTTACATACACATAACTTGTCATAATCCCCCCCCCCATGACAGAAAGTCAAAATTATCAGCGAACTTTAAAAAGTTATTATTTTTGTTAGATATTAGTGTCTATTTTGAAGGTTATTTTTAATCCATTTAAGTTCACGAAATGCTGTTCGTTATTGAAATTCATTCAGACTTCTGACTTTAAACAAAAATCTGATGTGGACCTTTGAGAATCCCTGGTTTAAAATTCTAACACAAACTACCCTTATAGAGAAGTAAACTTCAACGGGAGAGCATACACAGAAACCACTGTGGAACCATGCAGGAATGAAGGTGGCTGTAGCTCCGTACCGGATCATGTAGACCTCATTGTTCCAAGGATAAACGTTCAGCACAGGTCCGATCCCTATCATGTGGTTGCGGTGCCCTTCCATGTTCTCAATGTACTCGTGCTTGATGGGGACGCGTGCCAGCAGCTCAAAGCAACTGGGAGATTTCTGGAGCACCTTGGCGGCGGCATGGAAACCGTCCACCAGGAGAGTCCGCCCCCCCGTCCCCTCGTGTCGCAGGCAGTGGAACACCTGGATGCTGAGTGACAAAGATGTGATCACCAGCTACACGGTACCCAGCACCTTGAAGATTGTTCTACAGCCCATTTCCATGGACACAACGGTTAACAACTTAACATCAGTAGCTATGCTTATCCATAATCACTTTTCCCGTAAAAGGATCACAGCAGACCTGGATCCAATGCTAGGAAGCACAGGGTATGAAGCAGGGCACACACTGAACAGGATGCTACTGTAGTGCATTACAGGGCACACGCTCACACACACTCACACACAATGGGCAATTTATGCAGGTTCACCATTCTGCAGGTTATGGAGTATCAGGGGTAAACCTGTACCAACATATGCAGGACATGCGAGCACCCAAAAATACGTACATTAAAGCTAATATTTCGCTTCACATGGTATGCTATAAGCAATAACTCAATATACTTTGAGTGTGTTAGTGATGGCAAAAACAATGCTTCATGAACCATTTGCTGTATTTTTTCACCCCAGTAGATGGTGCTGTCTACCTAAAAAGCAGCACAAAGCATGCTGCAAAGCAAGCCAAGAGTACCATCTAGTGGGGTCAGAAAATACAGCAAATGGTTCATGAGGCGTCCTTTTGGTCATCACTGACCGAGTGGCTCATCTAGTTAGGATCCCATGCCTATGATCTGCAAGGTCTACAGTTCAAATGCTGTGGTCAGCAGAATGATTCCACCATTGGTTCCCTGAGCAAGCCCTTAACCCCCAGTTGCTCCAGTCTCAAAAATGTGTTGCTTTAGATAAAAGCATCTGCTAAATAAAAAACAGTAGTCAGTTTTGCACATTGATGTTTACTACTATCTACTGTTTACTATCTACATTTAACAAAACATGAATGGTAATGAAAGTCTGCATTCTCAAAAATATGTTAGTTAAATTAGTTACGTTAGAATCCACGTGCCATGGAACGAGTCAGCTATTTAAGTAGAGTTAGTCATATAGAAATGCGTCTAAATATGATATTTCAATGTGAAATAGAGCTGTTTGGCGAGAAAGGGAAACACAGACTTGGTTTCACTTCAATCTTCAGCCATGTTGTACTAACTTCAATGAATCCTGTTCTTTACTCTTTCAGGTTGACTTTATATTCTACGTGAGTAAGCAATAGGTCACTGTTCCATGACTTATGTAACCTCATAAACACAAACGTTTATGCGTAAGTGACAAAGAGCAATGGAGTGTGTCACTGTAGTACAAAAACATCGAGACAGGTTACCTGCATGCGGGAAATGCTAAGTGCTAGCATGGTTTACGTTTTGGTGGAATACTGTTGTGCATGTGTTGTGTGGCTCTGCATGTTAGGATGCTGTGTCTGTGATCGGAAGGTTGCCGTGGATCCCAGAGAGAGTGATATTCCCAGAGGAAGAGTAAGGTCTCAGGGTCGGCAGACTGATTTCATCGTTGGGTCTTTGATCAAGACCCATAACTCTCACTTGCTCTAGGGACAATCTGACCCTGAAGTCTCAATTGTATGTCACTCTGGATAAAAGTGTCTGCCAAATACGTAAATGATGGAGTGAGGAAACCAGCCCAGTAGAATCTTTCAAAGTCCGTGTGTGTGTGTCTTCAAAATATCATTCAATTCAGATGAACAATGCCCAGAGCAGAACAATGTTTCATATCAACAAAATGTATAAAGTTCTTTCGTAAAAGCGGCCGTGTGACTTAGAGAACAGCTTGTTCAAAGGAGTGATTTAAAAAACCTCACTGGGATGAACTTTGCTCTTAGAACAGTTGGAAATTTAGGTGGTGCAACACTCAAATCAGCAGGAACGAATCTGAACCGACAACCAAGGGCGGATCATTCCCACCCGTTCACATCATTGGGGATTTTTTTGATCTAGAACCTATGAATGACCTTCTAACACAACCCCTAGCTGTTGGCACCTCTGTTTAAATAAAGATTGTATTTCTGATACTGAATAGGTAATATTCACTAAATTAAGGAGAGCTGGAAAGGTTGGAAAAATCTGCAGCAGAAGAATCTCAACGTAGGACGTTGCTAATGTTGCCACCTGCAAGTTATATGACCAGCGACCATTTGTGGCAGGCTAGGCGGAGGAATCTGTTACTCAATCATCACACAACCCACGCAGGCAGCGTCAGAGGAGGCCAGAACAGGGTCCCCCAGGGCACACGCACCCACACGGTTCCTGGAAGTATGAAGTGTCTGTGTGCCGGTCCAGCGCCAGCTTGGTGTAGGCAGTGTCTCCACGGGAAAAGTCTGAGGTGAAGTTCCATATGCGGCCGTACATGGTCTCCCTGGAAAGGCAAGGCAGATCTCTATAATTACAGGCCGTCCCCAATCCAAAACCATTCATCACAGGGTACAGTCTTACTAGCTTTATAGTATTAACTCATTTTCAGTGCCTGATAGTTTATGTATTAAAAATGACACTGCACAGTAACAGCCTGGAATTTTAATTAAGTAAAGCTGCCTAGTCGACTCCGTTCAGCTGGCGCACAGTTCAGCAAAGCAGCAGCAGGATACCGAAACATATGCTTATTTTAAGCACACGATACCAGACCTCCGAAAGCTTTAACCTTTGGTACGAAAACTTTAATTTCATTGGCAAGGAAATGCATGCCAGTGTTGTGAAAAGTCAAGCCTGATACAGAACTGGAGAGAAATAAAGGCAGTGGCTCCTTGGTAAATTTTAAATTTGCCCTGTGAACTATTACACAAACTGAGTACAGTCTATGGACCATGTGAACAATGTCACTGAGCAGTAGGGCTGGGCGATATGACAAAATATTTTATCGTGATATTTTGTGTATCTATGTATGTCGGTATCCATCCGTCCATCTACAGTATCTATTTATCCATCTATCCATCCATCCATCAATCAGCTGAAATAGTTCAATACCACGATATCTCTTAAACAGACTCAAAACTTGACGTAATACAACAAACTGAACGGACTGCCAACTGAGATCTAATTTTTAATAAAAATACAATATACATCACACACACACACACACACACACACATATATATATATTTTGTGGGTGTTAGTCACCCCAACGACTCACACCACAAACGGTGGGCACACACACACCGCTATTTACAATACGAAACATTAAATACTATAATGACACTACGACAACACAATGCAACACACTAAATGCTAATCACATTGATGGGTACCCCCAGCATGTCACTATATAGCCTCCTGGCACCCGACCTATTCATTCATGTCCACTGTAGTGGACATTTTGTTTATGCATCTGTCTCTTCACTGATTTGAGCGAACCTGGTTTTTCCTGTTGTCCACTAAAGAGGACAACTGAACTGAACCTTCCAATAATACCACATATGTGGGGGTGGGGATTTAAAAACTCACTCCTTTTTCTGACAGAATGGCTGCCATGTCAACAAACACATTTTTTGGAAAGAGAAAGTAAAAAAAACTTTGTTGTCTTTTTCACTATAACATTTGTATATACCAATGTTGATAAACCTGCCAGGTATTGTTTAGCGAGGTGTGAAAGCAGTTTATTTTTTTGTTGAATTATTAACCCATTTATGAATGTCATGGACACCGAGATCATTCTTTTAAATGACCGCTTTATTGTAGGACAGCGAAAGATGCAGGGAACATTTTGCACAGAATAATTGAAGGAGATACAGATGCGGGTTTGTCAGATGAAGAAAAGGAAGAGGGTGAGTTTGAATTTACTGAGGGATTAACAGAGTGTTTTGAAGAGACAGACTTAGCAGATGAGCAGACAGATGATGATGATGAGGATGATGAGGATGAAATACATTGTCCTGTGTGGGCCAGGACAAGCTGAGGGGCCGGTAGAGAAAAATTAATTTTGCTAAACAAATATTGCGTAATTAAATATAATTGCTCACTATTTCGGGTGGCACAGTGGAGCAGTGATTGGTACTATTGCCTCACACCTCTGGGACCAGGGTTTGAGTCTCCAGGCTCTACACGTGTGGAGTTTTCATGTTCTCCCTGTGTCATCATGGGGTTTCCTTTTCTGGTTTCCCCGCACAATCCAAATAAAATGCTAAGGTGAACGGGAGATGCCAAAGCCCATATGTCAAGGGCTACTCTGATTTGCCAAAGTATCGCCACATCACCGACATTTAATTTCTTTATCTACGATATATCTTTACTAAAGAGATGCTGTAGCTGCTGAACTGGTGCTTTCTTCGCTGCCGTTGAAGCTTCCTCTGAAGGGGACCTCATCTCTTCCACAAACCACGACATTACCAGAATAGCAGCATGTGGCGAGCTCCGCTACTATAGTCAACCATACATTGCACTTGTTGGGCAGAGGTTGTCCGTTCATAAAAGAATGCCATTTCATTGTTTGGAATTGTGTTCGTTTCTGGGATATGATAGGCTGATGTGTGCTATCAGGTAATTCCTTATTGACATTTTATTGAAGTTGCTCTTTTTTTATTGTTACCTAGGGTTGAATACCGAAATCCAGTACCAGTATGGCGCCAATTCCGATACAACTGGTATATACCATACTGAAGTGCATAAGGGGGGCAGTATGTGGCTCAGTGGGCTAAGCCTGTGTGCCTATAATCACAAGGTTACCGGTTCAAACGCAGCCTCAACACAGCTGCTGGTCCTTGAGCAAGGCTCGCAAGGCCCTGGTGCTGCCACAGCTTGCTTACAAAGAGCCGGTTGAGGGAGGCATAAAGACAATTAATAAAGTGATGATTATTTCAGTGTCTCGTTTTAGTGCCACTTGAATGCCGGAGCTGTCAATTTAAATATTTGTCTTGTGTTGCTTGTACTGTCACTGCACCTCACATGCCATTACTAATATTACACTTTCTCTGATGTAACCAGATGCTTACCGTTAGCCAGACGGTTACCTTAAACACGGCTTAAATCTAAAGTGTGGCGGAATTTCTCGCAAAAGGATTCTGATACAAGGACATTGTTATGCAAGTTTGTTAAATGTTTTATATTGATGTATTTACATTACATACGTTTCGTCCGCAACAAGTAACTACCAAATTTATAGCAAAATAGCTTAAAATAGCCTAATGATTTATGATCATTTATTTGTCAAAAAAGTCGTGTGGCTAGCAACCCGAAAACGGTGAATTTGCGCTTTTTAAGTCTTGAGTTAGTAAACCGCGTGAACAAAAACTTGCTTTTCCCAACGTTATTTCATTTGAAGTCATAATTACTTAAACATTACTTAAACACGTAAAACATTAGAACTTTGTCCTTATTGACCTGACTTTTACCCTTACTACCCACTTCCACTCTTTGTCTCTAAACTGCAAGGTGTGAATGGAGCATTAGCTAGTGGAAGATTTTGCAAAGCAGGACCCAATTTAGCTTATTTTTGGATAAACGATAATTTTACCTGGACCATTACGGAGGAATAAAGTTTTATATTTTTATGACGTTAAAGTTATTTTAAACGTATGAGAAGTTCAGTTTTTTTAGAAACTTCTTAGTGTTCAGGGAAGATGTATTCAGCGAAAGTTTGCACAATTACAGTTATTTGTGGGTTGATGTGTGTGTGTGTGTGTGTGTGTGTGTGTGTAATACGTGCTGAAGACCCAAATTATGTCATAATGCTTCCTAAAACTCCCATGTACACAAGGGTTAAGGTGTTCAATCATTTAGTGTTAAATTACTGTAGTTTGCTTAGATTTTATTTATTATGTGAATTCAAGTGTTTTTTAATTTACATTTATATATTTAAGGAGTCACAGGAGAATAGGCCAGTTGTTTCTTTACGCTAATTTTAAGCTAAGTGCCTTAGAAATACAAAAGCCATTATTTACTGTTGTCAGCCTTTGTTTTGTGCTTTTTTTCCTTAAAAGTACCAGTTCCGGCACCATTTTGGCATCAGCATCATTTTTAAAAGTATTGTTTTAGCACAGAAAAATGAAGAAACCCAAACAAAACCAAACCTTAAAGTCAAAATATCATTTATATCGCCCAGCCCTACTGAGCACCGTGCTGAACTATCAAATGTATACGTCTTTGAGAGATTAACTGGCACAGAGGAGGGATGTTTTCAACAAACATATTCTTTTGTCATCTTGTTAATAGCAGAAAAGGGAAGTGGCTCTGAACTGCCTTTACAAGAAGACCAAGTTCTCCGCGTCAATCAATGTCTTTCAAGTATCACCTGCAGGTAAACAGCTGTCAGAATTGCCGGCTTACCTTTTACACCGTGGACTTCACGGTTGATTAGTTTATCGTGGTTACAATCAGTTTAATACTTGTAGCTAAGACCCGCAAGAGGTATTTAGGTACAGCACTGTCCCCACCTGATGAGACTGACCCTGTCGGAGACCTCTTCTGTGGCTTCCAAGGTCGCCGGGACGCCCTCCACGAAGGCAATGCCATACAGCAAGAAGTTGCTGAGGAATTTCTTGAGCTCCTCATCACAGATCATGAACTTCTCCCAATGAGCAGCTGGAATACCAGCCTTGGTGTAGATGTCGGAGTTCCATAGGATGCGTGGCTGCACCGAGCTCTGCTTCTGGCCCTCGTAGCTGTTCTGCGCCAGCCAGGATAGACTGTATCGCGTTACATGTCCGTCGGGCCCTGACAAATACAGAACATGCTAATGCAGTCAGCCATCAGCTTTAGGGTAGACTGCTTTTCACAAAATCTATCTCGTTAACAAACACACTCATTCGTGTTCATATGAGCATAAAAACTGGTTATTCGTGGTTTTGTAATCTGTCTCAAATATTCTCGTGCATAAAACTTCACTTGTTCACTGAGGCACAGTAATGCTATAGTATAGTTACTTGGCAATCAGGCCTGTGCTGAATCCTGCCACTGTGGATGACGAAAAAGAATTTCCAAAACTCACATGTGAGGAACAGCGTCTCGTCGTCCACCCTTGTCTTCGTGGGTCGTATGGCGAGCTCCACATTGGCTGTATCCAAGCTTCGCTGGTTGGTCTTGGAATTGTAGCAGGAAGCAGATCGACAGTGGTCCCGAAGCCACACATAGTCGAAGTGCATTACCAAGTCCCCATAACTGAGTTCTGCAACACATTATGTACACTATCTCAAAATTACGTGTCAGCCTCACCTCTGATACTCCGGTTAAAAGAAATTCGTTTTAAACATTTAAATAAAACTGAATGCATGCCACGTGTAAGGAGTACTTTACGTAGAAATCGCGTACCAAAGCAATCCTCTCGGAGATTCCAGTTACATTTCACGGAGGCGGGCGCAGTGTGCTGCCAGCGCGTGCTGATCACCTGGATTTGCACGCGTCGAAGGTGCCAAGGTGCACGAGCTGAGGCGCGAGCAGCGTCACGCCGGAGCCGCAAAGATCCGCGCAGACTGACGAGACCCCGAGTGAAAACCATCATGTGCAGCGGGGAGCAGAAATCGCCTGGGGAGAAGCAGGGGGCGCGGGGGGAAAGCACTGCAAAATACAGTGATGTACGATGTGCTGATCTTACGCATTATTCATCACTAGCTTTACTGCAGTTTTCTTGCCCTTTACTCACACAGAAGTTACTTACGATTCGACAGTGTGCCACGGTAACATTTATCAAATTCGCCATGATCGCAGTACAGGAAATGTATTTAATAAAAGTTAGCTCGTAAATGACATTTATCATTTCCAATTTAGAATTTTAGCACCGAAACTGAACTAAGAAACCTACAGTATGGTATCGCTGTCATCGTTTGTCTCAACTTCCTATAAATCTTTAATGATGGACGCATTGTTGTTTTTAGAGAAAGTCGTCCAATCGGGTAAGCAGAATGAGCAGAAATTTAGTATAAGTTAACGTAGTTACACACAACTCAGTGTAAGTTCTTATATGGCAGAAAATATCTTCTGGTAAAACGTTGAAATAATACCAGTAATGGTATAAAATATCATGAGCAAACCAGTTGCATATACACGAGAAAATGAAAAAAATATGCATTTGAAAAACTCAGGAGCCTACTTACAGAGACGGGAGCGAGAAAGCGCGTTCCAATCGTTTCGCTGTCTTGGTACCCAGATGTGGACTTAGTTCAGCCTAATTTAGAAATATGTTTCCACTACAGTGTTAATTTCACGCAGGTTAATAATTAAAGCAGCCCGTCCCCGCCATTGCCTTTTCATTTCAGCAGAAACGCTGACACGCAGGCGCTGCGCAGCTGAGTCCGTTGCATGCGCAGCTGTCAGTCTTTATAATCCCGCTTTGTGAGCCGATACTGCAATACTGCATTATGATCATAGGGGGTCGCACGCGAGTCAGGGTAAAATAATGATACGGGAAAGTTAGAAGTCTTAACTAAGCTACCAGTTAAACCAAGATTACGTGCCCGATCGTCACTGTAAAAAGCATTTGGCAGCAAAGTAATAATGCTGATTTTTTAATGTAAATAAATTATTTTCGGGTTATTTAGAAAAAACTGCACAACGTAAACTTTATTGATTTATAACTGTAACTGTATTATTTTATTACAAAAGCTCAAGACATAGGACAAAAAGGACCAAGGCTTAACGAATCCAGTTAGACTAGACAGAGAGGATGCTGCATTCCAATTAATTTAGAAACTCGGGCAAGTATATCCTGTTGTTTTACAATTGTTAAAAGGTCAAATTCGTAATTCGTTTAGAAATTTCAAAACGAGAACACCATAACCATGTTTGGAAGGCTGCCAGTTCAAATTCTATGGCCGGACCATGATCTCACTGTTGGGCGCTTGATTGAAGCCTTTAATCCCGATTGTTCCAGGGACAGGCTGATCCTCCAGTCTCACTTGTACGTCACTTTGGACAAAAACAGACACACCCAGACCGACCTACTAGCAAAACTGACCACTGGTCTGCCATAAAGTCATTACGATATAACCACTTACAGTACCTGACGGAGTTATCCATCTGTATGGCTCAATATTTTACTAAAAAAAAAGATAAAACTAAAGCAATATGTTTTATAAATTAGGAGCACAAACTATATGCTTCCCAATTGTTCTGTTAGGTGCTTAAAACGCTCCAGAAGGTAATATTAACATTTTCATTTAAATATGCGGCATTTAGCTTCTTTTGCTGCTGAAAAAGCTGTCCCTTGGATGACGTCTCTACAGCTATCAGTGCACACGTGTTCCTATAGCAGCAAGTCTTGCAGGGAAAGGTGTGAATCCAGAGGCTGACAAAAGCCTTACAACAAAAAAGTAAGAAACTGGTACAGTCAATTACTTCACACACCTGAGATCCAGGATCCTTGTTTTAAAGGATTATATGTCATACTTGGAGAGAAATTCATTGTTTGGGTTAGGGACTCTTTTCATTTGTTATCATCAAACAGAGCATGTGAACATTGAATACATAATTTATAGAGTTCTGTCATAGGTTTGTTTGTAGTACATACATTTCAACAGCGGTACTACAGCAATACCACAAAAATACAATTCGTATCTAAATAAACAAAGACTTAGAAGAAGCCAAGAAGGAAAGAGGAAAAATACTGCACAGTACATGGAAAAATCTAACGTAGAGTAAATGCGTATGGAGAGTGTCGTTTTGTCGCCATCTAGCGGTGAATGCGAAACTATATTTTAATGACGTGCAGTGGCGCCAGACGGAAGGGGTGTGGTGTCGTGCCGGAAGTCAGTGAGGCGGCTTTTCGAAGATGGCGTCTCCGAAAACATTGCCTAAAGATGCACAAGTAGGTGAAAAAAACACTGCGTATGGGAAATATCTTCATTGAATAGTGTAGTTGCTGATGTGTAGTAGCTGTTTATATTTTTGGGAGTTATGCTATTTGTGAAATATTTCGGAAAGACGGCTTCTTGGTTTGGTATGTCAGCAGCTAGCCGGACAGCGGGTATACCGAGTAGTTTTTTGAAACTGTTGTTTGCAGCAATTTGCCTTGAAAGTTGAATATTTTTCCTGAATGAATGGTTTTAACAACATGTAAACCCATAGATCGATTTCACGTAAGCAGGTTTACCCAGTATTTACTCGCATGTACCCAGATTTGGAAAAAAATAGCTGTTTTCTTACTCCAGGTGCCTTATTTATGTAAAGAGATGTACGGTTGTAGTTTATATGGTGTATTCAATCAGATTACCGTCGGCCAAAGCAGCAAGCAATGGGCAAAACACATTTTCGCGAAAACTGGACATGAAATACGCTATAGTGGCATTACAGAAATTGTCATCACAATCACGTGACTTTTATTTCGCGGCATAACAGGTCATGATTCAGATCCTAAAGGACATGGGCATCACCGAATATGAACCGCGAGTCATCAATCAAATGCTGGAATTCACTTACAGTGAGTACCCTGCTGTGGCTTTGCATTCAAATTGGAAGTTGATATGCAAAACGTGTAGACCTTCAAAGTTTTAAGTGCCGTCGTGAATTGTTGTATCGTGTCATTTTTGACTGCTGATCTTTAGGGTATGTAACAACCATCATCGAAGATGCCAAAATCTATGCCACTCATGCAAAGAAGTCCACCGTGGATGCTGACGACATCAGGCTGGCCATCCAGTGTCGAATGGACCAGTCCTTCACTTCTCCCCCTCCCCGTGATGTAAGTTATTTCAGTGCAGTGCCTGGGCACTGAAAACGCAGTGGCTTTCCTAGATCCATGTCCGCACCGATCCCAGTGCAACGCTCCACGTGGATTATTTGTTGAATTTATTACTTATTCAGCCAATATGTTTCTGATAATAAATGACGGACAGTGATCTGTGACAAACACAAAAACATGGATGTTTATAAATGTCAGATGCACTGTTACCTAAGTCTTGCGCATCTTCACTGTCACTGCGCTCTGCCAGCAGTATAACATATGCAAATATGCGTGGACCTGGACAATAACAGAATAGACAACATGTAAGAAAAAAAAAGTACGACAACAAACATATATCTACAGTGTTTGTAGGACAGTATAAAATGGTAATAGTGCGACTTATCATGAAGGTGCAAATAGCAAAATTAATTATTGGATCTATTGCGCACTTTTTAGCCACTACGTGGGTTGCATATTTCACAGAACACCATTGAGAATCGTTGCTGTTTTTTTCAAGCTCCTTCCTACCGTCTTGTAATGTTGCGTGTTGGTCCTGTGTTTGTAGTTCCTGCTGGAGGTGGCCAGGCAGAAGAATCAGACCCCCCTGCCTTTGATCAAGCCCTACACGGGGCCACGCCTCCCCCCTGACCGCTATTGTCTGACCGCGCCTAATTACAGACTGAAGTCGCTGCAGAAAAAGGTAATGGGGCGTTCTAGAGTAAGACATGAGCTGTTTTAACCCCTCCTTTCCTCACAGAGCTTCCAAGTAGGCGCTGATCATTAGCGGCTAATGTAAGGCTTTAAAAAGATAGAACCATCCACATGGAAATTCATTCCCCTTAATGTAACTGATGATAAATGATGGGCCCTCCTCTGTGTGTTGCCATAATCGTGTTTTGTTTATCCTGTTTTTATTCGGGTTTTGTTCTTGTGGAAGTGGGGGGCAGTGGACCTTAGTTTTGTGCTGCTGATGGAATTCAGACCTTGGGGGGAAATAATGTTCCCATAGTAAATTGTAGTAGCATGACATTTTTCAGAGTAAAAAGCTTCTGACGATGAACGTGATTTTTGTCTAAAATGCAACACAAGTTATAAATGATAGTTTATCTTGATCTGGAGTACAGAAGTAGCTTAATAGCTAGCTGGCTTCTTGAGACGTGCCCCTTGTGACATGGAGGATGAGGATGGCGGTCAGCACGGCAGCCAGGGTGTTATTAAGTAACTTGAAGGTGGGTCTTCCCTTTCCATGCAGACGTCCTCTGCAGGCCGGATAACCGTGCCACGGCTCAGCGTGGGAGCTGTGTCCAGCCGTCCAAGCACCCCCACGCTCGGTGAGCTAATGAGGAAGCTATATGTTTATACCACATGCATTATTAGTGTCTATTATACCACGTGCATTAATTAGTGTCTGTCGCTTTCACACTATCTTAAAATAAAAAAAAAAAACTAGCAATGTGCAGAGAGCTCTGTGCAATCCCTTTAAAACATCTGGAGTTATTTAATGACAGAGAAGGTCACCAAAATCTCTGTAAAGATGAGTTAGCATAAACAATATATAAGCAGCCTGTTAATTTTTTTTTTTTTTTTAATCAGTGTTTCATTTTTTTTCTTTATTTTGTAATGCATAATATTCTGTTTTTTAGAGTATTTTGTTGTGCACTGTGTAACCTTTCATTTGTGTGCACTACAAGACTTTTTTGTTTTGTCTGCACTTAGTGCCGAACTCTACATGCCCATCGCTGTATGCACTAATTTCCCTATGGGATCAATATAAAGTTAATTTAATCTGATCTGTATTCTAGCCATAGTAATGCACAGTGGCTGAATGCATCAGACTGAAAAGTTGGTATCTATAATAATGGCTTCATTCAATGAGATACAGTTTCTCGTATGGAAGCTTGCATCTATGGAATCAGTGTTTGTCATGGTGCAGAAGCCTTCCTGTATATTACTGAGTAACCTTTGCTGCTTCTTTCTCTCTCCCTCCCTCCCTCGCTCCCTCCCTCCATGGGGCACACTGCACATCTCAGCCACCCCTTCGGTGCAGTCGCTCACAGGACAGCGCTTCACCGTTCAGATCCCATCATCACAGGCCTCTTCAGCCAAGTCAGGTAAAGGTCTGCAGAATGGGCTTCTACTCCAAAATGGCCGTCTGTCCTAAACTCGCTGTATGAAATTACTGGTCAAAATGGTGAGACTGGTCCCAGTCAGCTGGCCAGCATTTAATAGGCCTTTAAAATTGTTTAATGATTATAAGATGTTCATGTAGGTCTCCTGGTTGTTAAAAAATATTGTCATAATCTATTACCTCGGTGCACATGCAGATATGTGCTGTAAATAGACACTGTAATTTAAAAATTGATGAGAATTGATTCAGTGATCTTTTAAATTTCTATTTCAGTACCTGATACTTATATAGTTTACAGGTCTTATCAATTTTCTCATTGTATACTACAGTATATGTAGTAAAAGTGATTTTGTCTGGGTCTTAATATATTGGAATGGGGGGAGGGGTGTGCATTTGGTCATATGTAATTGGTTACATAATAAAATATTATCACCATAGCGACACCATCCACGCCCACAGTCCAGAATGTTCTCATCAACCCATCGCTGATTGGCTCCAAGAATATTCTCATCACTGCCAACATGGTGTCACAGAACTCCACCAGTGACTCCAACACCCTGAAGAGGAAGCATGAAGAGGAGGATGACTATGATGCTTTATGACCCCCCCCCCCACCATAAATTTAAGTGTTTGTTCTCTCAGCTGAGCATTTTGTAAATAGTTTGTTTTGAAGATTGTCCCCTTACTCTTTTTTTCCCTTGTAACATAAATAACCACGTTAGCAGTAATCATTGCAAGTTTTCTACTGAAACATGTAATGTAACAAAGACTTTGTGACTTTGTGCCATCAGAAATAAAGTTGGTTTTATGTCGCTCCTTCCTATAGTAACTCTTGCCTTTGTCATGCCTTGCTAGGCTGCACTAGTTAAGTTTGTGAGTTGAAGGGTTTTGTCAAATGTATTATTCCCCTTTAATTACTCTGATGCCTTTAAAATGAATACAAAGATGCAGCAGGACAGCAAGACTGTGAAAGTAAAGGACATTGGCCTCATAACAGAAAGTCTGCAGCTTTAAAACCCTGGGGGGGATAAAAACCTGCCTATTTAAAAGGATTAAAATAAATGAGAAGTAAGTGAGAAGAGATCTTGAAGGAACAACAATAATGGTATGCCTTACAGTCGATAAAGGGTTAAATGGGTCTGCCATGCTAATCCCCCCCCCCCCCATTCCTGGGTAATTCCTTGCCTTGCACCTGTAGCTTGTCATAGGACCAAGTGAGTATAGAAAAGGGATGTATGGATGGAATTCCAGATGCACATTAGCATGATCAGAGGAACCTGGCTGTTTGAGTTGTCACGCCAGCATCAGCTCAGTACCAGTCATGTGATTTTCTTAGGATGGGGTCCTGTCACATGGTCAAGATTAAATTCTGTTCACCCCGGATGCAAAAATACAGGGCAAATCATGTTCCGTCTTAGTTCAAAATGGGATTTAAAATTTTGTTAAACAAGTAGAGTCAAGGCCCCCTTCAGCAGAAGTCTCTGGGCTTTAGCCCAGGTGAGCCCGTGCATTAAAGCACCCCTATGCAATCCATGCTGTCACTTTTGACACTGATGCTATTAAGAATTGCTCCAAACCAAAAGAATAACCAGCCAGGATACTGGAAAGCCATGCACTGCTGCTGAGGCCAGCTGCTCAGATTACTGTGATTTGTTAACGAATCACATCTATTAGTTCAGTCCCATGTTCAAACCACCTACACTTGGTGAAGTTGAGTGCAAGTTTAAAAACAAGTTCAAAACAATTCTTATATAATGTACAAATATATTTTAATTATTAGTACAGCATAATATACTTAAATAACTTCATGGTGTATCTTTTGTCATATATGTTGTATTCAACGGCCTATCCACTGGAGGATGAAGGAAGCCAAATGAAATAGTGAGGGGTACACGCCACCCCCATCCCCTAGGGTCTATGCCCATGGGTGACATCATGTATTTGGATATTGTGCATTACATTCAAAAGGATCAAAATTTGCATTGCATATAGTACTTCAGTGTCCTTCATTTCTTTGAGAACTATTTTAAGTTTAAATTGTTTTCAAACGCATGCCTGTCATATTTTGTCACTGACACGAACTGCAAAAAACACCCAAACATTCCCCCTCTACCCTGCCCGAGTCAATGGTTCTATAAAAGCCCCCACTGTGCGCCCGCACGATTTATCCATTAACTACAAATCCCAGGTACCCTTGCTTGTAAACACACATGACGTGACACGTTAACGTCCACAGTCTCTTTCTGATTGGCCGAGACGCTGTCACTCGTAGGCAGGTGTATCCACTGTACGCTCGACCCCCTATCAGACGCCAGCGGCCATGTTATGTCCCCAGGGAGTCAGTAATTTTTTTTTGGTGGAAGGGCTCGGAAAGCGGTCTTCATCCCGACTGAGAAGCGAGGTTCCGGCTTTTTGAAAATATCTGACGGTGCTCCAAGTACACGAACCTGTCGCCATGAGCCGTCCGTCCTCAGCGGGCGGCGGGGGCGGAGGACTCGCCGGGAAGGCTGGCGGAGGCAAACACGGCGGCTCTTCGGGAGCAGCCGCGGCCGCCGCTGCAGCCGCCGCGGCAGCAGCAGCGGCAGCTGCGGCGGCTGCCGCCGGAGTGTCGGGGTCGGTGGCCGGCTCGGGCTCCGCCGCGCCCGCCGCGTCCGTGGCGCTGCCGCCCGCCGCGCTGCAGGGCCAGTCGGCGGAGCTGACCGCGCTCTTCGAGTGCCCCGTGTGCTTCGACTACGTGCTGCCGCCCATCCTGCAGTGCCAGGCCGGCCACCTGGTGTGTAACCAGTGCCGCCAGAAGCTGAGCTGCTGCCCGACCTGCCGCGGCCCTCTCACGCCCAGCATCCGGAATCTGGCTATGGAGAAAGTTGCGTCCACGCTGCCTTTTCCTTGCAAGGTAAGACGCTGCTGGGGACGGGTCGAGTCAACTTTTACCCCCATGGAGCTAAGCGCTGACACCGGCTGCTGGGCTTTCCACGGCGTTTCCCAGGCGTTCAGGTTGGCATTAGGGTCGCTGGTAGGGTCAGGGACGGATTAACTAGGGGAGATGCTCGGATCTCTTCATGCACTGTAGAGAACTGCAGACGTGCGTATTATATACCTTGTTGTTAACGTGGGAAATCAAATAATGTGTCATCCATCCATCCAGCCTCCTATCCGGGAAGGGGCAAAAAACTGAGGTTGCACCCTGGACGGGATGCCACCCCATCACAGGGCACATTCACCAGTAATCCTGTATAACAGGCAGTTTAGAGATGTCATTTACTGACTGGCAGCATGACTTTGGACTACGGGAGGAAAGCCGCTCTGCACAGAGGGAAGATGCGAATCCACCCAGGCGGCCCTGAGCTGTGTGTATGTGTTGTACACATCCTAAGTGTGTGCAGTCCGGTGTGCATTCACAGGTCAGAGGCAGGCATATCCCTGCGATCTTAACGTTAGCTTCAAAAAGCCTGGTTTTGAATTGTTTTGCTTTCCATATACAGTCCGATTTTGGTGTGACATCGTTTACCATTGATTGCGCACGTGGGTGCAGAGAAGATTAACCCCGGTCGTCCCTGATTTTCGTCCTAGAACTATAGTGATCGTGAACGCGCTTTAATCTTTGGATTTTCATCAAACAGGGATGAAATCGGCTAATGGTTTTCCCCCAGCTGAAGTTAGGGCTGCTCTTATTAATTCGGACCCTCCGTGTCGGAGCTGCTGCTTGCTTGACGCTGACCCGGCTTTCTGATTGCCTAATTTTTCGCCGGGCTCTTGATTGCATTGCCGGGGCATTAAAGTTGCATTCTTGCGGAAGGGGTGTCGCTGGCTGCTGAAAGGCGATCTCTGCCCCGCTGGCTTGAAACGGAGTCCCGTCAGTGATTCGGTTATTTCAGTTTAATCCGGTCCGTTAATGGGACCGGGCGGGGGCGGGGGCGGGGGCACTTAACGGCCTGCTTTTCGAGCTCCTCTCTACTGAAATAGCCGTGACTTTTAAGAGGCATCTAGGCGTTCCAAACCACCAATTCGGTTTCCGCTATGAGTCATTCAATAAAGGGGAAGGAAAAAATTGCATTCTTTAGCTTCTGTCGCGTGACAGCATGCAAATTTCTGTGCTTTGGTGCCTGAAGAAAAAATTCTCGGGTGCCAGTAAGAAGTAACTTTGCCCTTAAAAGGTGTTTGAATGCTTACTAGGTCACTGAACACTATACACTTTTTGTGCTGCTGCATACCTTATACCTGTGGAAATACCCCTCCTTCCAAATTTCTAAGCTCTGCATCTGGCACAAGTTTTCCAAAACGTACCCAGTGAGTTTGTATCATAGATGATTGTATCGTAACCTTCTTTACACACTCTCGGATGGCGCCGTGTGGAGATGCTGAATGTGTGCAGCTGGCCACCTACCTGTGGGAGATGTTCCACCATCCCCCCTCATAATTATAGATAGATAATGCATAATTTACCATTTATAGCTGAGGTTATGGGCTTCATTAGTGGCTTAGTTGCTGGACAGCTGGTTAGGCCAGATGTTAAGGGGCCTCAGAGACGCTGGTCTGCTCGAGGACACGTGCCCTTGTGGCCATTGTGGTGACATCTGTCCTCCTTATGGTCCACGTTCTACAACCCAGCTGCCCTCCTGCCAGCGAGGGATGTTCCTCTTGGGGGAGCCTGTTGTTTCGGGGTGAGACAGCCTGGGTTTTTGTTCTTGTTACTATATCTTGCAGGACTAAGCTTGACTGAAGGCTTCAGTCCTTGCTCCACACCCAGAATCTCCTTGGCTTGCAAATTAATGTTGAGTTTCTGATTGGTTAAATGCTATTTTACATTTTTAATGCGCTAAAAACCCACCCTGTACTGGATAAGTGGTCATAGGTGGAATATAAAAAAGAGAAAACTAAAGTATCTCTTTGGGGGGCGTTGCCGTGCCGACAGTGTGAAGTGGCGGGGATTCTGGGAATTCCCCTGAAACACTTGCTATTCGCCCCCATTGTTGTTCTCTACCTCTACAGCTAGCTGTGCTGCACACTGCTAATTAAAAACTTAGTGTTTAGCTGAGGTGTCCCCCGAGACTCTGCTAGTTAGGCCACTGTTAATTTAGCTAATGTGTCCTGGCCCTGGGGGGGTGGCGGACAAAGCGTAATGCATGGTGTAGTTTATAAGTAATTACCCTCGAGTGAGCAGTCGATTGAATCCCAGTGTTGATTTTGCATGCCTTGCTGTTTCTGAAGAGCCTCTTTCTTGGTGTGTGTTTGTGTTGATGGGGGAAAAAAAACATCTCCCCACAGTGTGTAATGCAGTGGGTGTCACTGCAGCTCGTTGCTGCTCTCCAGCCTCCGAGACCTTCAGCAGCTGGATGAGTAGAGGATGGAGGTGTTTTCAGTTTAACGCAGAGTCACACAGAGGCACGGTGATTCACGCCATTGTATTTTTCATGAGGACAAACTGGCGATGTGATGGCCGTCAGGAATGAATCTGTGTTTCGGGAAGACCTGGTGAAGTTAATTGTTTAAGGCAGTGTTTCCCAACCCAGTCCTCCGGGAACCCCAGACAGTCCACGTTTTTGCTCCCTTCCAGCTCCCAGCCAATCAGGAACATCGAATACCTGGTACAGGTGCGCTGGGACCTGAGAGGAGAAAAAACATGGACTGTCCGGGGTTCCCCGAGGACTGGGTTGGGAAACACTGGTTTAAGGAGGTCCTCTGGGTGGGTTTCGATGCGCTTCATCCAAGATTCAGGGCACTAAGGCTCTGAAGACCTTCATCGTGTTCGGGAGAACTCCCCCCCCCTCCCCCAAGGACTGCTGCTGGAGGGGACCTGTCACTCCTTACGCAATCCTGTTGTATTTACATTTTTGACGGGTTTATTATGTGATCTGCACACGTCTTGTATCCTGATGGTGAATATGCAAAGGTGATACACAGGTGACGCCAGATGTCAGATCGGTGACGCTCCGTTTAAACACTATTTCTGTTTTCCCATAGTGAGGCTGTTAATAAGGCATTGCAATGTTTAGAAAGTTCACAATGACTCCATTTAGATGTGCGCATGATATCCAGTAATGGTGACCGCATAGAGCTTTGAATGAATGTTTTCTCAGTGAAGCATATTGATTTATCAGGTCTCTGCTGGCATTTTAGTAAGTGGAAAAATAGTGCAGGACAATCAGGAAGCTTAATTTTCCCCATTAATCCACCTGGGCTGCCGGTAACCAGCTTAACTGTCAGCAGGGTAAGATTTATGACACAGTCAGTGGTTAATTTTTTTCGGAAATATCGCCATTAGCTGGTAAATGGTGCTGCTGTCTGAAATTTAAGCCCCCCACGTCCCCCCAAACTCAATCATGCTTGTTATCTCATGCCTCCAGATGAAGAAGGTGAATGGTAGGTTGGGTAATGGGACAG
>JAODLD010000070.1:2201639-2224977 GCA_026781065.1 Mormyrops boulengeri | reverse complement strand
CCCCCCCCCCCCCCCCCCCCCCCCCCCCCCGCCCCCCCCCCGCCCGCCCCCCCCCCCCCCCCCCCCGCCCCCCCCCGACCCGCGGGACCGCGGGAACGGGAGGGCGACAACCGGGGGAGGGGAGATTATGGGAAGAGAGAGAGAGAGAGGCAGGGGGTGTGCTAGTCTGACACACCCCCTCCCCTGGCGTTCCCTCTCATGCAGGCACGCACACACACACACCATCTTGCGCTCCGTCCTCTCGGTGCCGCGGTCTGACAGAAAAGCATCGCGCACGGCTGGAATCGTGGACCCACAGCAGCAGGAGCTGACAGGACACCCCCCTGGAGGTTGCCTGCGAGTGTGCGGGGCAGGAGGGACTGTGGCATAGCGGGGCCAGGAGAGGAAGTTTCCGGAACTCTTGCGTTTGGCTAGCTGAACACGTGTGTGTGTGTGTGTGTGTGTGTGTGTGTGTGTGTGTGTGTGTTTACACACATGTGCTGGATTGGGAGCCTCCGGCCAGCTTTTATTTTGAAACAGCCATTTTGATTTTTCATTAACCATCTAATGTATTAGTGATCTAGCCAAGGTGAAAACGAGCTAAATTGTTCCCGGCACATTCCCGGATGCCGTGTGGCGCCTCGCTGGCATCTGGGGTGGCAGTAATTTCGGGGGGTTCAGTGACAGGCAGGAGGAGGAGTCAGCGCCGTGCAGCTTTTTTGTCACAGTGGGGGTGTCCTGCGTCTCGGACAGACGGCACTTTAGCGGCGGAGGCTCTGAGGGAGGGCGGCCAGCTCCCTGCAGCGGGTGAAGCAGCACACGGCTCCGCTTTTGGGGAATTGGTTTGTGCTGAGCGAGCACCCGTGTGTGCGTGTGTGAGGCTACGCGTGTGGCGGCAGCAGCGGCGGGATGCTGTGCCCGTCTTCCTGCCTGCCGCTCCTGCGGGAGCTCTGTCAGTGGCGGCTGCTCCTCGCATGGCCCCGTCCCACCGGGCCCCAGGGCGGCCGGCCCGTGTGCCACACAGCGCCGATGCCGGAGGCCAAGGTGAGCTCGCACCCGGGGCTTTTGGGGGAGGGACAGGAGAATCTCACTTTGACAGGACATACACACACTCCTCTTTGATGTCGCCCGTCCTGCATGTCTGTCCCACTGTCTCTCTGTCATATTTTTGTTTGTCCCTCTTCTCTGTTCCTCTGCCTCCATCCCTCTGTCTCTCTCTGTGATTCTTGCCCCCATCAGTCGTTATGCTCTGATTCTCTGGGGGGCGCTGTGAGGAGCTCTGATCTCAGTATAACCCTATCCTTCCAATCCTTTCGCTCTGAAGCCGCGTGTCACCTCGCACCTGCAGGTGCTGATGTCATCAGGCCCCCAGGGGGAGGGGGTGTCGGGTTTCCTCGGATCAGCCGCACTCTCAGACATGCAAGCGGCCACCTCGCCGTAACGCGTCTCTGATTAATGATGCCGCGGATGGTGATGTCACTGGGGGGGGGCATCGAGGAGCCTGACCTCTGACTTTTATGGTCATGGGTTCGTGTCCTGCATGGTGAGCCGCTTTAGGGGAAGGATTTGAAATCTGATACGCTACTGAAAATGGGGGGGGGGTACATTTCTGAGGGGGGTTCCCTGTGGCATTAATCCCCTTGACTCTGTGGGTGACTGTCAGCTCTACTGGGGTTACACTTTACAGCCACCTGCGGGTCCCACTCCCTCCGAGGGGGTCCCTGTCCTGGGGGACGCATTTCTGTCCCGGACATGGGGCTCTCACCCTGCCCCCCCCATGCCATTCCGCAGTGAGGGTCCCGCCTCCTTGTTGACGCTCAGATCCAGGCCCAGGCTGTCTGACTCTTTTCTTCTTGGCTGTTTGTCTTGGTGCCCCGATTCCATTCCTGGTTTGGTGCGTTTCCATTCCGACTCTGATCTCTGATTCCATGCCGGGAATGTTTACGCGCTGTGGGTAATAGAGCCTCCTCATTAGCGGGGGATAGATTGCCTGTTTGTTTATACCCCTTTTGATCTGAGAGAGGGGCTGGAGGGGGCGGGGGTGGAGTCCGTCCAGAGGCTCCAGGGACTGCCTCACTCATCAAACACGGGTGAGCGTCCCGTCCTCCTCCCAGCCCCGGCTCCATTCCACACGCGGCTGGGGTGGGGGGATCCGCAGACCCCCGATTTAGGTTGAGGGTGCAGGGTTTACATATAAGCCTTCGAACGGGGGTGGGGGTGAGGAAGTGGTGTAATGAATTGTTGGCTGCAGGTGGATTAACAGCCTTGTTTATGCCCTGAGCAGTAAAATGGCATAAATATATGTAGGATTTTGTGTTTTATTTTTTAAAAATATACCCCCGTTTTATCGGGGCGTGTGTGTGTGTGTGTGTGTGTGTGTGTGTGCTCATTCTGAGTGGATGCCAGTGTTTACTCTCTGCTTCTCACTCTCGCTCTCTCTCTCTCTCTCCCCCTACCTCCCCTCCTGTTACCCCCCCCTGTAGTCTCTCTCACAGAGGCCGATTGATGCCCTTGCCTGGGCTGCCCTTCTCTTTGGGGGGGCTGAGTTTCATTAATACTGCCACCATATTAAAGCGTCCTGCCAGCTGAACTGTGAGACCGCGGCAACATTAGCTACGCGCTGGGGGGTGCGATCAGTGCCCCCCCCCCCCATCCCCTAAGGAGCTCCATTTCCAAATTGCCTCTCTGATTGATGTCTTTTTTCACTTTCTCTTCCCCTACTCCTCCTCATTCACCTCCACTCACGCGGAGGGAAAAGGAGGGAATGTGGACTGGTACCGCTTGGCCCATTTCAAGCCACATGGCGCAAATGAGACCTCGTCATTCAGGTGAAATGCGGCCGCCCGCAGTGAGACCTCCCTCCCCCGGGTGGCGCTGATTGATCTTCCTGAACGGCCTTGCGGGTAGCAGCATGGTGAATAATTGATGGAGCCGTCGTGGTAACAGTCTGCTGCTGCAGTTTCCCAATGATGGTCCGGAACTCCCCATAAATGACGAAAGGCAACACCCACAATTAACGAGCGGGCAACCAAGGGTACTGGGCCTGATGGCTCAGGGAAGAGGACGGGCCGTAGAACTTCGCCAGGGCTCATACGATGGCAGTTTGCTGGCCTTCATTTACTTTGTCTAAGAACATGATGCACTAACATTCGTGTGTCGGCTGCACTATCCCTCGCCACGTCCGTCTCGTGCCCCGTGCAAGTGGCCACCTTGGGAATCTTCTGATGAGCGGTTCGTTTGGTGCTGGCGGGGTCCGGCGGGTCCCTGTCTCTCTCCCTCCTTCCATCTCCGTATGGATGCGTAAATAGATTTCAATAGATTCTCTTCTTTCCCCTGTGTGACCCTGAGCGGGGTAAGTGGTTGGAAGATGGATGTATAGATGGAAAGAAGGATTACTCTCTTTCACGTTGACAAAGGAGGAAACGCCATCCGTCTGTTGGGGGCGGGGATAACGGTGTGTGTGTGTGTGTGTGTGTGTATGTGTGACAGAAAGAGACCATGAGGACAAAGACAGTGTCACCTTTGCTGTCCTGTAAAGGGACAATGCGATTAGTTTTCGCATGATGGACTCGAGTCTTCCCGCCATCAGCCTGCGAACGCACGCGCGCGCGCACACACAGGCGCACACACACACAGACACGCTGAGCACGACATATGGAGCCACATGCAGAGCGCCCGTCGTATCGGCGACTCCATGGGTATTAGATTAGCGTTTCTCCTCCAAGTCTCACCCTCCTTCCTTTCTCTCCCTCCCCCTACAGTACGCCTCCTCTGGCTGCATGCTGTCGCTGCACCACAGCGAGAAGCCGGAACACGAGGAGTTGTGTGAGTTCCGGCCGTACACCTGCCCCTGTCCGGGGGCGTCCTGCAAGTGGCAGGGCTCGCTGGAAGCCGTCATGCCGCACCTGATGCACGCGCACAAGTCCATCACCACGCTCCAGGGCGAGGACATCGTCTTCCTGGCCACGGACATTAACCTGCCCGGTGCTGTCGACTGGGTCATGATGCAGTCGTGCTTCGGACACCACTTCATGCTGGTTCTGGAGAAGCAGGAGCGATACGAGGGCCATCAGCAATTCTTCGCCGTCGTGCTGCTGATTGGCACCCGCAAGCAAGCCGAAGGCTTCGCCTATCGGCTCGAGCTGAACGGCAACCGGCGCCGGCTCACCTGGGAGGCCACGCCACGCTCCATCCACGACGGTGTGGCCTCTGCCATCATGAACAGCGACTGCCTGGTGTTCGACACGTCCATCGCCCACCTCTTCGCCGACAACGGCAACTTGGGGATCAACGTCACCATTTCCATGTGCTGAAGAGGCGGGAGACGCCGTGGGACGTCAGCCGCTTGTGCTTTTCTGGAGGAGAGGAGCCCGTGCGCATGCGTGTATGAGTGTGTGCAGGTGCGTTTGCGCCTTCCTGAATGCGTGTTCCTCTTTTGAGGCCAACTTCCTGCCGGATCTAAGTGGTAGGCCCCTGGCTCTGTGGGACAAGGTGCTTACGTGACGACCAGAACCTGATCAACCTCCATCGCGAGTTCGAGGGAGGGGACGTGCAATGACTGGTTCATAAATGCCACAGGTACACTGACTGCCCCCTAACCCTCCCCCCAGACCTGTGTAATGGGCACAGGCATGCCCCCCAGTCAGGAGAATTTCTTTGAGTTCTGCACTCTGTGCTGCCCCTAGCGTCGGACTTGCTGTACTGCAATGGGCGTAATCTTTTTTCACTAAAGTTACAGCAAAGCAGTGTTTCGAAAACAAAGCATTGAAACTGTGTGTGGGGTTAAGGGTATTGCACAAGCTGATGGAGACTGCAGGAGGCACCGTGAAGAAAATGGTGATGGGTTCGATGGTCCAGCTACCCGTGGTGGTTTGTGACGGCTGTTTGAGTTGGTGGAGCGGTGACAGCGGAAAATGATGGCTTTTGGTTGTTAATTGTTGATACTGTGCGTCCATGCGCGTGTAGCCTTTTTGGGAGATTTCCAAATAAGAATGACGAGTTATTGTGCCCTCGCCGGTGCTAAAAGCCCTGTCGCCCTTGGTTACTTCCTCAACACAGCAGTCCTCTGCAGATGGATTCCCTGGGGTGGGGTGGGGAGGGGAGGGGGAACTGTCAAATCCATTAATGCAGCTTTTTAAAAAGGAGGAGAGAAAAAAAGACTCGTTTTATGACAAGAAGAGTGACTTGCATCGACAAGGAGGGGGTGTGCTCGTGATGTGCGCCTCTGTATGTTTCATTGAGCCTGTGACCATTAATATGTTTCTAACACCCGCTCAGCTTCAGTTCCAGCTGTACAGTACGCTCACCCACCCACCCCCCGTCAGATATTCACAAAGCCTTACTTTTGTACTGATGTAAGCCCGCGATGGATGTGGTTACATGCAGTGCTTCGGACCGTAACCCTGGGCTGGTACTGCGGTTTCTGCACCGAGACGTTATTGCACACTCCCGGTAACCCCACTGCAGCACACCGTCACTTATCAGATATACCTCTGACCTCTGTCTGTACGGGGATTGAATGGACTGCAATGATCTGATCCCACCCCCGGTCTGTCCACATCTCCTCTGTCCTGGATACATGCAGCTGAAGTATGTACAGTATGTAGAATCATATATTTTATAAGCAAACTGTAAAAAAATACATTGCTATTCTAAGATGTATTACTTTTCATCCAACTACATTGTTTCGGTTCATCTCTCTTCCTTGAACTAGTCCCTGCTCGATTTGAATATTCAGCTACATCAATTCAGTTGATTGTTTTGTTTGATATAGATCAGATTTGGATTTATTTTAGCACTGTCCGTGTGGTACCTTTCGGCCAGACACAAGGTCGTTTTTAACGAAGCATTTCAACCGAAGACCTGTTGTCAGGAAATTTGTCATCATATAATTTGCCCGCTTATTCAGTATGATGGTCTAATGTAGGTTACCTTAATTTGCGGCTAATACTGGGATTTAAGTGGCCATACTTTTATTTTCAAAAAATATCATAAACACTGCTACACGTGATCAACATCTCGGCTTACTAATGTCATTTCGGTGTATTCATCGTATAACATGAACCACGTGAAACATACGGTTAGTTTGCCTTAGTTTGCTTGATGAGCATCTTTTTCCCCGTAAAATGGCTCGTTTCCCGCCACGTCATGAGCTCAGTAGCCACCTCCACGCCTCTTGCTGAACGTCTCAGCCCCGGCCAGCGCTGTGGATCCCCCGCATGGGAACATCGGTACCAGATCTGGGTGCTGTGACTCGTACTGCAGCAGTAGGTTTTAGGGGTAATTCAATCAGGGTAATCACTGAAGTGTCTCCCGGGACGCTGAAGCCGAATTCAGGCTTTTATAACGTTCATTAGCGGAATAGGAAACACCCGTCTCTTCCCCATGTATCATTATACAGCTCAGTTACTTAACACGATTACCAATCGTCCGAAGTAAATACACTTAAATGCCTTTGATGTTTTTCTTACTGCAATTTAAGGACCGTGCATTTTGTATGCAGCCGTTTTTCTGTCCCAAACTGTGGAGTTGAAAATATTCCGTGTTCATCATTATTATTATTATTATTATTATTATAAATCCATAACGGATCTTTCTAAATGTGTTCCTTTGCTGTGGGAAGCTCGTCATCTTTTCAGCGGTTCAGAAACCTTACCCACATACTGTTCGCAACATTTTAGTCCCCTCAGGTTTCATAACTTCTGTTGCACAGACAAAACAACGGTAAACCTCAGCATCAAGTCCATTAACAAACTGCATAGCCTGTATTTATAGATGTCTTTGGCAATAAAAGTCTAGCCCATTCATTTTTATCCCATTACACCTTGTGGTTATGTATAATTTACCTAAAAGCCTCTCATGACAATGCAAACCAGCAAACATACACGTCTCAAGTACGGTCACCATGACCGGGTGACTTTTACTTGAAGATGGATGGTTTCTTTGTTTCGTTTCTTTTAAAGAACACCAGATTTACTACCGTATCTCGGCATAGCGCGCAATTTTTCCGCTGCGCATCTAAGGACTGAAATTACACAATGTAACGGTTGAAAATAATACACACGCTTTTTCTACAATACTTGTATTTGATCGCAGTTTATTGGAAGTGTTCCGTTTTCTATGACTTAATTATACATTTTAAAAGAATACATTTATCAATGGTAATGTGCTTATATGTGTTTACATGATTAGTGAAGCAGGATTTGTTTTTTTTTCGCTTCGTGTACAGAAAAAAAAGATTTGGTATAGAAGCAAGTTGAAGCTTAAAATAAATATGGGAATAGATGAGCAATACTCCAGAGCTGGTAAAAGCTGAACCAGTCAGAATGAATGTCTTTGGCGTGACATATTTTAGCTGCTATCACCATGACAAGTTGCAATTGTAGAGGAGCTAGTTTAGAACATCTTGTCTGTAAATATGGCTGTGAAACGTAGAGGTTACAGACAGAAGGAAATGCGTATTTCTGTTGGGCATCTATCTTCATAAACACGTTTTAATGATTAAAAACGTGACTTTAAATCTTACTGATCTTACCCCTGTCGAATGTGTGCCCCATGTAAGAAGGGTCACACGATGCAAGGTTGTTCGCAAGACATCTTTACGGGGCGTCCTCCACTTCAGGATTTCTGTGGAAGGAATCGGGATTAATTTAAGATCGATTTAATGTAATGCATTGGTTTTAAAAACCAATAAACAGTGAAAAAAAATCTCAACCAAAGACTGTAACAGCCATGCAGAAGAAATTTACCGGGGGAAGTCTGCGGCTCTCTGTTTCGTGGCGTGCTCCTAAAATTAACAAATCATTATCGTGTCTTCATTTGATGGTTTTACAGAGTACTACGTTGTTGCAGGAGTAAACGGTCTCTTATTGTTCATATCTTTAAATTGAACGTATCTGTACTTCATTTATTTATTATAAAGTAAACGTGCCGGGCTATACGTATGAAGTGTTTGCGTTTGCTTTAAATGTACCTTTTTCAAATGACGTTTCTGAAAGCTGGGTAGTCCCAAATGGGGAAATTAAAAGAACATTTGGTAACACTTTACTTGAAGGGACACAAATACTTAGCAGTAAACTGCAGTACAAATCATGAACAAACATAGTCGCTACATAATATGAAAGATGTATCATGATTTATTAACGACGAACAAGCAAGAGATCGGTATTTTACATGTTAATCATTATTTTTTCATTCAGTAGTTCATAAAGGTTTACAGAATTCACAGATATAGTAAAATGTAGTACTTGCTTGAGATAAGATGTGTAACAATTCATTACTGATGAACACACATGGGATCAGTTTGCAACTAACTCTTAATTTGTGGTTACGTAATACATAAGTAAAAGCATAATACTACATTATTTGTGTCCCCTCAAGTAAAATGCTACCGAAAATTGTCTAGGAAAATAAAGAACAGTGAGCACCCTTTCAAATATCTGCATCAAAATAACATCGTTTGAAATATCCTCATGCTGTCTTACATACTAAAGTGTGTGTGCAAATCTGTGTATTTTATTCTATATATAGGTACATGGCGATAAGCATCTAACTACTCTTAACTCTGCTTAAATGACAGAGATCGTTTGTATCGGAGTAATCGATTGGCTTATCAATAAGATTCTGATTTGGAAGCCATCTCGCCATTAGCTGATTAGGTATTTGGGGTCTATAGCCACCGAAGATGAAAAGCACCCCAATACGATTACGTTTTAAACTGCTGGCCAAGGAGAGATAATAGTTTTGGCTGTTCTTAGATCTGTAATTACCATTTTTATTATATATACATTTTTGGCCAAGGATCGACATTACCCATTCCGCTTTCCCGAGGGCAGCATTTCTCCCCGAGTGAAGTGAGGCGGGGAAATGGGAATCGTACTGGAGGGCCGTAATGACGGTCACGTCTCCTCCTATATTGATAGGAGATTCCTTCTTTCCATTTTGCGCGAAGTCTCCCGAAAAGGCAAAGGAAAAACGACACGCACCCAGCTTTTTCCAAGTTCAAAAGCTCCTCCGTACGGATATGCTGGCAAGTCTAGGCTTTTTAGGGAGGGCAATACATTCCTACGGCAGTCAATCCACAGCGGTCACTGAAATGCACACGCGTAATTCCCTTTAAATAACGTGTGGGTTTGTTAATCTTTCGTGTAGTCAGCTTGTCTAACGCCAAGATTGTAGATGAGCCTCCAGCTCGTTCCCCAGAAAATCCAAGTATTCGAGCGCTGAAGGTTAGTGTCTAAATGCTTTTACGAGCGTTCGAGTTTGTCACTATTATTTATTAGTATCGATTGTTTACCTTCTGCTAGTTCATTGGTAATTTCGGTGTGATTTTAAACAATGTAAAGTTAATCTGCTTTTAAAAGAACCCTGCAGAGCAGGTGTTAACTTGTACTGTGCGTATTTGTTGTACGTAATGTACGTTTATTTAGCACATTTTAAATTCACGTGTTTGTTGGCTGTTCATAAGTTACGAATTGTGTGTTCATTTGTACGGTTATATCCGCCCTTTTAAAGCTTACCCGTGACCACTTATTTAAACTCAGAAAACTATTGGTATTCTTTTGTATTACTCATAGAAATAATTCAGAATATCTTTATTTTGGTCTCTGTAACACATGGACTTCAATGAAATGATTTATACATCATGTTTAAAGTCTCTCTATAAAAATGAAATCTGTGTGATGTCATTATTAAACGACACCCGCTGCCAGTACAGTTTAATCTACTCATAATAAAACAGCCCGATCAGCACACTCCCACTGGGCATTGTTGTGCTGATCCGGGATCAGTCCGATAGCATGCGTGTCCCAGCCAGCCCCGTCTCCATCAGCTCCTGCGGCGTTCCCGGTCGCGGCTGTGCTCCCCCTGCCTGCCGGACCGCTCCCTCTCTCTGTCACTGTCCTCCCTGTGTTGCCGCTCTTCTCTCCGGTGTCTGTCCTCCCGCCTGTGCCTGTCGCTGTCCCGGTGTCTGCCACCGCCATCTCGGCTACGTCCCGCAGTTTCCTCTACGTCTCTTCCATCTCTACCCCTGTCTTTCCTCCTCTCCTCCTCCCTGGCCTGTCCATCCCGCTCCCTCTCTCTCTCCCGCTCCCTCACTCGGCCGTCATCGTGCCGGTCCCTGTACATCCTCTCCTCGTGTCTCCCGTCCCTCGGCAGTCGGTCCTCTGGTGCCCTCTGCTGGGCGTACTTCTCATAGCCAGCATCTGGTCTCTCCTGCTTCACTCTAACCGGCGATGGCGGTGACTGTTCCTCCCTCTTTTCTTCCTTTGCCTTCTTCTTCTCTTTTTTCTCTTTCTTTTTCTTCTTCTCTTTCTTATCTGCAACGTCAGGATAACAAGCGATGTATGTAACCTCAGAACCCTCCAACAACAACCTCAATTAGTGCTGACTTGAAGGTACAGAAGGCGGAGGCCAAAATCCCACTCCATCTCTCCTGGGCTGCGCCTCACCTTTCTTCCCTTTTTTCACCACCACTGCATATTCTTCCTCTTCGGACTCCGAGGAAGGGGGGGGCAATGTGGGAGCGCACCCCTCCTCCCTCAGGCGCTTGGTCACATCGTCAATGTCGTCTGTGTCCTTTGGTGGACGGTAGTTCATCACGTGATCAACACGGATGGTGCGGCCCTTGATCTGATTGGGGGATCAGATCAAAGAGATGCAGCAATAATGCAGGGGAAATTCAGATCAAGTTGGCAAGTTTTCAATAACAATATGTGATAAATTAAATATATATGAAATCTCTAAAGCATTGAGCAAAGATGGTGGCTTTGAATTCTCCAAATGGTCACCAGTATCATATCTAAGATTGCCTTATAAAATGGTCCACACCCCCAACCTGAAGATTTTTTTTCTTCCAGTCAAGTAAAATGATATGGTCAGACTGTGACTGGCAGGGTCAACTCAAAAGATTAATCCTATTAAATTATCCTAAATCCTTCCACCGCTGCGTGAATATTTTTTGTGCATTTCTGTTTCAGAGTGGCGGTCAACTGGAGATCCATTTCACACTCAATAACCACACTGAGCGAAAAGAGACCATGGGACTCCAGAAAGAACAGAAAATGACAGAAGCCAGGGATTCAATTCACCCTTAGCATAATAAAAATTTGAATTGAAAGTGATAGTTTCATGCCATGTGCTATGTGATGACTCTCAGTCAGTTTCGAAAAGCAAGACTGATTGGCTCCATCTTAATCCCTTGAAAAAAGGCTAACTTTGATTTGGCTCATCTTAATCCTTTGAGAAAAGCAAGCCTTTGATTGGTTCTGGCCTTAATCCTATGAAAAAACTGAGGCTCTGATTGGCTTTACCTTAATCCCATTGAAGTTATCCACAGCCAGAATAGTGCTCCTCTGATCCTCGTAGCAGATGAAGCAGAAGCCCTTCGATTTTCCCGTCTTCTTATCTCGCACCAGATTAATGTTAGCAATTTCTCCATACCTGCCACAAGCAAAGTGGATGAGAATTAGTGTTTGTTGTACTCCCAGGAGCTGGATGGAGCAAAGATGAGCGATGCGAGTTACGCACTGGGAGAAAACGCAAATGAGGTCACCCTCCGTCAACTCGTATGGAAAGCCACCTGCAACACGAAGCAGAACCAGTCACTACTGTGGGATTTAGGCCTGTATCTGAATATCCATGATTCTCCTTGCCAGAATGCCAACGCATCTCTATTTACAACCTAAGATTCAAAACTCCATCAATAAGAATATTTTAGTGGATCGAAATCTTACAAGGCAGGGGTGGCCAATCTTATCCGCAAAGGGCCGGTGTGTATGCAGGTTTTTGCTGCAACTCCCTAATTAGGCCACTAATTAGAGGACTGATTGGCTGAAGAGTCCTCACACCAGAGATTGAACAGCTGACCTAAAGGTTACCCCAAAAAGCTGCATACACAACCGGCCCTTTGCGGATAAGATTTCCCACTCCTGTTATAACGTGTCCCTCAAAGATACATTTTAACATAAGCTAAAAATGCTGCAAAATTTTTCTTCAGTGAAAGGACACTGAAGTAGGGTCCATAGACCGGTTTATGGTGTAAAACAATTTTCATGGACTGGTTAATCTGGGGATTACCGGTGATGAGGATGGGGCTCGGTTGAGAACCCCCTGCACTAAAGGACAATTTGCAGAAAATCTGTATAAAAGGCACATTACAAATTAAATGTGTATTGGGGTCAACAGATGTTACATTTGGACTGCAGGATGTCGCATTTACATTCCACATGCATTCAGCTGAATTAAATTCTATTTATTTTTATTCAGCATACCTCCCAAAACAAAAGACACAGTGAAACAAAACCAGTAAGGGTTCAAGGGAGATTGCAGAAGATGCACTGTAAGGTTACGCAGCTACTGTAGCAAGGTGCTGCATAGATTTTCCAAGTTATGATTAGGCTGCAAGAATTCTGGATGAGATTATAACCTATATTTATAATGTTATATTTAATATAACCTTCCTACTACTGAGAGACCTAAGAGCAAATAACATACTGCTCTAAATGGAATGCCCCTGTATTACCATGGCTCTAGCCCCAATTAAACATCCCAGAGAGTCTGTGGCATAGAGCCCTTCTTTACCTATGAAAATCCAGGCACTGTCCTTGTAGGCAGAATGCCAGGACACGGAGTCCTTCACGCCGAACTCCGCCTCCCGCTGATTCAGCTCATTGATCAGCTTCACCTTGGTTAGGGGACTGAAGGGGAGAGGGACCACGATGGACAGTCATTTAAGAAAACATATAGTGTTACAGGTGGCCGTAGCGTACTGTGCCTCACACATATCAATAACCTGCATGCCGTTTTGCTGTTAGCGAGATGCATGCAACTCAGAAACGTTGTACGGTGTCTTTAAACAGAAATTAGCGACCCGGTATATTAATGGTTAGCAGAGGATTAGATGACACCTCCAGCTACATAACCAATTTGGTTTTGGTTAACTAAGACTTCCTAATACAGTAAGCTGTCGGTCTGTAAATAGTACTAAGCAAGTCAGCTACGTATGTGGGTCCTATATACATAGAGTCACAATCTCTGTAGATATCCACAGCCTATGTTGAGGTTCAGTTATGAATTTACACTTGTCTAATCGCCAAGAAGGCAGCGGAAAAAGCAACAAACGAAGGAGCCCAACCACGACTGATCGGAAAACCAATCGTCACTATAACCAATATCACTGGAAGATCCACCCAACGCCGTTTTTCAATAAACTGTATAAACTAGAGGTATGATTAAACTGAAAAGTACTTACTTCATCTTGAAAATAGATCAAGATTCAGTTGGCAAACACGCAGCTCAGCGACACCGGCAGCATTAGCCGCAGATTCTTCCACATCCGGTGACCCCCGGGGCGCCGGGAGCTTCACAATAAAAGTCCTACATAAGGGCATTTTCGCAGCATACGCATGAAAATGCATTGTGTCGTATACATATATCTTAATTCCGTCTTTGTATGAGTATTGCAAATTATGCCGTTATCTTGTCAGTTATGTAAAAGCGATAACACATTGTAAACTGGTGAGATCGACATTGGCGTAGGAACAGGAGGCGACTTAATTGTACCCCCCGATATTTAATCAATTAATTACCCAATAAATAGACTTTTGAATGTAATATATTAAGTTATGCCCCCCAAATATCGAACTCTTTCTCCAACGCCGTTGGACTTTTACTTTCTGTACTCCCTGTATGCTTAGTATAAATATAGCCTACCACATATATAGCCTATGTATATATTATAGGCCTATAAAGCAACTCGAATTTATCGCTAAAAAGAAACTGGAGAAATCACAACCGAAACGTTGATGAAAAGATATTTAACCTCACTTTATACTGGGTCATTTTATTATGTTTTAAATCTTCTTCTGTATGAATGGCAATCCGCACAGTGAACTGGATTCTTTCCACTCTCAAAGCCAGATTCATTAGTGACTAAATTACCTACGTACAACTTTAAAAAATGTTTTGTGTTGAACTACCATCCCGTCTATATGGTGCAGTAGCCTTCGACCTAGTGAGTTCAGGAAGACTTTTGATCAACGTGAATTAGATAAGCGATCATTTAGAATGCATAGATGGAAGATTATGGTGTAGTATAACAAAACAATTAAAGGTAAATTAATGAGAAGCAGTGTTAACTTCAAAGATAGACACAAGCTTGTCAGCATTTCCCCAATCCGAATAAAAAGCACTTTATTTATTTATTTAATTTATTTTTCGATGTTGATTTCTGATATCTCTCTTTGCTCTTCCACTCTCCTGGTTTTATAGCATAATCTCCGGCCTCTTGCTTATGTGATCCTCCTGTTTAATTATTTGCCGTAAAAAACAGTAACTGTACACTTTAAATCCGTCATTAAATTCAGTAGCTATCTGTAAATTAGATGCGTCTGACTGCAAAATTATCCTGTATACAATATTGTTCTTTAGGGACAACCACCAACATCATTTTGTTAAATTCAAACATAAAAACTAAATAGGCTATATACACAGAAGTTATGATTCATCCTCTATAAAACATTTTGGTTTCAGATTTGTCCGTTACCAGTATTGTTGTTTATACAATCTTAAAATATTTTTCTAACTTCTTACTATTTTGCAGAGCTGCCAAAATAATATCACATTCCACTCCCTGTGGAGTATTTCCGGACAAATAGCGATCTTTGCACAAAATGACACATCCGTCGATGAAACGTGTTCAGTAACTCCGTCGATATGCCGATGATTTACAGTATAACTTGTATATCATGACAGAAATATCAAATGCTTGTCTATATGGAGACAGACCCAACAATGTGGAGAAATGAAGACCAGAACCAGGGAAATGTCGTTTTTATTGTACCAACTGCTTGGGTGAAGGGACGTGGACAAAAGCTCAAATTACGAGATTAATGCAATACTTTTGATTAGTTCGTCAAATTATATTTTAAAAATCTTTTCTTTATAATGATTTGTTGGGTAAAAAAAATGCAGAAAATACAGTAATATCTGTTAATACATCATGATTCTCAGTTATTTCTTTTGGCAAAATGAATAACATTTAAAATCAAACGACCGTTTAAATAATATTTTTGTTAATTAACACTGGTAAAGCTTGTTGTTCGGACAATGTTCTATATTTAGATTCAGTTCTTTTTTTTTCCCGCAGATATGGTGTGTGGAGTGGAGCGGGGAGAAGTGCACAGGTAGAGGGGGGGAAATGAAGCAAAAAAGAACAAACAGAACCATATGTCCCAATGAACGGGCAAGAAACGTTCGCCCTTCCAAAAAAAAACCCTTCTTGCACGATAATTCAGATGTCTAAAAAATGTCTGCAATGAGATTTCTATTTTTTCAGCTCAAAAGGAGGTTGTGGCTATAGCCAGTGCAGTAGTGGGGTGAGCCACTCCCACGCCCCGCGATATGGCCTGTATGTGAGAATTACCCAGGACTGTTGTTCCAGGAAGTACCGTGTCCTCAGAACGGCGACCCCTAAAGGTGGTGAGGGGCGCTACACGTGCAAGTCTGCCCTTGAGGCTGGTAAAAATGGCACTGAGCTCCTGTCGCACCTCCCTCTGCCAGAAGGCATAAACCAGTGGGTTGATGAGCGAGTTTGACAGCCCAAGCAACCAAAGGTAAGTCTCCATAACAGAGTACAGCGTACAGGCTTGGCATAGCACCTGCACCACACTGACGATGAAAAAGGGGCACCAAGAGAGGGTGAAGCAGCCAACCAGGAGGGCCACCGTCCTCAGGGCCTTGACGTGACGACCGAACCGGTTCGGTAGCGGTACTTGGGATCCGGCTAGCCTGGCGATACGGATCTGCCGTTGGTGGCCGCAGGCAATCTTCAGGATGTCCAGATAGAAGTAGATGAAGATCAAGAGGACGGGGAAGAAGCAAATGCAGAAGACCAGGATGATGCTCTTGGGCTGGATGACAGAGAAGAACGTGCAGGTGCCGTTGTATTCTTCCACCTGCATCTCTGTCACCATCCCCGGCAGGAAGCCCACCATGAAAGAGAGCGCCCAGAGCATCACCAGGGCGACGGCCGTTGTCCGTGTCCTCGAGATGCGCGAGTAGTGCAGGGGAAGCTTTATGGCGATGTAGCGGTCCAAGGAGACGAGGAACATGGTGAGGATGGAGGCCGCTGACGGTGAGGTGACCAGGGCCATGAACATCAGGCACTTGGTCTGGTGGGTGGGTGAGGTTTCAGAGTTGATGGCGATGACAGAGATGCCGATGATGGCGACGCCCACCAGGGTGTCAGCTAGAGCCAAGTTAAGTACGAAACACCAGCTCTGACCACCCTTTTTGCGGATTAGCAGGACCAGGGAGGCGGCCACCAAGAAGTTGGTGCTGATGATCAGCACAGAGCTCACGCCCAGAATCCAGCCCAGAATCTCCAGCTCCATGTCCAGGCGTGTACATTGGCAGGACGTTTAACGGGCTAGCGGTCCTACGCAGGGTGTCTCATGCTAAACTGCCATTCAGATCAGCGGTTCCCTCTAAGAAAGTCTTGCGTCAAGGAGAACCCTATTCTACCATCTCCCAGTCGCACAGTGCGTTTCTGTCCTTACACCATCACGCAACTTTTGAAAAATGCCAGAGCAAATCTAAGGACCAGACATTTGCTGGAACTGAACAAACATCTATACTTTTAAAAAAGGCAGCATGCTGTTGGGTCGTATATTGCTGTGAGTATATGGGCACATTTTAGCAGATATACACAGTGAAAATCTTGTAATATCAAGAAAGACATTAAGGATAGGTTTTTTCTCAAAGTGTCGACGTGCTGTACCAGTGTCCCTGTTATGCTGGTATTTATTGGCTCCTGGGAGGGAAATCCATGTCGAGGATTCTCCCTTCTGCCTTTCTTTCAGTGTCAGCTTTCTTGCAGCTGTTTGCAGCTGTGTCTTCTCCACATCTGACCCTTGTTCTGCACGTAGCCTTACAGTAGCACGATTCCCATCAGATAATCTCTCGGCACAGACATTCCAGATGTGCAGCAGGGTCCCTGAGGTTAAAAGTCAAACTGGGTGATGAATTAAAAGGAAAAAAATGCATTTAAGGAGACAGACAGGCATTTAAAAAAGCTGCTTATGATCGACAAGGTCTTCGCGGTCTGTTCTTCATGTAGCTCCCCTTCCTCATCGGCCGAAGCTGTATCCAGATGTTCGGATGAATGCAGAAGGGGTGAATCTCCAGTGCTGTGTCCTGTGGGATAGCTGCGTGTGATGTCTCTTCCGTTCTGTTTGCTTAAGCCAACTGTACAAAACAGGCAGATCCGTGAAGAGAAATGAAATCGTAAAAAGAAGGAATCCCCCTTCTCCACACTCACGCCGGCTCCTCTCTCAAGAAATTACCCTCCCTGAATAGATTCCCTGCCAGATCCTTGAATTGCTCATAGACCTTTTTTATATTAGCAGTTTAATTTTTATAGTTAAAAATGCACCAAGGCACTTAACTGAGCAGTGGTCATTGATGGCAAGTCGTGTTTGACAAGTGGCATGTGGACCAAGCTCCCTCCCAGTCCCTGGTCACCAGATGCTGTCTTTAGGTAACGTCTTTACCCTCCAGTTTTGTGCCTTCATTTGCCTGCTGAGCCCGCCTCCACGACCAGCAGTCAGTGTCAATTATTCAAGATCAAGGACGGCCAGACAGGCCTGTTTGCGCATGTCTTCATTGTCCACTTACGGCAAAAACAAACACTATGACATTAACCAAACTCCCAAACCCTCAAATGAAGGGAAACAGACTTTCAGCACTCAGGATAAAAAGAGACAGTATTACCACTACCAGGAACCAAAGAACAAGAAAATGGACTTGGGATGTGGCTTACTTAACATTTCCCAAAAGGCTATGCTCAGTGTTTCTGGAAACATTCTAGCAGTTGGCACAAAGCCACTTTACACTTTGGCACATGACATAAATATTGCAAAAATGTGGATCCCAGGCTGACCCTAATTAAACTCTAACCAACCGATATGACAAGATCTGCAGCTGTTAGCCAGGGAGAGTGGGGGAAACTGTGGCAGGTTTAAGTGCCAGTAAAAAGCCCATGATCATTGTCACAGGCCTTCCTCTTGGTGTGGAATAATCAGTCCCCAATTTTAAGAACTCAGAGGAAAGATCTTGTTCACGACGACATGAACAATCAGACGTACAGCTTCCAGCACACAATAGTGGTGATATTTATCACCACTCAAATCACAAATTTGCGTGGGGTCCCCATGGTGTTCGGCGCCCCGTTGGCCACAGATTGTCACTACATTAGGGAGGGCCCCCAAAGTGACTTTTTGAATGGGGCCCCAGAAATAACAATCCTGCCCCTGCGCACAGTACGGACCCGTTATCCCTCCCTACTAGACCTTTCAGCGCCATTCACAGCAGAATCTGGTCAGCAGTAATTGGGTTCAGACCTCACCACAAGAGACACCCCCTCACCCCCTGCCTCACAGCCTGACTCGCTGCACGCCTGTACATCGCTTCCCACCATAACCTCCCAACAGGCTGAGGAGGACCTCACTGGATGGTTTTCGGGATATAGATCCAGTTCAGTGCTTTTGGTTTCTTTCCTGATTGATTATTCCTGCTTATTCCTGGGGACGGTGGTCTGAGGATGTCCTTAAAGAGAAGATTGCTGTCCATAATCTTGTGCTGTGTTTACTGCGTGGCCTCCCTTTTCTGCCTGACTCCCGACCGCAATACCTGCGTTCCCCATGGTGCCCGGTGAGTGTGTGTTCAGGGTCTGGCTTGGCATCAGTCCAAATCTGACTATATCAAGTTTTCTTTGTGTCTTTGAGGCCAGCAATATTACTAGAGATTTATGAAAAGGGGGGGCCAACCCTTAACTGGGGTTCTTATTTTAATGAAAATGAATGAGAACACACTATTTAAACTAATTAGTGTCCATTTTTTTTGAGGGTGGGGGCTGGGGGAGTGAAGCCTCTGTAAGACAGCCCTAGCAACGCTGCTGATTGAGGCACCAGTGTGGTTAAGAGTTAGCATGGGTAGTTATGCATGTATAATGTTTTGGAGGCGGGCGGGGGGGGGAGGGGGATGAATGGAAATTTCCGGCAAGTCCTTCAACACATGTTTTGCTGCGCGTGTGTGTGTGTGTGTGTGAGAGAGAGAAGTTTTGTGAATGCGTCTGTAGTTGTGCTCAGGCCTGAAAGGTCACTCTTGATCCAATGTGACCCCTGTGGCTCTATTCCAAAACTATTATTATTATTAAAATAAACAGAAGAGAAGGTTAAGTCTAAAACTAGAAAAAAACGACCCAATAACAAAAATTGAATAGGATGTTCTTGAGAAAAATATTATGCCTGATTCCATTATTAATGTACGAATTTCTGGTGATGTGTGTGTGTGTGTGGTGATTTAGGTATGGATGTATACAGCTTGATATGTTAATATAAATGTATTGCAGGAATCTGATGAATGTTGCCCAGGAGCTTTACCAACGTGCCCTGAGACTGCTGCGCACGACCCTGTAAAGACCTCTGGACTGCTTTTGTATCGAGAGGATTAATAATCTTTCATGGGATGAGAAAATGCCATTTCAGTTTATTTTACTTCGACAACGCCATCGGCGGCTCCTTATTGCCCTCTCTTGGACAAACTGTGTAACCGCGATAAGTTCATATAACTATGCCTGTATTTAAAAAGCCTATTCAGGCTAGAGGCAGAGTGAGGAGTCCAGTCCGCTCGCAGACCAGGCAGGTGAAATTCAGGTTTTTTTTTGTTACTTCAACTACAACCGTGTAGTCTCTATAAGTTTGAATATACTGGTCTGCACAGGTAGGAGAGTGATTTCAAAGCATATGGATCTGACAACATGTGGTATAACTGTAAAGAAACAAAAGATGAATTTTTTATTGTAGTGTAATGCATGTGTTAATTGTAGCTTTTTAACACATGCATTACACTAATAGCGTCCTGGGATCTTATTTTAACTACACGGTTTGGATTTTTGTCCTGCTACATTTTCACATTAAAAAGTTGTCCAGTGACTGCATGTTCGTCAAGCGGAGCTCATGACCACAGTGTAAACAGAGAAATTAAACGATCTCAGTTAATTCAAACTGTTGGTTGGTTATTTCCGTTCATCAGTGTCATTAATTCAAGAACGATGAAAAGCATCCCGTGCAATTAGCTTTCCTCGTAAATTCCACTGTGTCACCCGGAGATGAAATATATTTATTTGTACATACAGACGTTCATGTTTTATTGTTCAATTAAAATTATTCGTGGGAAAATGAGACGTGCTTCGCTTAATGGCGAATGAAACCACACAACAGCCTTGCATATCATACCATGGAAGTACAGATAACAAAAGAAACATTTTGATCTGAAACATTGTCGCCGTGTTGCCAAATCCTAATTACTTTAATTGCCTTAATCTAAATTTAAGACGCTTAAACTATTACACTCTTAAGATGTCTCTGGGAATGCAACACGGAACGACAGGTAAATAACGTACAACCACTTGTATAACATGACGTTGACTTTGTATATAACCTTTCCCATGAAAACCATTTTAACCAGTTACACCGTCCTCCAGCTCTCCTTCACGCGTCATTATTTTCAGACAACACACGTCACGTGACCGTGTAACAAAATGACGCATTCTGTTGACGTCGGGATGATGCCGTCAGCGGGATGCGACACCACATGACTTTGCTATAATTACCGTAGAGCGGGGGAGTGGTGGACATTTTATATAGTTTTTAATTTATGCCAACGCATGTATCTGCAGGAATCCATTTGACAAAGGACGCACCGAAAAGAAACGAATAGGATTTATTCTACAAGCATGTGGCTACATTTATGCTCCTGTGAAAATAATTAACATTAGAAAACTATTTTTTTTTCCGTTCGAAAAATATTAGTTCACCCTACCGAAAATCTACGGTAGACATGGTACCGGAATATATAGCTTAAACAATAAGTGAAAATAAGTACTATGTAGTAAAACAAAATATCCCAGACACCACTAAAGGCCATATAAAGCTTTCAAAGATTTTGAAATTCAAGGTAGAAGTTTACAGAATGAATGGTTTCGATGGTTATAGAAATTCGATCAAAAGAATACAACGCTACTACTACCATTAAATATGGAAACCACCTTTTTTTTTTTAAAGTAACAACACGGATTGAAGCATCGTTTCTATGAGTAACTGGCCCTATAGCTGCAGTATCGACCCACGTGTATTGCTAACCTATTACTTGGATCAAAAGGTGTAATACAAACGTGTTTGAAGGGAGCCTTTCTGGTTTTAGGGCCGAGACGGCCGTCGCCCGGGACACCACGCCCCGGTGTATCCTTGGGTTTCCGGTCCCCCCAGTTCCTGTCTCTCCGCATGTGACATGGACGGCTAGCAGGCGAACTTTTCTGCGCGCTCTCCGTGTCTCAGCGCCCGGCCGGTGTCATGGGCTATATAGTGAAATAACGAAGTCCATCCTCAAGCTACGGCACAGGTAGGCGACATCGGAAAACTTCATTTCGCTGTCGACTCACGAAAGCTCGCTCTTCCCCGTTTTTCTAAAAAGAAATGCATCGTAGCATGTGAGTTTAGCTGCCCTGGGGAGGTGGGTTAGTGTTTAAAGTCAAATGTTTTCAAGTTAATCAAATAGGTGCGACGTTATTTGAATGCACAGTGTAGCAAAACAATTTCAGAGTCAAAACTTTTTTTTTTTTCTTGAGAACATGTGGCGAAATGTTTGGACTTATAACCAACTGTAACTGCTGTAAATAACCGTTAGTTAGCTATCGACGTCCGCGAAGGAGGAGAAGGAGGCGGCGCTGAATGAGCTCACATTCGCCGGCTGCTTTAAGGAAGTGGGTCGGTCTTCGGGCAAATTTGGGCCAATAGCAGCTCGGCAAATTTTGATTGACGTGACGACCGTCCAATCGTCCGCGGACGTTTTCCGCTGGCGCTGGCATTAATTTTTAATGCACCGATTTCATTCCGGTGCAGAGTTTTGCTATGCAGCAGATGAGGTCAGAAATCTGTAACGTTAATGTGAAGATCGCCATGTCAATTTTCGTGCGCTTAAAACTTTTCATTTATTTGTATTCCGGTGGCTTGTTGCTGTTTTTAGCCGGTCTCCATCAGACTGAGGGTGCAAGCACAGAAATGGCAAATATGAACTGGAAACCGTTCATCTACGGGGGGATGGCCTCGATTGTCGCCGAGTTTGGTAAGCGCAAGGATGTAATGTGATAAAAATGAACGAGCTGCCTGCATTCGACTTAAATGCGGTGTGATCGTATGTTGAATATGGATTTGTAGAATTAAAAATGACAAAGCTGAATGCAATGATAATAATAATTCAATATCCGCACTGTATATATTTTATACCGAACCCGGTGCATCAAACCTGCCGTGTCCTTTAACCCGTATCGTAAAACGATCACCCGTTATGCTTCTCTGTAATGCACTGTGACTTAGTTAGCATAACATTTCATTGATGTTTATTCATTTAATGGCACGTGGCAGGTACTTTTCCCATTGACCTTACGAAGACCAGGCTGCAGGTCCAGGGCCAGTCCCACTGTGCCGAGATCCGCTACAGGGGCATGTTCCACGCCCTGCTGAGGATTGGGCGTGAGGAAGGGGTTCGAGCCCTGTACTCCGGGTGAGAGCCGACGCCCGTGCAGGCAAACGGTTTTGAGGGGGGGAACAGAAGTCATCCCCATTATGTTTAAACGGCACAGCATCCAGCGGCTCGAGTGTTAACTCAGCTGATGTCATTTCTCCTAAAAGGATCTCTCCTGCTCTTCTGCGCCAGGCATCGTACGGAACCATAAAGATCGGAACGTATAACACTCTGAAAAAGTTGTTCGTAAGCCAGCCGGAAGGTATGTCTGAATAGTTTTTGCTTTTAAAATTACACTGATATTGTCCTGTGCAGTGTGTTTTTTTAAAGCACCAGAATAGACTTAACCACTGCAATTGCTGGAGTATTTTGCTATGAAAACAAGTGAACAGTGACTGGTGAAAGACTGGCTGAGCGAGAAAGCAGATTGGATGTATAATCATTTGAAATGTGTCCTAGTAACGCAGTCTGTTCTGTAATAGTGTAATAACAGATTTGTTTGTTTACTTTTGATGCTAATGGGTGGCTTTGCGTGCCCCCCCCCCCACGTGACTGTCATTCTCATACCAGTTGAATGTGTCATGTTCTCGACACTCTGGCCAGGACAGTAAAATCGGCGCTGTGTGGACTGGTTCTGTAGAGTCCGGGGGGGGGGGGGGGGGGACCGGGGCAGGGAACCCAAACCCCTTTTAACAAACGGTAGTCCCCCAAACCCCCAGGGTTGAGAATCCCCCCCCCCAGGGTTTTCCATGTGTTGCAAGGGGCCCCCCCGGTGTAA
>JAODLD010000070.1:2181352-2193135 GCA_026781065.1 Mormyrops boulengeri | reverse complement strand
GCCCGCCTGCCCCAGCGTCACCCCCGCACTGCCTTGAAAACGCCCCGGCTCCTTCTCCCCATCCCTGGTCCCACCAGTTAGAGCCAAGCGGAGTTCCGCTTTGGACTCATTCCAGCAAGAGAGGCGGGAAATCATAGACCCCACCTCCAGTAGGGATTTCGCCAAAGAAGTAGCCCCCCAAACCTACCCCCACGATGTTCACATATTTTTTACACACCATTTATAATCTGGACAAGTCTGTTTCATATAACTAACTAACATGTGTCCCTTACTTTCATAGTCATATTTATTGCACCTGTTAAATTCACAACATACTTTGTACATTTATTTTGTGATGCCACCACCCAAATTTTGCAACTGTTTATCATGGGGAGTCTCTTCCAGGCAGCAAGGGGTAAGAGGTAGGGGGCGCTATGCACAAATACCCTCCTAAGTGCCAATCCCCTCCTCACACTAACACACTAATCAGGCACCGGTCCACATAACCACACGTTTTATTTTACACTGTAAACACCGTCATACTCAAAGGAGACCCATGCAAATGCATGAGGAACATGCACAGACAAGAAACTGGATTCAAACCTGCGACCCTAGGGTGTGTGACTGTGGGTATTTCTTTATGGCCTCGTACCATCACCTGAAGCTTCCAAATGCTTTTGATCTGTATTTTTTGTACGTTTTGCACTCATGCTACCTTGTTAAGTTCGCTATGTGCTATTTGCACATAAATAACGCACTACGGAGCAAAAGCCCAATGCAAATTAGAGTTTATAACGGCGTCCAATAACAGGGCCATATAAACTAATCTTATTAAATGCAAATCCTCTTGTGCGTGTATAGGGGTGCCATCACCGGGGTGGGTGGACCTGTGTTTTTTTTTTTCCAATTTACTTTGCATGTCTTTCACAAGGCAGTCATCCTGTTACCATGTGAGTTGTAGTTTGGGGGGGTCCCACTGGTTGGGGGGGTTGATGATGCGATGATGAAAGCGGGCCAAACCAGTTTCGGCCTAGGTCGGCCCTAGGCTGATATTACCGCTGACGTGCTGATTGTGAGGTCACACTGCTGCCCCGTGGCATTGCAGGATGAAAAGAATGCAGACTAATGCGACACCGCATTACTGGGGCCTCTTCAGCCTCCCAAGGCCTGCAGCTCCTGGCAATTTGGGCGCTGCACAGCCCAACCACAGCCTGCCGTCCTCAGCTGGTTTCTGCGATTCTCCCCAAACCACCCCTCATACCTTCTTATCTGAATTCCCAAATTACCCCCTCCTACAGTGCGGTGTGGGGGGGGGAGCATTATGTTTGAAAAGAGAGGATCCATCCACCCATCCATCTTCTAAAACTGCTTGTCGTATTCAAGGTGGAAGATTTTATAAATACGTAAATTGCTATTTCTGCCATTGTGGAAAAAGTAGCAAAAAAGATTAAGTTAATTAAAGCAAGATTATACGTAGAATTGCGCTGGTTGTCATGTGACCAAGTAGGTTCCGGTTGCGCACACTTTACATAGAGCCGGCATGTTCCTCAACTCCCGCCTAAGGAGAACAGCCCACCAACCCTTCCTAAATATCGTAGCCACCCCCTCTTTACTTTCTCACATATTTTACTACCCAATAAAAAAGAAGAAATCGAATAGGTGAGACCTCACAAAAAACGGAGGAAATAGTTACAAACAATGCCTGGAAACGCTAAGTTAATATGATAGAAACAATGATTAACAATTTATTAGTTTGGCACTACTATCTAAGCATTTTGTTCTGACATTATCAACACAGTTTTCATGCTAGGTAAAAATATTGTATGCTGGATGATGGTCTGTGAATCGTTTTCGCGATGTTTGATTAATACGTGCGCAAATACATTTTGACACTGTAAATTTTCTCATTCCCTGCAAATGGTTTAAAGAACATTTTAGGGGGGATATACGGAAATAACATTGTGTATAATTCTGGGGATTTACTGAAATGCCGGGATTGACTGAAATGAAACGGTAAACACTCCAGTGACGCATTCCGGTCGATGAGATCTTCAACGTTTTTATTGTTGGGAATGTGATTATTATTAAATTACTCTAACTTCTAATTTTACACACTAAATATTATCAATAATATATTTATAAAGCACCTTATATTTAATATGCATTTTTATATAACGAATACAATATATGGACTATAAATCGGTCAGATTTCTTCTCGATATTTTATTGTATAAAACAGCGATCAGGTAGCAGCCAGTGAGTGACCGACAGTTATACTGTTAATTTGTTTGTACGCGCTGTGTTCCTGATACGCTGCAGCCCGCCAAGTGTCACAATGGTCTGTTTCCAAGTTTTGTCTTTGTTCACTGGAAATATCAGAGGGGCCTCAGATCTATCTAGCTTATCAGCGTAATGCGACTCGATATGTCAGGTCCGTCTATGACTCCATTAGATGGCAGTCATGAATATGCTAGTATAAGGGCAATAAAAGCTATTAATATTAAATCCACCATAATATGCATAATCCGCGCGCTTAATGGAAACCTGCGTCCTCCGGTAGTTATGTTCAGATGCTGTGACCAACTCTCTCCGGCTTAATTGGGGCAATTCATTGCAGGAACAAGTATTCTGCCCACTAGCCAGATGCTGGTGTCTGTGAGGGAGGCAAATGAACACAGCAGTTAGAGATCGTGTGATGAAAAATTTAACGCTTCACACCCATGATAGGCACATATTTTCACATAAAAAGTGACCACTCCAATTAAAGCTTTTGGGGTGATGAATTCAGTTGAAAAAAAAAATCCTTCTGACCATTTCAACCTTGCTAATAATATATATAATAATAATATAGTGCAACCTACTAGCCTAATGGGCTATTTTATATGCATTTTGGATCGTAAGATCCCTTTTTTCTCTTTTGCTTCGAATTTTATTCATGAGGTGTTAGAAACTTAGCACTAAGGATTTAGTCACGAGAGCGCTTCCCCTGTGCATTATATAGGCCTATATAAGAAAAACGTGCAAGTGCACTGAGTTCGCTCGCGACTTTAAACGCATTAATGATGGTAATTTAACAGCGTAATAAGAACATTCGTCAAGTCATATTCGCTGTCATGGAAATTGCTTTAGGTACCCCTGGGACATATCAGCTGGGGAGGTATAACATCCGACTTCAAAAGACGTGGCCAAGCGCAGCATGGTTCAAAATGCTGCTTTTGCCAAAATCTCACTGACCGTCCTCAACGTGTCCGGCAGCGCCGGCAATATCAAGATTTTAGCTGGAATTAAGCACCACAGATGCCAGAATGAACAGATGAAATCGGCTTTCTGGGGGTTTTCGCGGCATTTCTATTCGTTGCACGGCTTTTGCTGATCCGATCTATAACGAAATTCGTTAAGTTAGGATGGAAACCCCACGGAGCACGTCCCTGCAGCACCTCCGCGCTTCTCCGCTTTCTCCGTTGCACGCGCGGGAATTGTGCATCCCTAATCCGCGTCTTTTGAAAAGGGTGAATTTTATTAACGCGCCTTCGAGGGCTGGAGGGTAGCGCGCCAAAGATGATTAAACATTCATGCTAAACCAACACACTCTCACACTCGCGGCGGATTCAACAGGTCTTTGAGAAGGTCTCCGATGGCTGTCCAAGCAAATAAACTTATTGAAATGAACACCGGCCGGAATGGTAATATTGGCATTGGCTCGGGAAGCAGGATCCGTTCTTTATGTAGTACTGTATTTTTTGTTGGTTTTGTCCGCTTTACCATAACTAACCAGGTATCATGAGACGTCATATTTTGTCTCACTATAATCAGCGTCCGATTATACCTAATATTTTATTTTTGCAATATACGGATATCAGTATTCGTAAATGCGCAAAAATAAAATAACTTCCAATATCTGTAACTCAAAAAAGAAAACGGTCAGTCGAGGTGTAAGTGAGGGCGCTCTCCTGGTCAAATTTCAAACTTGAAATTTCTTAATTCCACGCAATCCATTATTTACGAAAGGGGTAAAATGCAACGAAAAACTGCGAATGCATTGTGCGTTTCGCGATAGTTTTACTCTGCCAACCCGAAAATGACCCAGACGTGTGAATGCCCCCGTCCGCTTCGAGGAATCAGGTGGGTGACCTCGTACAAGATGAGCAAGAGGTGATCTCACCACCAATCACCGGCACGCTTTGAACAATGATGCGAATTAAATTTGAATTCATCGTGGAGCGCTTGTTGGTAATTCTGTTAACAAAAGGTATCCTTAGAAGGTATTAAATATTCATCACTTCTATGAATAACAATTGGTTAGGGACCACAGGCTTCTGTTTACCTTTCTGTGGTACTTCTGTATGCGCCTGAACCTGGCGCACTCAGAGAGGGGCCTGGCTGAATGCGGTGCTTACCTGTGGCTGGCATCTCATTGAGTTCTTAATCTCACACTGCACCAGTACTTCTGACTACTGATAAGTAGTTTTCATATTCACTCCACAATCGGCATGATCTCCTGCTACAATAAATTGCCCCGCGCGTGTTCCTATAGCTATTTTTTCGTCTTATATTCGGCGTGCTTTATATGTAGTTAATATAAATGTGCGTAATAGTAATTTAATTTAGCATCTGATCCGTCCTTATCAGAATATGAATAATCTAGAATAATCTTAATGAATTCTGGGGTCTATTCAGGCGTTCTCAATTAAAACAATCAAAGTGAGCGCAAGGAACAACAATTTACAAGGATTATTTAATGTTTTCATAATGTATATACAGGTCTGGGCTAACGGACCCTTGATGGTGGACTGAAATTGACGGAACGTCAGTATTGCGGGGTCCATCTGTGACAAGTTTTCCCAAAGTTTGCCAGCTCTCCTCGGAGAGGAACCACCGGAATATTTTGGGGCTTTCTCAAGATAAAGGTTGCATGAACATATGAACATGCTATCACCGGACGCTCACTTCAATTAGGAAATACTGAGAAACAGCAACATTTTAGGCAGCATGTACGCCTAGCCTAATTTCCTCGCTGCTCATTGTAGATAAATACCTTCGCTGTTGTATGATTCAAAGTTTGGCTGGCTAAATAAAATAATTAAAAGTAATTGTTGCTTTTAGACATAAGGTGTAGGCCTATTTGTAAACGATCTTGCCACTGGCGTTTTCTATTCCCTCTAGTCTCGCGTGAATCGCCATCGTGTTGTTCCTGTGATGATTGCTGCAGTTTGATTGTTTCATCCTAATTGTTACTGTACGTATCCAGTCCAGTGAGCCCCCCGGAGCAACTCCTTTAATTACACCCGCTGGTCGTGTGGAGCTCTCGGCTGTACTGAGCGAAGCTGGCGGAGAAGGGCAAACATTGGTTAAGCAAATTGGTATTTAACTGCAAACTTGCTAGTCTCCTAGCCTTGCATTATTCATCACTAAGACAGGAAAGTAGCAGCGCAGTCCATCGGATTTTACCCGAAAGCAGACGGACGGATGCCGCTTTGCGGGAAAGCAATTCAGGAATAAAGAGCAAAATATATCACAGCCAATTGAGAGCGAATTCCCCTTCCGAAACTATTGGCCTGCGTTGATCTGATAAATAATCTCACTGAAGTACGTCATCAGTTTGAACTGTTTACTTTCCTGTTTTTCTGTCTTTTTTAAAAACGTCTGAACGTGCGGATGAATCAGTCTGTACTCGCAAACCGAGCAGTAACAATCACATTTCAACCGGTGGACACCTAATCGGAGCAAAAGCTAAGGGCTTCTTTTATTTCCGCAAACGTGGTAAACGGAAGTGGTACTTCTCTCACTTTTCTATTGTTTTTCTCTTGCCTTTCCACGTCAGATCTCTATTCGAGATAGACTAGAAATAACCGTCATCAACAAAAACAAAAGTTTAATTAAAATTGTACTTTTCTTAAACGAATATGCTTAGCTAATGTCCGACTGTAAACGACGGATTTATGTTGCTCCGGTCGGAGGAAGGCTATCTTGCCAGTTGTAAATATATTATTTATGGAACATGATTAGAAGGTTATACATATTTCTTTGAACACGCTTTCTTGAATTAAACATACATCGGGTATGTTACTGTATCTTTGAATGTAGCCCATATGTGTATTCAAAAACATTATATTTTGGATAGGCCTACATGAAAATGTCTACATTCTATTATTAAGTTTGGGAGATAATTAAAACATATATTTGGTTTAAATTCAAAAGATCACAATGAAGTATAAATCACAAACAAATGTAGGCCTGTATATCTACATGATAGTGAAAACGAATCAGTTTTGAAATCGCTTTGAAATCAATTTAATTCAAACCATGGAAAAATAAAGAAATAATAAAGGGATCGAGTTGAAGCAGCCACTTCATCAAGAAGCAAACATGCGAAGAAATTGCTCAGGAGACTGGATTTTAAAAACAAAGACTGTGAACTCAATTTCCCCCATTTGATGTTTTTTTTTCCAGAAGATGTATCAGCTGTCAGTTATTTAGGCCCGTGTTTGCGTTTTTATAGGAATCATTTAAAACCCGCAGCTGTGAAAGATGCCGCTACGTGAGGAAATTTTATTTTACCACCCTTAACGTGGCCCATTATTGTCTATGAACATTCTGAATTAGGTAGGCTATAATACAGTACAAAAGTAATTTTGTCTATCATTTCTGTGATTTGCACAACTTTCCCCTTCCCAATAAAATTATCAGGGCTCCGCGCCAGTTGCTGCATAAGTATTTGACACATCCCCCACTGGGCATAAGTAATGTGTCTCAATGTAAATCGCATTTTGAAATATAAAACTCAGTGTCGCACCTATATGGGTCATAGTAATCAACCGTATACTTTTAGTATGATCCGAGAATCATTAGTAGAATGTGTATGATAACGTGTAATAAAGATTTGGGAAAAAATCTTTTATTTATAAACATCCGGAAGTCGGCACAATAGGCGCCGTACGGTGTGACGATACAGCGACTCTTAGCTGTGAATCTTGTATGTTTTTAAAGGTACTGTTTTTCTTAAATTCCATACCACAAACTCATAGCCTATATTTCAACGTGCTTTTGTATTTTGATTTAAAGCCACCCTAGGAATGCAAAGCAATTTTGAATGTATTGCTGCATTAATGTGCTTTTTATATTAAGTCTTCTTAGACTGACCATTAACGATGTTTTGAATACAGATATTTATTGTATTTGACTTTTTCAGATGATGGCTTGGTATTTATATTCTAAAATGTTTTTATCAACGCAAAGTGACGCTTAGGTTTTTGGTTTGACAAGGTTATGAATATTTGGTTAGAAAAGTGTACTTCGGCTAGAAGAAAGCCGCGTTTGAGTCACTTCTCAACATAAATTTTCAGAGCTGTCCCAGGTGCTGAAAACTCTCAGCCTTCGGAGTTCTGCGATATTAATCACAACGATTTAAATCTTCATATTCATTTTTAGATATTGCGAAAGTTGCACAAAATTTAATTCTTGGTGTTTTGTTGTTTAGCGAGCGCTATATTATTGTTTTATTGACGTTCGGATTTTGTGGCCTGTGAAATACCTAATAATTTGCATGTTAGGTGTGGAGCGCGTAAATGGTATTTTGACTTGTCTGTACGCCGAAAACGTCTTAATTTTGTCTCGCTCTCTTCTCTGCCCCTGTATTCAGCCACTAACTGTGGTTCGCGGCGTGTCACCGGAATAACTAAGATCTCTGTGTGGAAACACTGAGCTCCTAAGAAGACTCAAGCGTCATTAAATAGTAATGCTTCCCACGCCGTTAACTCTTCAGCAACTAGTAATGCAAGCGTGCTGGATTTTAGACCAGCCATACGTGAAAGTCTGCAGCACGGGTCACTTGACATGCGGCGCGTTCTTTGACCATAAAATCTGAAAAAGTTTACAAGGTCTTTAGTAACGACATTCAGACAATGTATTGCATTTGCTTAACCAGTATGCCTTTATGCATTCATGGCGATTTCTAAAGTCCATTTTCAACATTTAACCCAATCATTAATTTCATTTACTTTCCAATATTTGGGAATCGAATTGTTATTTGCTAAGAGTGTGAAGGATAATACATTTTTCAGTGCAGACAGTTGGCCCGGAGTTGTGTGACCTTTATTTAATATAACGAAAGAAACTTTATTATTGGTTGAAATCTCGTGTAAATATTTTGCTGTTTACGACAAACAGTATACATTCTTTAAAAGCTATTGGTGTTCATTTTTAATTGATTCGGCGGTTAAATTGAAGTCATAAATCCAACATATCTTTTAAAGTTTTTCTAAATGTCATTTTCATAAATTTAGTGTCTCTGGTTTGTCTTAATGGTGATAATATGATCATGACGAACCGATGCCTGCATTGTGTTTATAACAGACGAAAATAGTCCACGAGGTCATTAACATTTCATATATGTGACTAAACACATGGTTCAATAGAAGGAGGGCTATATTAAAAGTAATACGGCTTTTTTAAGCTTACACGTTTTTGAGTGAAAAATGATCGCGGAAACGACAAGGAGTCCCTGACTGGTGCCAAATTGTTTAGGTTTAATAACCTCCGCGTTTGATCAGCCTCTGAGGCGCTGCTCTCATTTATTACTTCTGATTAAATAATCTTCTTAATTACGTCGTCAGGTTTTAATTACCGCCGAATATGCATGTTTTCTTTCTGTCTCTACTCGCGTGCTCAGGAGGGATCAAATTATGCGTGTTTGTTCTTTATTGCCCGCTGTTATTAAAACCAAAAGAAGCAAACGTTACAACGATGTTCCCTTGTTCACCTTGTCAGCATCAATTTGAACTCCGCTCAGTCTCACCTTCATTCATGTATGGCGTTTATAAGACATTGTACGTCGTCGAAAAACTGTGGCAGTTCGCATATAAAAAATGCACATGTAGTATATAACCCAGGTATGCACTGCTTAATTAACGTTATATATCAAAAATCGCTTATTGAAAAATGACGGATATTAAGTGTAGCTACATTATATGTTTGGTATGGTGGTTTAAATCATTTACAGTGTGGAATAGGGCTACGTCTCTCCACTAGCAGGTGAAGCACACTGATGAGTATATCGAACACTTGTTTACTCTTGAAACATGAGGGGTCAATCATCGATGGAAATGCTCCAGGAAAAAAAAAACATCTGGAAAAAAGTCTGAACCTCTCGCATCCGTTAATCTACTTTCTACAAGCTTGCCGCCATAACTCGAGCCGAGCGCTCGTGCTGCTATGCTTGCGTTTGCGGGAGAGGAGGAAAACCATAGTAATGTAACAGAGAAGCGATTCTCCAAGGCCCCAGGGCTGCACTCAAGACTCGAAGTTCATTAAATTTTTATAGGCGGCGCTTGCCCAAGGTCTATTTATGAAAATGCGCTTTCCGCTTCATGGAAGACACAAGTCAGAATAGGAACCATCGGGAGGAATGTAAATTTAAGCGTGTAATCATTTATACTTAGGCCTATATATTTCTATCATTTACTTCTAAAAACGTTGAAACAATATGAAGTGGCAAGCGCCACAGAAAAGCTCGTTTTCCTCTATTTGACATATATATGGTCTTTTTCCCCCCCGTCCAGAGTTAATGAATAATGTACACGCTTTAAAAAGAGCTATGCAAATCGCTAGCCTACATGTTCGCATGTACACATATGTGTTTATAGATTGCTTCCCATCCCCCGGTCGGCCGGAGAATAAGTTACATGGTAGATTTTGTTAAGAATAATTCTTGGCCGATACATTTTGACGTATGCATACGCTAAGGCTTCAAATGACAGGACGTCAGACGTGCAAGGTTGGCCGTCCAGATGCTGCTGCGTGCATTTTCCGTGCGTCAAATCTTAGTTTCGTGAGACCGCTTTAATTTTTATTTTAGGAAGGAATCTCGAATTTTCGTATTGTATATGTAATGTTTTGCGCATAATTATGTCTTAACATTTATTTGACCTATGCGATAACTGGAACTGTTTGAGTAAGTTTTATGGAAACTGAGCGCAATGTTATGACCAAACTATTCAATAAAACTACTGCTGGATTCTGATTAATTTACGCATCAATTATTTTGGATGGACCAGCATCTATATGGAATATAAACACAAGACTTAGGTTTAAAATCTAACTGGGAATTGTCAGAATGCATATGCGCAATAGACATTATTTTAAATGTCGAAAAACAAATATATTCTTTAATGGCAAAGAATCCGGTGGATGCAAACAATTACAGTTGCAAAGAGCAGTCCAAAGTAAGAAATAAAGGCCTACGCGCAGCATCATTAAAAAAATTTTTTTAGGAAATTAAGAGAATTTGTCATGAGACGTCAGTTAATCATTTTTAATTTTATGCGATCGAAATAAAAAATATTCAATTTGTCCGTGTTAAAGGCGGCAATTTAACGACTGCTCTAATGTTATTTAATTAAAACACAATTTTTATTGTGTAATTTTGTGCAAATATAATATACAGGACCAGTAATAAAGCTTTAATGAAAGTTTTTCCGTTCACTGAGTAAGTAGCGTTGTCAGTTTTACTCTAAATGGCTGAACTGAGTTACTAATCTCCGAGGAACGATGACAGGACTTGATGTTGTACAACACGGGCGATCCACTGAGCGAAAGGATATCCCTTTCTTAACAAACACATACAAAAATCAATAGTATCATAACAGCCGAGATTCATTATTCATTAATAACGAGTTTTACAGCCCAAAGCCACCTGCTGCATACCGGGCGCCGTTAAGAGACACTGCATGACAGCCGCTGGACCTGCTGGGCTGTCTTCAGGTGCGTTTGGGCGCTGATGTTTACACCAGCCCCATCGCAAACCTGCATTTCTATGCCGAGTGACACTGGCAAGGATGTAGCAAATAGGCCGATATGTGAACAGATGTCACCTGCGCTGGGAGCTACTTTTATAACGATGCCCATCGTTGACGTTTTGTTTTATCCACTACACTGCATTTTAGCAAAAATGCTAATTAAGCGCAGTTTTTGCCAGGACCGACTTATAAGAAATATCGCACCGCGGAAATCAACCCCCCCCCCCCCCGAAAATGCGTTATTTTATCCTAATCGGAAGCATATTGCTTGTTAAACAAAAAACCGAATAGGCCTATATTTAAAATCGAAACCGGAATGGGATATGCCGCCGTATGCGACATTTGCACTTGTGTTGCAGTCAGCTTCTCTAAACACAAATAAGTAGTGATTGCCTCAATATGTCTGATACAAATATATATTTTAAAAAACTATAAAGCTGAACTTTGGTTACATTTATTAAGTGATGGGTTATATTACATTTAATCGTCTATTTGGGGTAGTTATTATCCGTGAGCCTACAATGTGACAAACCCCATCGTGGAGACAGTTAACTTATTTATGAAGGTTTAAATTAACTTCTCTGTACGTCATGAAAGATAACTTAGTCAATACCTATTTATCCTCAAGTAGCCAGGTAACATTAGATAAAGTCAGCCGCGGTTCCTGGTCACGTGCACACAAAGATCAAGAGCATCCGACCAAAACCGACTTGAAACGCCTGACAGAATATATGATGTATTTTAAAATGCTTGTAGCGTGTTGAGTTTTAACATGAGCTAATAAGTGAAAAATAATAATAAGCACACTGTTATGTTGGCCCTTTTATTGTTATTGTACTTTTAAAATCATATTCTATTCTTAGTTTCGAGAACTTTTAAGTAGCAGTCGAAAGGGAAATTAAGGCATTAATATTATCATTTTAACCGAAAACGTAAAAGATCTATATATATATATATATATATATATATATTTTTTTTTTTTTAAATAAATCTGACAGTCGTAATACCTGG
>JAODLD010000070.1:2137277-2153065 GCA_026781065.1 Mormyrops boulengeri | reverse complement strand
CGCGCGCGCCCGGCGGCCCGCGGGGGGCGGGGGGGGGGGGGGGGGGGGCGCGGGGGCCCGGGCGGGCGCGGGGGGGGGGCCCACTAATGGAAGACACTAATGGCACTGGGACAATTAGTGCAGGAAAGACTCAGGACAGAGGCGGCGGCCCCCAGTCAGCTGGGCCTAATAAACAGGCACTGAGCAAGGGGCAGGATCTGCAGAAGGGCTGGCTAGTCAGTAGGGGGTGTGGTGGTGAGGAGTGTCCATGAGAATGCTGACGTGTGTGACATGACGTGTTTTTGACTTGGGAGCTCTCAGTGGCTATGGGGTAGTGTTGGACAAAATGACGCTTCACAACCCATTTGCCGTATTTCGTGACCCCAGTAGATGGTGCTCTCTGTTTAAAAAATGACAAGCACAAAGCATGCCCCAAAGCAAACCAAGAGCGCCATCTAGTGGGGTTAAAAAAATACAGCAAATGGTTCACAAAGTGTTATTTTGCCTATCACTACCATGGGGCCTAAAACTGAGCCTATGGATTATGGGGAAATCCAACAATATGGCCCAGAAGCTCTTCGGGAGAGTGGAGGGGGGGCAGGTCCCCCACAAAGGGACTGTAAATAGCCACCACTCAGGATGCAGCCCTCAACCCATGATTGGGCATGAGGATACTGTGCCATAGCTAAATCCGACAAACAAGTGAAAGAGCAAAAGAATTATAGGAGCCAATCAAATGTAATGAAATTGTTTCAGGTTACTGTTCTGGAGGGCTGTGCAAGCCCTCCAGATAGTTAGGGGGTGTGGAGGTCAGATAGATAGTTTGTGCCATGCCTCAGCAGAAAGTGACGGTAAAAATTGTTACTCATATGAAGAGGCAGTGTTTGCCACAGCTCTGCTAACTGCCTAGCTGGCTGCGGCCATCTGACTCGATTTGCCAGCTATTTATTTGGTTTTTGAAAGGGGAGGTGGGAGGGTGCAAAGTCACTTTTAGGCCCAAGGTTAGGCCCAAGGTTAGGCCCAAGGTTAGGCCCAACGTTAGGCCCAAGGTGTCTTTTTGAGTGGGGCCCCAAAAACAACCCAGCCCTGGTTTTATGTATAAATTTTAGCTAATTGTGCCAGTGTGGTTTTAGCTGCAAGACAAGGGCTGTGTAAATTTACAGTCATATCCGTGATTTCATCATAGTTAGGTTCTGTTTATTTTACTTCTCTTTCAAAGAGGATTTAAGCTTGTCCAAACAAAAGAGAAGCTTTAGTGTGACTGACTCTCTGTCTGTGTGTGTGCACATTATGGCCTTAATTACATAAAGCTGATTAGTTATGATCTCAACAACCTGTCGCGAGTCTCCTCTTAAAATCCAATCGCTCTCTGTGGGCCTTTTTAGTGTCTTCATTAAGAGAACATCAGGTGCAAATTAGCTGATACAACTTGACCTTAATGAAAAAAACGTCTGTTTGCCAATTAGACAGCCTATCATGTACGCAGGGTGAGCGCCTGCTGGCTGGGTTTTCAGGACTGCTCTGCTGCCATCTAGTGGCTGGAAGAGAAAGTGGGGGAAAACTCAAAGTGGAAAATTTGTCATGGGGGGGTGGGGTGGGGGGGGGGGGTTGATGAGTGGCCTGCTGAGAAGCAATGTCCCAGTTGAGTTATGCTTCCTAAGAGGGGGTCATGAACACCCCCACACCACTCCACATCCCTGTCTAGCACACTGGCAGTTGTTCCGTATGGTCTGCGGACCAGTACCGACTGGAGGGCTACAGAAAACGCTCACATCACAGCACAAATGCTGCTGAACCCAAACTGGGTCCCTGTGCACTCGCATCACGGTGTCGGGTATCAGTGACTCCTCCCACACTCCAGCCTTACAATTGCCCCCACCTAAACTCCCGTGAGGGTCTGGTAAGTAGGGTGGAAAGCCGGGTGTGGAGGGGGAGGTTGCAGGGGTCGGTTATCAGATCTTAGATAATCAGCACAGGCTAATGACCCCTCCAGAGAGAAATCCTTCTAATCCGCTGCACCTCAGGGAGTCTTTCGGGCCCCCTCTGACCTCCACACCCCCCCCCCCTTCAACCCACCCCCATTCTCTCCAAATGCCAGACAGGAGCCAACATGGACTGGACTGGTACCTAATCTCCTCAAGTGCAGCCACCCCGAGGAAAGCTGTGTGTGTCTGTGCTCCGCTAAGTGAGTGCTTTATGCTCACGATTCACCTTGCAGTCGCATGACGATGCCTATGGGGGGCGCTGTTTGGTCACGTTCCTTCCGCCCTGCTGCTGCTGCAAAAAAAAAAATAGAATCCCAGGGCTGATATACTGGTATTGTCAACCACTAAAAACGTTGTCCTTTTATTTCCAGATAGCGTAATGGGGCACGTAATCAGGGAAGAAAGTGTGGGGGGGGGGGGCACATGGCGTCACACTCGTCACAAGAGCCGAGTGAGAGCAGATTTTTCTAAATTACCCGAGCGACCAGCCAGAACATTGGAAAATCAATATGCAGGCGTCCGCAGCGGCTGGGGAGCTTGGCATGCCAGAAATTTCCCAGTGACGCTTTGACTGGATGTCTGCAGACCATTTGAGGTGTGTGGGTGTGGGGGGGGGGTCGCAAATTCCCACTCCTCACCTCTGGATAAAAACACTGAGACCCTGGCTTACAGCAGATAAACTAATGAGAAAAATTTTGCACCTTTCTAAAATGGCATCCTGTTATTCAACTGGACAGCAGGGGGCGTGGTGGTTATGAGTGCTGCCCCCCGGCAATGGTTGCCCTTTGTAGGTAGAGCTGCACAAACTGCCTATTAAAGTTTTGCAGACCAGGTCCAGCATCACTACGACCTTAAATGGATCAGGGTACTTTGAAAACATGGAAAAATTCTGAGCCCAGTGAGACACACGGGTAAGCTTCTGTGATGTGGGTCTCATTCCCCTGAGACTTCGCTGTAGCAGAGAATTATGTCAAATCCAGACTTCCTGCCCCTGGCTGTATCACACAGAACATTTCTCAGATATCCAAGTGTCCTATGTCCTGAGGCAGGTGTGCTGTGTTTATATAGCCCAAGATCTCCATTTCTTTAGCAGAAACGACACTGAACATACAGTCCTTCACTCGGCATTTGGCAAGCAAAGATAATGCCCGGTATGCTCCACTAGGTGGCACTGTGCCACACATCTGAGAACACGTTTTTTTTTTTCTCCTGCAACTCAACTACCTTGGGTTTATGTACTGAAGTCCCCAGACTCCCCAGGCCATCTGCAAGTAAAAGCTTGCCCTTTGCTTGGGTGGATAATCCCGAAATGCTGGTCGCTCTCTTAGCCTCAGCAAAGTGGAATTGAGGTGAAGTTTTGAGCGAGCTTTTTGTAACCGTTTGACCAGCTTCTGAACAGCACAGAGTGCGGCATCCAAACACAGTTCAACCTCATCCTGTGCTTCCTCCCCCTTCCCCCCTTGAGCTACATCTTGCTGGCCCAAGAGTGCATTTGTAGGGTTTGTTCTGATTTAGATCGTCTCCTACTTCTGTCCGTCTGCTTGTATCAAGACCAGACTCGACTCTGCTTTGAATACGGCTCATTACATTTGGTTTTTATTTAAATACGGGTTTTAACTGCTCCGCTCCTGAACTGGTGATTTAAAGCGGCCTCCAGCGAGCCCGGACGCACCTCGGCTCAGCAATCTGCCAAAAAAAAAACATCAACAATCCCTCAGATTTTGCAAGAAACTGTTATTGCTCAGACACGACCAGCAAGAGAGAGATGCTGGTCATTACGGTGTGTTATAAGCCCCGTTAAACTCGTTTGATTACAGAGCGGTTTAATTACACAGCCTCTCCTTTCACTGTGCGCTATATTCGAAGGAGGTTAACCTAGTCATTTTAAACCTACAGGCCTGAACACCGAGCTGCGGTGAGTCAAGCGAATGGCTATGATAAACGTCATTTACGACGTCAGAAAGAGAATGTTCCATATGTTGAACAAACACGGATGACACAGGTGAATGATGTGCATGAATTCCACCACTTATGCTGGGGTTTCGCTCATCGCCTTGGCAACCGTCTCTCTTTTTCTGAACAAGCTGCATCATCAGAAAGGGGGCAACAGGCAGCAAAGATGAATACGGTGCTGAAAGAGGTGGGGAAGGTCGTGCTGGAGGACGGAGACAATGCAGATAAAGGCCACAAGAGTGCCAGTGTGTGGTGACCCAGGGTGGACCAAGCCAGGGTGACAGTTCTGTGCTGAGTGGGGGCGAGGGGGCTTCAGGGTCAACGGGAGGCCAGTTCCTGTGTTGACGGCCCCATTGCGACGGACGCCTTTCAGCAAGGACTGCTTACGACCTCTGGAGTGACACTGGAGGGGGGTGTGTCTCCCAGGCGATGACAGGAGCTGTCACTTGGGTGCTGCTCACCTTGACAAATCAGGGCAGGGACAAGCGGCCTGGGATCCTGACTGTCACAGCCCCAACAAGGGCTTCTATACTGTGTACTGCTCTGTAAAGGTCCCAAAGCCCAAGCTTCTTCTGTTCTTAATTGCCTAATTAGTAAAAAAAAAAGTGAGTCTCGTCTGATTTTCAGAGTAATTAGAAATATTCTAAACCCCGCTCCTGATGTGAACTCCTTATTTTCCATTTATTATGTTTTTTATTCAATTACAATTGAAGATGGGTTTGAGATGAGAATATTATAGATTAAGGGTCTCAGGGGAAGTTTTAAGGGGGGTTCGGGGGGGCAGTGCCCCCCATGACAACAAGCATGTCCAACAACCTTGTTCCCCCCCTAAATAAACATTCTACTTGAGTCTGAAATAAATGTGTTATTATTATTATTATTTACATTTATATATGTGAGCTAAAGTTTTGTGCGCTGGGAACAGGTGAAACACAAATATTAGCACATTTTCCCGACGGACTCGTAATGCCGGGTGGTCAAGCTATTTCGGTAGGTAAAAAGCGAAGTTAACGACAGAAAGAAATAATCAAGCTTATGGAAACAAGACAGTCTAAACAAGAACTCAGAGTGAGTTACATATTTGTAAAAACTATAATATGACTGCTAAGCACTGCATAAGGACCTTAGTGGTTTTCAAAATTGTCTTTTGCTTCTTAATGCTGACAATCTAGTGTAAGTTATTCTTGGAGGACATTAAGGTTAAATTCATCTGCCCCCACCAACAGAACTGGTCCCAGTCTGTGCCCCAGTCTGCCTAGTACCACCACTAAAGGGTCTCCAGTCCAAAATATAGACAATCATGCTGCAGTTTGCTACCAATGCGGTAGGATGAGGGACGCAAACTGACCCAGGCGCCCCCATCATCAATTTCCCATGAATCTGTTAGCTAAAATATGCAGAATGACTGGCATATGAAATCATTTTGCTTCTGACTGTGAAATCACAGGTTCCCCAGTAGTCTTGTGACAGCGGTACCTTTGTACTCTAGAAACGGTGCGTAAGTTTGCAGAAATGCACTGAGGAATGTCCCACACTGCGCTGAGATGATGGACAATGGGGGGAGACTGCATGACACCAACATGAGCGACGAGCTTCGGCAGCTCCATCTAAGAGCTCCTCCCGATCCGGGAGTGAACTTTACATGGAAGACGTGCCCCAGCACACGCAAGCTTCCAAAAGCTAGAGTCCCTCCCCCCCAAATTACAGATGCGATTCTAGGATTTTTTTTTTACCATGGGCCTGTATAAGAGGCGTCAACGTTATCATTAGCCAATGATATGTTTTGAATCAGTGATTGACAGGGGAGGGAGCACTCTGCACTCCTGACCTTGATGAGGAAAACCAATTCAAACCCAAAATCCTCTTCATCATTGGAGTTTTCTGAAGGACGACGGCAAACTGGGTCCCATGTACCACTGGCACGGGAAGATAAGTAACAGACCATGGCTGGTCACATGGCCTTCCTTCCCCACATTGGACACGCATCAATTATATATAAGCGGGGAGAGTTTTTTCTCAGAGGTGATTTTATCCAGAAAGATGGCAACATGGATGCTGGAAGCCAAGGCTGAGTGTGATAACTTGTGCAGTGGGATGTTTTTTCGTGAGGTAATGTCCTCCTTCTTTACTACAAGGTCCCATGTGATGTTTGTGGCCCCTCCTCTATCTCTAACCTCGCTCCAAACTTGGCCCAGTCCGGTCATGAGGGCCGCTAAGCCTTGGATGACTTAGCATTCACCACAAATCCCCCAAGTCAATCCCTTGCACCTGCCCCGTCACGCTGGCTTTCATCCCGCCTCAGTTTCCACCCAAGAGTGCGATTTTGCAATGTGTCACATTCATCTGACCTTCCTTAAACGCTTTTCCAGAAAAGATTCTCAGTGAGCCTTGGGTCTGTCTCAGGAAACATAGAATGCACGGGAAGACGTCAGTCCCACGCAGGACATAGGCTCACATATCAACAAACGCTAGGGGCAGGCCGTCTCAGAGGAGGGGCGGGGTCTAGGGGAAGCCAGCTTATTCGGGGGTCTGAAATAATGTAATGGAAATCATTTGGCCTGCTAATGCTTGATCGTTACACAGATGCAACTATAACGAAAGATAATATCCTTCTGGACTAGCTAGTGCAAAATGGTACTGTGGCCTCACAGGTTAAGTTAGTCTCTAGGCCCTAGGCTATGTGATCACATTTCCAAGATAGGATTTAAACTAAGTATAAGCCTCGGTACAGCAGGGGTAAAAATTCTGAGCAATTTTGGAACAATAATGAATTTGGTTTTAAGTTTTTTTTATTATGAAAACCGCAAGCACAATTAGGAACAGCAGCAATTCAACGGTAATGCGTCTGTTGATGTTTCGGAATGATAAAACCTAAGAGAGGCTTATTTGCACGTTGTAAAAACAATTACGTAAAAAAAAAAAAAAAAAAAACTGATACTTCACTTTAAACAGGGCATTTAACTAAATGAAGTTAAATGCAGTATTTGTATTAAAATGCTGGCATTTTATGAAACGACATTGCCATTGATAAAACATTTGAAGACCGATGCAGCTGTTAGTTATAGGTTAAACCCTCATCAACCAGCTAAACCAGTCATCTCTCCAAGCTACTGTACGTCGCCAAATAAGCTTGCAGTTTTCTATGAATATTTCAGTGAAATTAGCATTGAATAAAGTAAGTTTGAGATCTGAGATAAAACGTTTGTGTGTGTGTGTCTGTAGATAATATATCTATTTAGTTGTGTCACTCAAATTTATCATTAATACTTATGTTTTGTTAGACTAACATGATATAATACAATTTTGGAGTCCTCTGGGAGTTGGGCAATAAAATGAAGCATGAGGGTACACGTTGTGATATATCAGTGAGAAAATAAACCCTATTAATGAAATAACTGCCCTATCATTTTATTTTTGTACGAGGTGTGCAAACAAGACATAAATTATGAGGTATACTGTTATTTATATCATTTTAAAAGGTGTACTTGCCAGCAAAAGATTAAGTCAATAAAATGAACTATAAAGTATCAAGATCCCTTGCCATACATACTAATCTGTCTTACTTTATTAAAAAATCGTATTCTTTTAAAAATCGGGAAGACTGCTGTTTGGAATCGACTCTTCGAATCGACTCCATCGATTCCCAACTATTGGAATCGGAGTCGACTCAAATTTTTTTGGTATCGAACAGCCCTAGCCTCAACCAACTCAATTTAACCAACAATTAGCATGATGTTTTCCATGTGGAACATTTACTTGTGAAATTTGTGCATTATTACACCCCTAATATTTAGCCAAAATAACATGTTCAGATGAAATGTATCTGCATTTAATCAGTGAAAAAAATATTAAATAACTTTTTTATTTTTTAGGCTATCACAATCTAGACCAGGGGTCTCCAACTCTGGTCCTGGAGAGCTACTGTCCAGAAGGTTCTGTCCTACCTGGCTGCTGATGAGCCACACCATTTCTCAGGTAAATACCAGGAACAGGTGTGGCTCATCAGCAGCCAGGTAGGATAGAAAATCTACCAGATAGCACCAGATTGTGTCTGTCATGGTGATTTATGGGGCATCGGTGATGCGTCTGTAACAGACCTGAATCCTTATCTTCATATTAGACATCATCCTAACTAACGTGTAACCTGAAGCTGCAAGAGAAATGGATCACCTCACACCAGGATGAATATTACAGGGGCCCTGTGAGTCAGCATGCACAATAGTCGCAGTCTCCTGCATGAATTATCTTTGCACTGGGCTCTCCTGAGGCCGGGGCTCAAGTGGGCGGGACAAGACCCTGTCCGTCTTGGAGGGCAGACGTAGCGATTGGCTTTGATGCATCACATGGAGTTTTGATCCAATGAAGACTGGGTATAGATCAAGCCCTGGTTCAGTGGCACGGTGGGCGGAAAGGGAGTCATGTGACCCAGATCCTCTTCACCTTTTAAAAAGAGCGTGCTCACCGCAGGTTCGTGAAACATTAATTAAGGTTTATTCCTTCTTACATTGCCAAGATACTTCAGGGTTGCTGTGCCCGTCAGCGGGGAGCGATCGCTCACCCCTCGCATGCTAGACGGAAGCGTCGGCTTACCGCCCCCTTTGTGTCCCTGTGGCGTGTGGGGTTACCCACGGGACACCTCACACCTTTGTGTCCCAGAACTGACGAAGACCTCTTGCCAGAAATAGCACCCAGGTTGGCTTGCGGGGGCCTCGTCATCACGGAAGGTTACGGAGCATGATCGCATATGACGTTTGCAGGTTCTGCTGAAATTCGGGAGCAAAATATGTAACGGCTACTTTTAAGGGCTGACGTGTGGCTCAGCAGGTTATGACACTGTACTTATAATCAGAAGGTTGCTGGTTCAAATCCCACACAGTGATTTCACTACTTGAATAAGACCTGTAGCCTCAATTTGTTTCAAGGGACTGTTTGATCCTTTTCTGTGAATTTGGATAAAAGTGGCTGCTAAATAAATAAAAGGTTAAACCAGTTAGATATCATGAGCAGTGATATAGCTAATTGTATGGTCATTAGCAAGGAATCTGCATAACACATCATCAGATGTGAGCGCGGTGGTATTACAGTATGTCGCAGAGCGAAGGTTTGCCCACAAGAAACATTTTATCTCACATTCCTGTTAATATCGTGGGTGTTTCCCGTGTTTCTGTCATTACTCGCTACATTAACGTATTTGCTCAGGCTACGCCTGCAATCAACGCAACTGCGTTCACGTTTTTAATCACCGAAGACAGCTGTATATTTGACAAGGCGAAAGGTCAGCAACTTTACACGCGGCTAAAATGGCCACGAACACCCTCCATGCCAAGACTTTAATGACCACGCCACCAGGTGGCCGCCGTAGAGGTGTGCGTCTCTCGGTCTTTTGAACAGCCAGCTGCAGTATGACCAGGGGGTCCCTCTTACACCCCCTCCGTACCTGTCCTCCCCTCTCTCGTTCCTTTCTTTCAGGGAGATTTTTCCATTAACTCAGTAGCGCATGTGTTTATACCTGTGCCCTTGCTTTGTTACCTGGTCGCCAGGGCAACCAGTTCAAAGAAATCCATACGTTTTTTTTTCTTGCTCTCTACCTCCTAACCGCAGGTATGCAGAATTACTCCCCTTTCCTCCTACAACCGCTACGGTCCTGACGTCAGCGATTGCCCCGGACAGGTACCCTCGGGGCAAACGCGGGTGGCTTTCAGCCCTCACAATGGGTAAACTCTGAAAAGCTCTTTGCTCAAATAATGAGACATAATGTACCAGCCAGCGACTGACAGACCGGTGTCTGAAGTTACTCATTACAGTCAGCTATAAAAAAAAAAAAAAACGTTACTTAACCATGAAAGGAAAACGGAATCCGACGGTGCTTTCAGCGGGGGGTAGGGTATAGGGGAGCAGGGATTTGACATTTTGAATACTGTACCGAACTCGGAAGACGCAATACTCAGAGTCACGTAAGATACGTGGCTTGAACTTCACATCCTTGCCTGGCAGCTGATATGAACTGTGAATGCATTCCGATTCATTGCATGACTTCGTATCGACCGAAGCTGCTGTAAGGTTTCTGTGCGCTGCCGCGATCTCCCGCACGCGCCCCGCTGTAACATGACTCCATCGATCGCGCGCACATGCCGCCGCTTACTCAGAGCTCGTGCGAAGAATTCACCCCGCTCTCCACGTGAACGACATCCGGTTATGCAAATATGCTAATACTGCCAAATCATCCGTTAATAATTACCTACCGCTTTCAATAGCTCTTTCCACTGAATTGTGTGGTTAACCTCAATACATGTTGCATGCTTAATTTAGTATGTGAACAAACGCAGCAATAATTCTGAACACGTAAGCATGAGCTGATACATTTTTTGCCTGTTATTCCTGCCTGTAATTTAAAATACATTGTAACTTGACAACAGAGAAAGAGATCATAGGTGTAAATTCATTGACTTTGCTTTTTTGGCTGCGAACCTAAGTCGGGAGAGGAAGGGTTAAATTTGCGTGTTGGGCTTCAGAATACAGGAGTCTGCGTGATGTCACTCTTTTTCACCTGAAAGAATTCCAGCACTTCCCATAGCCATATTTGGCGACGTCCAATCGTATCGCTGTACCTGTAATTGCGCAACATCCTTAAAGCAACAGTTAACTTCCTGTGACCTCTCTCCTAAATGCTTGGTCCTTGTTTCACATGTATAAAATCTTTTTCTTTGTGAAATGTACGTCAGATCAATTTAGGGACAGCTTTTTTTTGGATAAGTCTGGTTTTATAATACTTTTCCTATGCTAAATATTTCACACATGCAATCACATGACTGCAATATATGTTGTGTAATCAAAATCATGACACAAACCATAGATTTCATTTCACTTCATTTTATGGGTGATAGTTAATGAAAAGTTTTATTGGTGGAACACCTTAAAAGGTTTACATATTTAGCAACTCGCCAATTTTATTAATTTTATTTCAAATGTGATTAATTAATTAAACACCACTTTCCCTTTCACTAAATTAATAGTTAATTTTGAAATGTACTATTAAAAATGTTAAAACTGTGTTCCTGTTGAATCACTTGTTGCCGCATGACGACAAACATACGTGTCATAAAACATGCTATAAAATATAAACTGACAACATGGAAAGTCAAATAAAAGACATTAATTGTTACTTACTAACCTTAGCTGCCAAGTGCTTCTTCAGACAAGACACACATAACAGAAATAACCTGAGCAGCGACAGAAGGTCGAACTTGACTCTGTGTTTTGAAATCTTGTGAACTGTGATGGGTTTAAAACATTCTGAAGCACAAACCACCACTATCGATCAATATTATTTAAGCCCTTATTTAAACTTCTTTTCCGGTTGATTATTTCCTTGTGACTCAGTGGCTGTGTCTAAAATAGAGAAACCTATTCAGCTTGCCCAATACATAAAAGAGAAATTTAAACACTTAAAACTGTACTTTGAGATGTTGTGACTCACCCGTGATATGCAACATCACAGTGCATATTTATTTCTTTCGCAACCTGTCGATAAATATCTTAAGGGATTAATGGGTGACGTCGGGGCATTTTCCTGATAGGGGTAAGATGCTCCCCTTTGTGTGAAGAGTGGTTGCCATGGGGATGATTCAGATGCACCCTCCACCCGTTGCCCCCCCCCCCCCCCCCCCCCCCATTTTTGAGGCATCTGTCCATTTAGCGGAGAGCATGTCAAGTTCAGGAGTTCAGCTAATGAATGTGTGTCATTGGACTCAGTTCAGCTCAATGCCCTGCTTCTACAAGCCTGATCTGTGGGGTCTTGCCCCAGGAGGACAGGGCTCTGCTGATCCTTTTTAATATTTATTATGCATGTACATGAGAAAATTAATGGCAAAATATGCAGTTTAACATCGGGATTAATTTGTTCATGTGACACGGTGACCCTGCCGAAATTCTCATAGTGAATAAAGGTCTGCGTTTTCTGTTGGAGTGTCAGTTTTTGGGAGCATGAACCATCACTTGAGATTTAGTCTTTGTATGAACCAGCCAGACCGGGATTAAAATGGGAAGTGAATCATCATAGAAACTGGTCTTTAGCAACATGGTCTGCGCATTGATATTGTTTTTCATTAAAACGGTGAACATACTGATATGAAACTGAGCTGCCATTTTTGTTCGGGAGATATTGCAAGGTGGCCATCAGATTGCCAGGTTCTGTGACGGTTTTTCTGTGAATAAAATATTGAATCCGGAAATTTAGTCAGGTGCAATGTGGACGCCTGCATCATTGTTCAAACTCTTCAACCTAACCATGCATGTCGCAAAATTCTGGTCCACCTAACCGCATTCTCGGTTTGCTGTGGTCCTGGTTTGCCATTCCCGGTATACCTGTTCTAGTGTCCTGTGACTGACTACTTTCCTAGCATTCCTAGTTAGCTGATGCTTATGGTGTGCCATTTTTTTTTCTTTTTCCTGCTCTAACGGTGTGCGGTGGTCCTGTTTCCCGGCCTCATCATGCTCCCACTTGCTGTGCTTGTGTCTGGAAGGAGCCCGGACCATAATTAATGCCCCCTTTGCAGCCCCTGTTACCCTTGGTGTCACTGTTGGCCATTGCATCCCTCGGACTTGCGGAACCCAAACAATGGCTCATGTCCCTCGGAGCGCTGGGGTTTAATTGGAAACCTGCTCCTTTTGTCAGGATGCTACAAAAGAAAGACATGGGGCTTGTGGGGGGGGGCGAGGGGGGTGTGTGGATCGGTGTGCCTTGTTCGGGATCTGTAATTTAAGGCTGAGGCTACATAGCCGGCTTCAAGCTCTCCACTTAAGACGCCGGTGTGGGTCGCCAGCATGTCCATGTATTTAGCTAATGGGAGCCGCTTCAAGCGCCTGGCTAGCCGCTGTGAAATATGGGGAGGATGAGGCTTTGGCCCGGGCTGTTGTGGTCCGATTTACAGCTGGAGGAGAGTGAGCCTGAGCCTCCCAAGCTGGCCGCTTTGCGCCGCGCGCAGTCGTGCGCGTTTCTCCCACCACGAGGCCCATATTTATCTCATTTGATTTATTTTCGTCCCATTAACAGCCCTTATTTTACAGCCTTGTGTACATTCTGTGCACAGATGGCACTGCCTTGGCAGACCCCTCCTAGGCCCCGCCCCTTTCTTTTACCTCTCATTTAATTGGCGTGGCCATAAAAAGCGTCAGGTTTGCACTACTGCAGGACCTACCGCCTGCCACCTCCCGTCCTGATGTCTCTGTAGGGCGAATGCCATTGTCATTGGATGCCTCCATCCATCGATCCCAGTAAAATGAGTATTAGGGACGGGATGTGGGCACCACGTCGGATGTGCCACAGGATCACGTGACAGGGGTTCGAGTCCCGACCTTTAAACTCCCAAAGTTCCAGAACAGGGGAGAAAGTGGGCCGCCCAAGCTGCCTGTTTGCACAAGTGCGTTAACCGTCCTTTAAAGCCCTGCGTCTCCGGCCTTTATGTGTAATCACCATCTGTTTTGGCATAATTCTGTCGCCGTAGCCGTGGCTTCGGCAGTGAGGGAATTAAAGGGGAGCCACAGGATTTCCCAGTAGTCTGTGCTTTCATTACAAGTCTAATATCATATATGTATGTGTGTATAAAATATACGGGTGTCACTAATTAGCTTAGGTGCAGCCTGGCGCCCTGGAGCCGGAGAGATGGCTGTTATCATCCGCTGCGGCGATGGGCATCCGCGGTAAAGGGCAATCGGGACTGCCCGCCTCCAGCCGGCGTATATCTCCCCCGTAAAGTGCCAACACTGACGTGTGTTAAATTTAACGTCCCCTGAACTCGGCGGGAATCATTTTGAGTCCAGGCTTCGTCAAAGTCCGTCAGATTGGCTTTAATCTGGTGGTGTCATGTGGGCAAAACCCGGAGGAAAAACTAGGAAAGATTCAGCGGGGGGATAATTTATTTTGTAGTGATGGTTTGGGCTAGAACATGGGTCAAACTCCTGCTTCTAAATCTTAAATAAATAAATTTTGTCGAATCATTACTAGGGATTGTTGGGTTCTGTATTTTGATGATAGCATTTTTAACTGGACTGGCACATAGGTTATCATGGAAAAGGTTGACTGGTAATGCCGGCATGCTGGCTTCTCTTGTTATTCCTGTGCTCAGCATGTGACTTCTCATGCGCCGGGATTTGCCAAGGTCAGGATAGGGTGCAGTGCTTCCGCCATGTACTACTTTGCTATATTAAGTTACACAGAGCATTACATTAATCTGTCATGGTTGCAGTAAAATACGGATGAGGATTAAGTGCGATGAAAGTGAATATTTTAATCAAGCCTGCGCGTCCGCTGTCTGTAAACAGGCTGCAGGGCATCCTATTATTATAATTCCGTTCTGTTTTATCGCCCCCCCCCTCACAGGTCTGACACCACCCACCACACCTCCTCACAAAACCAGTCAAGAGAATCCTTTCAAACCGTCGATGAAAACCAAGTTGCCTTCATGCCCTTCGTCGGCCATGGGCAGTAAGCGGGCGCGGCTCTGCGACAACACGCCCCGCCCTGCCACCGCCGGGATGGTGGCGCCGGGGGGCGCGGAACACGGCGAGCTCTATGCCCAGCTGAGCAAGGCATCGGCCCCCAGCGCGAAGCGGGGTGCCCCCCGAGCCATGGGCGACCATGACTACTGCCAGTCCACAGGCACCAGCGCCGGGCGGGACGTCTCCCTGTGTTCCCAGCCGGCCGGCCCGGAGCGAAGGTGTGCGGAATGTGCGGACTCTGGCCAGCCTTCCTCGCCTCTTTCCTCCTCCCCCTCTTCCTCGCTGGCGGGGCAGTCGGGGAACGGTTCTGAGTCCGAGACAGCTCTCGGCAGGCGGGACACTCCGGAGGTCCAGCCGGCGCCTGCCAGACAGCCAAGCTCAACCGCCAGGAAGCCGCTCCTGGACCAGGAGATCCGGGCTGAACTCAACAGGCACTTTGGACCCCCTCAGCGGGCTGTGAGCGTCGACGTGGAGTCGGAGCGCCCCCCCCCACCTGAGGACATAGGCGCTTGGGACGACTACCTGCCCCCGGGGCTGCCCCTGGAGGACAGTGAGGACGAGCGTGAGCTCCTCCTCTGCCCCTGGGAGACCTCCCCTCTGGACCTGCTGTTCGAGAGCTCACCATCCTGCTCCCCATATAGCTGCTCCCCATCCAGGGGCTCGGTGTCGCCCCCTCCGGTTTCCCCTCAGCGCTTCCATTGGCCCCGCTCGCGGTCCACGTCTCGCTGGCGCCAGCCGTCACCCTGCCCCCGCTCCCGCTCTCCATACAGCCGCTCCGGCTCACGGTAAGGCTCCCAAACGGTGTGTGTCGGTGCTGTATCCCAGCAGGCTTTGCCTGGGCTGCTTATGCTAAGCAGAGTAGGAGCTGGAAAGCTAGATAAGGATGTGAACCCATAATCCTTGTAACAGGTAACCCATAACCATAAATCATAGTGATTTGATACCCATATATTTTTGTCCAACATCGGCAATACCGACAATGGGTGGGGGTTGCGATGAAACATACCAAGCAGCAACTACTGTATGAGTTAGCTTTAGCTCCAATGCTGCTAACATTGAATATTGACTAAGTTTAAAAATCGGCCAGGCAATATCACGCAAAATTGACACATTGGACCATTACCGATATCTTGATTTTTAACGGACATCGGCCAATACCGATATGTTAACCGATATATGGTGCTTCTATAAGAAAACAAGCTAGAGAAACAAGCTTGAATTTCTCCAGAAAAATATCCAGCTGGATGAAGGAGTAAAATTGCATCAGCTAAGCAGCTGAATGAATGAATAATGCAAATGAGTACAGTTCAAATATTTCACTTCTGAAAAGGCCTGGGTCAGTAGGGAGAATCCATTCGAGACTGGCGAGGGGGG
>JAODLD010000070.1:2119956-2137177 GCA_026781065.1 Mormyrops boulengeri | reverse complement strand
TAATGGGTGACGTCGGGGCATTTTCCTGATAGGGGTAAGATGCTCCCCTTTGTGTGAAGAGTGGCTGCCATGGGGATGATTCAGATGCACCCTCCACCCTTACCCCCCCCCCCAGCAGCAACACCTCCCATGTGGCGGATGCATGGCCCCACTGCAATGCATCTGCTAATCTGTCCCTCTCACTCCCGGCCAAAGGAGGCAGACATTAGAGGTGTCAGCCTGCAAACAGTGAAATTCTGATTGGCTGCAGGGGGGCCCAACTTACTAATGCAGCACATAAAGACAGGAAGGGATTGGTAGGAAAGGCATTGACCTCTTTTTTTAATGCTAGTTGCACAAGTATAGGTACATTGGAATGGATCTCTGCACCTACCCCAGCTTGCTCTCCATAGCTTAGGAGGGTCACAGCTTTGGGTCAGCCAACATGCAACACCCCTGGACTTGGGGGTTGAGGGCCTTGCTCAAGGGCCCACAGATATGTGACTGTTATGCTGAGGGTAGAGCTTGAACCAACAGTCTTCTGATCACATGCACAGAGACTTAGCCCTCTGAGCCACACACCCAAGTTATAACGAGCCCGATGGGTCTCTGTGTAACTCCACTCGACACAGGCTGGCTGAAGCTCCCCTGGGTCCTACATGCGGTGTGGAGTTTACAGAGTCTGCTAACTCAAGCCCAGAGGGCAATAAATGCCTGCCCTGATGGCAGCAAAGGAAGCAGCCCTCTGACGCCCTTGGACAGCCTTTAGGGTTACAGATACCTGAACATAAGGGCTGTTTGATTAAGATCGATTATGCAATCACTTACCGCCAGCTGGCACTTCCAGAGAGCCTAAAGGAGACCCACTCCCTCTGTCAACACGGCCTCGCCACGACTTCCGGCTGGTCGGCGTGGCAACACCACGAGAAGCATGACAGCATCTTCGGCACGGGTTTCCCGCGTGCTATGTGTACCCGCGTACAATGAGCGCACTCTCGGTGGTAACTGGAGAGGGGAGAGGTGAGCGACATCAGCTAGCGCAGGTAAACAGACACCCCTCCCCAGCACGCAAGACGATGTGCACGCAATGGGGGTGTTTCCAGCACCCCCGCCACCGTGGAAGCCACTGTATGCCACTGACAGCTGCTGCACCTGAACCCCTAAGCACTAACCTGGAACCGGTCACCTCAAACACTCCAACAAACTGCAGTTAGGTCGCAGTGGGTTTAAGTGGATCGAGAACCTGCCCATTTGAAGAACAGGAGAAGGGCTAAAATATGAGCTGAGGCTTTAAAATATCATTTCTTAGATAAGATCGTGAGAAACACTGCAAGACAATTTCCAAAACATACTTTATATTAAGGCTGCATTCCAACCATGGTGGTTTGATGCCCCAGTAGCGTTGGGTACCAGTGGAATGATAACCAGTAGGTAAACAGATATGAGGACAGAAAGGTTAAAAACCAAGTGGCTTGGAAGCTTTGGGTGGTCTGGACGTGTCTGCAGCTCTGGTCCAGGACCATTGAGCTATTGACATGTTCATTAGAATTCTCATCATAAGTTACATCATAATTCGTGACAGACAGGCCGTAAGAACCTGCTCTACCTTGCCATACCATTCAGTGCTGCCCAATTTTAAGGATGGCGTCCCAGTGAATGGGTGGTGCCCTCTACTCGCAACTGATTTGGTGAGGAGTAACCACTGCAAAAAGGGTGGTGTGGCAGTGCAGTGGTTAGCACTGCTGCGTTCCCCCTTTGAGATATGGGTTCGGGTCTCAGCTATGGCTGAGTTTCCAGTTTCCCCGCACAGTCCAAAAACATGCTGAGGCAAATTTGGGTTGCCAAATTGTGCATGTGAAGGATTAGCATGTGAATGTGCCCTGTGATGTGTTGTTTCCTACCTTGTGTGCATAGGCTCTGGACCCCCCCCATAGGCTCTGGACCACCCCCCGCCGCAGCCCTGAACAGGACAAGCAGTTGCATAAAATGGATGGGTAACCACTGAAAGTGGAGGTTTTGAAATCCAGGATCGAGGCTGACGGATTTCTTCAGAAGATCACCTGACTACAGGAGTGCATATCCCCCTCCCCTCCCCCTCCAGGTCATGATTTATCTAACTGTTGCATTTTCGGTTCCCTCATCCTCCCGTTTGTCATTCAGCATTCCAGACTGCCAGGTGAGGTGAGCAATAAATCGAACACTACATTCAAATCACCCGGGCAGAGATTTTTGGGTCAGCTGCCGGTTGTCCCAGGGAGACACCCTCGACGTTTCCATCTACGCCCCCATCTATGGTCAGGCAGACAGTCCGGCCGGAGCTCAAGGAAGGAATTCCTGAAACCAGGATGTCAGGAAGAATCCATCATTCTTTTCTGGGGAGGCCTAAAAGCTGTAGGCACTGCGTAGTTAATCACGATGATTATAGCTCACACATAGGTGGGGGCAGTTACCTGAGATGGCCAGAGAACCCCCCCCCCCCCATTCATCACCATCCTGGTTAATCTGACCTAACAGCTTTTCTTAGAAAGACGCGGGGAATCGTCGCACGGCGTTATTTAACACCGAAATGGTTTTAAACCGCGACGGTTCCGGTGTGTCCATTTTGTGCTTTTACGGTGAAAATCCTCCATTAACGCGACTTTCAGCGTGACCGGCTGTCTCTGCTCTGTTTCCGGCTGTTTCCACGGCAGAATGGGCCGCTGGGTACACCTACAAACAGGCACATGATCAGTCACACCCACACACACACACACACACACACACACATTCCCACGGGGTATCAATGGGGCTTTTTAGCAGAAACAACGACACAGGGGCACACTCACATCCTTGCCAGGGGGATATCCAGAATTCAACAAAGAGCAACCACAGACTTACGGATGGATGATCATTCAAAATAAACATCATAAGAAGTTCTACTGTAATTCGAGGTGTCATCAAGTTAGATATGTAAACATGATTTTATTGCTTCCTGTTTCCTGTTTGCCTGCAGTCACTTCACGCTCAAACGGTGCTCATGGTGATGGTCTTTTTGCCCCCATGCACGGAGGGCTTACAGGAATGCAGAGTGACCTGTTCCCTTTGTTGGTTTCTTTATCCACATCCGCAGACGTCGTAGCATGACTGCGGCATAACTTCCCTTGTTCCTGGAAATTTAAATGAAACACTTTGCCTTTAAAGGAAAACCAGAAACCAGTCCGATTGGCCATGTTAAAGCAAGAGCCATTTATTTAACTGCTGACTGTTAGTGAGACTTGACCTAAAGGCAGGAAGCGCTGACCTTTATATCGACGTGACACACCATAGCAGGAATTTGAACTCGTCAGAGCGGACTTTCACCAGAGGGGGCGCACTGTCGCCAGACCCCTTCCCTAGGGCTCTCAGTCATGGTGGTTCGGTGTTTCTCTTGGAGTGATTTGACTAGAGCATGCTGGGTACACGCCCGGAGCAGCACCGGTGAGAAACGGGTGTACACACTTGTGGTGAAATGAGGTCACCATCTGAATGTTTAGGGCCAAGCGAATCCTTCCTGTGTACTACTTCTGAAAAAGTGTCTGAGATATTTTTAATTCTGTGAAAAAAAAATGTACAGACATGATGCTCCAGTGAGGATGAGTGAGAGGAATGGAAGTCCCGCAGACTGCCGCTTTTGAGGGTTTGAACCCCATGGTCATCACCAAAGTGTCCACTGGGAGCTGGCAGGTTGTAGACCTCCCTCAGGTTCTAAGACACAGGCTAGCTGAATCGTTAACTGTCATGAAGCCTGCAAGCCTTTGCCCCGAAGCTCACGGTAACCTGAATGCCAGCAGAACTCCTTACGGTTCTTGCATCCGTGTGGTAACAGCAAACCACAAAAATGTCAATCAACCAGAGTAGCAAGAAAGAATAAGAAAGACTCAATTAAGCCAACGAATGCAGCCAAGAACCTGGTCCAAGTACTGCTTGTTCCTTCGGGAGGCAACAAGCCTGTAATCATTTCTGAAATGCTTGTTAGTCCACTACATCTAACATGGGAACTTTTGGCATGTTTCTGTTAGTCTTGCAACTGTATTTTCGCACAATATATTGTGTCAATATTTATGGTGTGGAAATCCCCCCCCCCCCCAAACAGGAAGCTACAGTGTAATTTCAATGGACTGATGTAAACCATTTGATGTTTCCAAACTCTCACTTTATCACACTTTGAACTGGATTTAAAACACAGAAATAGCCTTATTTAAAGAAATAAGTTGCACAAATCACTGCGATTTTTCTAGAGAATGTGAACGAATATAGCATGATTTCATTAGAAAATTGTGGACTGGGTGAGTAAGGTAGAGGAAATCTGCAGAGTGGGTAAGCCAGTATGTGGACAGCACTGGAGAGGGACAGCAGAGAATTGGGGACAGGCTAACAGAGAGTGATGCAACGGAATAGGTGACTTGCGTAGAGAACTTGCAGGTGGAAGTCCCAAGAAGGGAACTGCTGCTGTACCCAAAAAAGAGTTACCTAACATACATTGCTTCAGTGCAGAATAGCAATTAGGTAATCAAGGTGAAACGGGATGAGAAAAGCAGTGTCCTGTCTGAAAGTGAAACCGGGTTCTCAAATACATTGAAAGCTACAGAGGTGGGCGACAGTGGGGAAGGAGATCAGAGTAAAAAGTAAGTTTCGGGATGGTGTGGGAGGGACTTTTCTGAGGGAGTGTCCAAAAGAGACCAAGAAAAATATATATGCAATACTGTTCAGTAAAAATAGGAAAGGAATCCAGATAGAACAAAAAAAAGTGGCCTGTAAACCGAGCCTTGCAGAACCCCGAGAGTGTATTTCATATGATCCAATCATGATTCTTAAAATTGGCTTTGATATATTTGCAGAATTAACCTTTTATATAATATTTTATTTTTGTTACATGCTTAAAATTGCGAAGTTCCTTCTTTAATACGCTAGTCACACATCATTCACCGGTTAGAACATTGGACTATTACAGCAGCCACATGTGTGGGCTTGTAGAAAACCACTAGATCCCTCTGCTGCTTGAAAAGTCACTTCGGAAACATTCCACTCACCCGTGAAACGCTGAGCAGCAGGAGCGACACTGAAGGGAACATTAGAGAGGGTGTTTGGGCTCACAAATTGGCAAATGAGAAGCCGCTCTACTAATCACTGCTTAGGCATGCCTGTTTCATTTGCGATCGAACATTTACCATGCACTTAACTGTAAAGCTAGTTAAATATTACTAATACTGAATTCCCAACTTGAACAATACTCATTTTGTGAGAAATCATTGCTTTTGGTAATTGGAAGAGAAAAATATAGCTACTAAATGTAGTCAGAGATGTAAGAAGAGCCAGGGGTGAGAAATATTAGAAGATGAGATTGCCTTTGATGTTTTGAATGACATAGGAGGAAACAAAAGTGGAGGATATTAAAAATAAGTGTTGACTCAAAATCTCTTTATCCCTTTAATACACATTATTCCAGGATTCTGGCCAAACATTAGCAGTCACTAGTGCTATGATATACAATAACATCTGGTCCAATTATTACTTCTTGGATACTGATTGATAGGCATAAATGTTTGCCAGGAGACAGGAATTCTAAGGTTTCGTAAAAGTGCGACGTTTTCACACCTAATTAAGGTGTTTGTATCCCTTATGACGAGTTTAGCCGTCTTAGATGTCATGAAAATTATACTCCTATTTTGCCGGTTTGTATTCCTGGAGGGGTCTGACTGTTGTACCTGCTGAACCCATCCTGAACTGTTTTAGCGAACCGTTCTCTCGAACCACACGAGCATGTCACGTATGGACATGCACACTGTGTGCGGCGTATCGCAGAAAATGAGAAATTACACCACCTAAACTCCTAGAAAAATAACACATTCGGGGTTGTCTGGAGTTTCCAATTGGCTCTTCTCACGTGCATACCATAGAATTGCAGATTGTCGTAAATGCTGAGTAGCATTGCGAGGGGAGATTGTGAGGTAGCTTTGTGCGTGAATACCTGTGCAGTCCTTCTGAGTTCAGTACGGTACAGGATGCGTAAAACAAGATCCCCTTACTCGATCTCACGCAAAGATTTAAATAATATATTTTTGTTAAGAAAGTAGTATAAATATCATCGTATGATATCAATAATATATCCGCGTTTCAGAAAAAAATACTGTTTATTGTGTATCCCAAAAAGGTTAATAAAGAGATTATCGCAATTCCATTCACGTGACATTTTTAAATTATATGTTTAATTAATTATACATTTTTAATTATATACTCTGCATGATTCTGTTTTTAATCAGTCGGTCTGCTTTCGTAATTACTTTTACTGAATACGGATCAACATGTATGTTCTGTAATAACGGAATAATAACCTTTCTGGAAAACGTTCAACAGTAAATTTGGACATTCTTCAAAGATCCATGTCGGAACACCTTTGCTACAGGTGATTGGAGTTGGCCGTTGCTTCTTTGCGCTGATTGGGTAGTAGGCATGTCAATCTCCCCGGTCAACGCAGATATCAACTTACTTTATCACAGGTAAAGCGGCTTGACAGGCAGAGGGTGGGATCAGGAGGTACTGTGCACCTGGATTTCACAAAAAGATCGCTTGTATATAGAAATAAAAAGTCACGGGGAAGAAGCGCAGTTTAATCGGTTTACGAGACCTTTTAACTTAAGGAAAACGCCTTTAAATTTTGCTTTTGAGGGACAGTAATGGCGAGCATAGGACTATCTGTAAACGTGCCCAGTACAGAAGAAAGGGCTGTTTTCACCCAACTGAAACCGGTTAGGATGTCCGAAGGGGATGGCGCAGAGGACTCCTCTGTGTTCGAGGAAGTCAAGCCAGCGGGAAGAAGTACTTTGGAGCTGTCCCAGGTACGAACAGAGCTCCATCGCGGGTCTTTGGGAGCCGGACGGTCCTGCAAAAGCCAGGACAAAATCCATGGTCGGATAGCTTAGTAGAAACGCCTCCTTTACTTAAACTGTTAAATAATTAAATTATTACTAAGTTGGGCAGAAAAGTATGTAATAAATATACAGATTCTGCGGTAAGATGACCAGACTGGCTGGTAGAGCCATACCAGATAGCCTAATCAGAATATTTACTTTAGCAGCAAAGACCGTTTACAAAATACAATGAAACTGTAATGAAATATTTTGAAAGTAAATTACGCTTATTCTGATGCATATAAGCTGCCTACTGCGGGTTTGTTTCCTGTAAAATCACTATTTTATCACAGTGCATTTCATTAAACAGTACATTATATCTGTTAGATTTAGCTGTAGTTTTAAGTAATATATTATGAAATAACATGCCTATTATATCACACATTCCTTCCTATGATGCAACCATGTCAGATTTTATAAATTGTACAATATCAGGATTGATGTTGTTAAAGGCAGTACCCTGATTTTTCAAGTCTGCAACTGTTTGTATGTGAAGTACCACAGTGATCTATATACAAAGACACCTTTTACTTTTCCATAATTAATGGTTGCGCTTTTGGAACTTTAAGTCGAACTTGATCCGTTACCATATAAATACCATTAATAATTGACCCGTTAATTAAACCACACTGGCATGCATCAGTGTAGCTACATTTGCCTTTTCATATATGCATTTGCTCATCACAATATCCTCATGGTTATACTATACAAATTAAACATTTGTAACCATTGTGCATATCATGCAAATAAGATTTTAAATGAGCCTGTTTTGCCTAATGATCTCGTTTACAATTTTGCGAACCCAGTCACATTCAACAAACATATTCGTATATCTTCCATCTTAGAACCTTGGAATAACATCCCGAAGGTTCAGTTCCAAGAAAAATGAAAATCATTCAGATAAACAACGGCGATGAGAAATTGATTTTAATTAGGATGAAGCAATACTAATAAGAAATAAAGTTTGCTTAAGGTTTAAGTGCACGTTTAAAATCAAGTTTACAACAGACCCCAAATTTCGGTATCCAAAAATCCGTCTAAATATTTTTATGAATTTCATAAGCAAAAACGCGCGCCATTTGTATTGCATGTACTTAAATAAAGTCAGATAATAATTCTGAAATAAATAGTAAATCAGTTCACAGCACCCTGGGTTATAGTTTCTTTCGTGGTTATACATGTATGAAAACACTTCCTATAAAAAATTATAATACGCATTGCTCTGCAGCAACAAGGTCCAAGATTCTGTTAGCAGAAACTTACATACGTGTACAATTAATCACCTGCTTATCGACACGCCCGAATCAAATCTTTAAATTGTATACGTTTTTATCTGTTTTGTTCGGCATTGAAGCGAGTGAACTTTTTTTTTTTTTTTCCAGTGTAATTATCTTGTAAATTAGACATGGATTTCAGTTGGGCGTAGGTCTCCTATTATCCAATCTCGCCGTGCTTAGCGTTCGTCCTTACTTTGCTATTCGTGTAACCATCTCGTTAAAAGCTTGGCGATTGTGCGGTGACACAAGCATGCGGTCCGACCTGTTGGTGCAGACTCAAAGGCTCATATCCTTTATTAGAGAAGATATCTTGCCCAGGGATAAGATTATGGTGGAAAATATCGTGCTATAGAAACGTATCGTACTGCAATTGCAGTAGTCGAATTTCCTTTCCTTGGCCGAAGACTCAAAAGACCGAGTGTTTGCATGCGTTTGTGACGCTCACTCACAAGCTTCCAGACCCGGTAAATCTGCATTTTCTGTCTAGGTAAATGCTCTTATCGACGCAATCCTGATGTCTGGAAGAGATACGGACTTTTTTCATGAGCAACCTAGTTTCTCGTGCGCAATCATGTCCATCGTTAATAGCATTAATCCATTCGTTATAAGTTGTGCTGTATCTGGTCAGCGACAACTTCTGTTTTTTATTATTACGATCCCAAATTCCATCTGCTTCTACAGGTATCGTATAACCTTGAAGTACAAACAAACGAGCCAAGAGGTGTCACACGTTTTTATGTATATGAAATTAGAGGTCTGAACTAGTCGTCCTGGGTTATTTAAGAAGTAATGAATCTTTTAGGAGATGATGTGTGGGGCGGGGGGTTTGGTATCCTTCCAAACGGAAATATGCGTTTGCTTCTTGGGGTTTGTACTGGCATGTCGTTTTGCTGTCAGGTCCTCTTGCCTTAGTTTCTCTTTAGATCTCCTGCTTCAAATGAAAAGGCGGCAGGGCGTCCGTTTGCAGTAAATCACACTTTAATGTATTATTTTTTCCTAATGTTTTGATGCGTGCACCAGATGGCCGACCCGCTGTTTTCGGGAACTCCTTCACCCTGTGAAAACAGTCCAAATTTAGCGAGAGGTGTATTGTGTAAACAAAGTGAAGGTGGATTACAACAAAAGCCCTCGTCCATGTAGGTGTTTCAAGAGGGCTCTTAATCCTCAATTTCAGACAATTCTTGGCCGGTTGAAGTCTAATTTCGTTCCTATGGTTTTATTTGTTTTTACTTGCCTGACAGTTTGTTTGCCTTCATGCAGTTTTGATGCGGTTCGTGTGAGAGGACAATGACTTTGTTGGAAATCTGACAAAATCCTCTGCTTATGACGTTTATTTTATTATTTATTTATTTCCCCAAATACTAAGCGCACCTCAGATGCTAAAGAGCTTTTGTCATGGGCCAGCTGTCCAATTAAGTGTCACTTTGATGCAGATCCCTTCTGGGGTCTCAGCAGCCCCCATCATAACTATTGCATTGAGTGTTTCTATTGAGATAATTTGTATGTGCGCTTGTATTGTCGTACCTTTGTGAATCCGGGTCATGTATGTGGACCATATTGCTGGAGGTGCCCGTTTCATCATTCTCATCCCCTTGGGGTGAGTCTTGGGGTTTTTCACCCAGTCACTTGAAAAGTCAAAACAAGCCTTATCGTTTTCTTGGAAGCCATAAAATATCTTCCTGGTCTCAAAGGTTTTGCTTCTCTCTCTCTAAGGTCACAGGATTTGTGTCATGATGACTCTGACTCTGGGTTACAGACAAGGAGAGTATCAGTCATTGTTTTATGGAGCTGGGGAAGAACGTGCATCCCACAATGAGATATGGAGCTAATGGCGATTACAGGTCTATTTTGTTTTGCCATTTCAACTAATTTCAATATGGAAGTACCTTCCCTAAAGCCAGCTGTTAAGGAAACTGGCGTCTTAAAGTGATAAGATGCTGCTCCGTAATCGCATAGACTGGAATATAGAATTAACGCTGATGTGTCGAGTGAGTCAGGTTTCGTAATTATCTGCGTGCAATTGTAATGCACGGAGGGCCATATTAATGCAAGGACGGTTCATGTCTGCCGTTATCTGCCCTCGCGTTGCTTTACAGAGAGGCTATAAAACCGATGGGGTCATTAACTGGCTCCGTGATAGTGCAAGGTTCAGGTATGCTCCGTATCCCCATAATGAAGAGAACGAGCTGCAGGCCACACTAAGGCTCAGGAATGAGGACAGGCACATAAAGGCTCATTCAGCAACGGTTAGTGGCAGCAGCACTGGATCAACAACAGAGTGTAGAGTCATTTTTGACCAATTAAGGGAGCTTCGGAGCTTCTCAGCCAACCTGGATGTTAGTATTGAGTTTCTACATGAGACCGGCTGTAGATTCTCAAAGTTATGAGACGCAGTACAGTGGCATTAATCTCTTCCAGCCATGAGTGCCAGTCAGGACATCTCAGTAACTTTGAACTTCTGTGTATGTCAGTATCCTCTGATGTTCATACGTGTGTTTCCTTTCAGCAGGCCTACTAGCAGTATGAATAACTGCAGAACGTGTGTGACTTAGTGCAGCAGGTTCTAAACACTCCTATCTCCTGGTCCTCACTTAATCTGCAATGTGGGGGTGTAGACTGCTTCAGCAAACAACAGGTCGTAAAATGGCTGTAAGCGTCCAGAGAGCGGGGCCCATGTACCGCAGCCGTGGTGGCGCCCGTGAACGCGCAATTCGTCCTTGCTTACAGGCCGCAGCCTCTCGAGGAGTCCGTCTACCAGTCCTCGGCATGAGATACATCCTCTTTCCTAACTCCATCCTCAACTGTTTACTTTTGAGGGTGTGCCATAATGGTGAAGCCAGTATTCCCAGTTTAATTCACGATGTGCCGCTTGTTTTTCTCGAATCACTTTGGTATTGGATTGATCCCGCTGGTTGGCACGCCCAGATCAAGCACTGTGAACGGAGTCTGGGATGATTCGCTTGTCAAGGTCTTTATGAAACCTAAGGGCTGACGTGTGATGGGTAAGGTGTGCATCAACTGGATACTGCGAGTAAACAAACAAAAAAAAAAAAAAACAATCACAAGGAACACCCAGACTGGTCAAATCTCCTGATGATTTGTCCAGTGCTTATCATGCAATGGTAAGAATAGTAACGTAGGAAGCAGGGCTTGAAGGTACCTACCTGGGTACATTTACACTTATTCATCTATCTGACACTTTCACCAAAGCCACAACTTTTGCTTTGGTACCACAAATGCTCTACTTGTCCAGCTACAGGCTTTATATGTTTATTTTCTCATTTGAGCCGTGTTTAGATATACAGCCATCAAGCTGTTATCCTGGGTACACGTTGTTCTTGTAAGAACACTGGCATGGAAATAGGGGAGTTTACCAGAGGGCTGAAACCAGCCAAAAACCCACCTCCACATCCAGCAGTGTTTTTTATTTTTATCCACTCTCTTCTCCTCCCTGATTATCTTACACCGACCCCATCCTGGCATGACTTTGGCAGTCCTTCAGAGAGCTCCAAAATGGCAAATGAATGTTCTGGATCCCTCATGTTTATTACTGTCCTGTGTTTCTGTTTTTCTTTATTATCAGACCCGGTTAGAAATGGAGAAGTACCTGCCCCAGACAGGCCCTCAGGCAATACCAGTCATGATGGACAAAAAGTACCGACGGGAGAGTGCCTCTGTGGTGGACGAGTATTTTTCAGAGGAGAAGCTCACGCCGTACAGCGTCAACATCAACCTGATCCTGCCCAACACGACTCATTTACGCACGGGCCTCTACCGCTCCAAGCCTGCCCTCCAGCATATCAAAACCGAGCCCGGAGTGGATGTCCCCTGCTCCATCCAGACCCTCCCCGACTTCACGTCCGTCTTCAGCGTGCCACAGACTGTCAACAGCCTTTTTGTCAAGCCCGACATGACGACCGATGAGATGCACATCGGCCCTCAGCAACCCTCAGTCTACCAGCTACCGGGCAGCAGCAGTGACCTTCCAATGCCTCTGTCCAGCAGCCAATCGGGAAGCAGCAGAAGCATGCACAACCTTAATAGCATCACGCTGACGGCGGGCACGGGCAGTTTTGTCATGCCTGAGCATTTTTATCCATCTCCGCAGCCTCATAGTCTACCTCCCTCTCCACCCAACTCTCAGCCCGGAAGTCCTGAGAACCAGGCCGAGCTCATCAACACCATCCCCCCACCCCCCTACGAAGCCCGGCAAGGGATGAAGATGCCTTCGATGCACCCACAGTCGCTGCTGATGACTCACGGACAGGGTGTCCTAACCGGGCCAAGGTACAACCGACGGAACAACCCAGAACTGGAGAAGAGGAGGATCCACCACTGTGATTTCCCCAGTAGGTTACTGGTCACTCACGAAACGGGGCGCCATGGCAAAGAGTGGTCTCTGTAGCGGGTGGATCGTAAAGTTTCTCTCCTTTTGCTTGCATATAGGTTGCACCAAGGTGTATACAAAGAGCTCTCACCTCAAAGCCCACCAGAGGACACACACAGGTAAGAGTGTCTTTCTTGTATTATCAGAGCAGAGCCTGGGATGGAAATGTTGACAGTGGGTTAATTCAGAGCATGCAGTTTTGCTGGTGGTGGAAGTCTTCTCAGTGTGCTGGAATAAGTTGTATGCAAATATGTCCAGAAATGAAAGAAAGGCGTCTAAAGCAGTGTTTCCCAATCTGGTCCTCGGGGACCCCTCCAGATAGTCCACGTTTTTGCTTCCTCTCAGCTTGGAGGGAGCAAAAACTTGGTCTGTCTAGGGGTCCCCGAGGACCCAGTTGAGAAGCATCGATCCTGAGGAGTCGTGCGGGGGGAGGCATCACAGGTGGGAATGAAAGCAAGGGGGGAGGGATCAGCCTGCCTCTTGTTAGCTTCTCTGCATGCCCCCACAAGCCCGTCTCACCTTACGAAGAGAGCAGGAGAGCAAAGCTTCAGATGAAAAACCTGTTCTTCCGGCTGGACCCGGGGAACCCGGGGGGGGTACGTAGCAGTTTTGTGTGCCTGTGTGCAAAACCGGGACCTGACTGACCTAAATGGCCCGAGTGGCTGAGTTCCCAGGCTAAAACATCTACTTCCGTGCAGACTCCCGATAAGCCCGGCTGTACATTAAGAGGTCTTAGCGAAGGATTTATCTGGGGCGAGATTATGTTCGCCACTTGTTTTGCTTTATTGAGTTACATGTCCTAATTAAATGGATCACGGCTCGACTTCACTACTGGCCCCCCGTACTTCCCCCCCGCCCCTCCAGAATCATTTTTGCCTAGTTTGATTCAGGCTCACTTCCTCTTCTGTCTGACTGTGTACTTTTGTGCATGGCTGAGCTAATGTCTTCAACTCAAGCTTTGATGTATTGTCACTATAAAGACAAGTCCCAGGGGATCCAGGGTTTTGTAACGTATGTACAGGTGAGAGGGTTAAGTCTTTGGCGGGGGGGGCAGTTGTGGAGTCTGGTCCTCTTGGTGATCTACAGCAGTATTTCCCGATTTGGTCCTTGGGGACCCACAGACAGCCCACGTTGTATAGTAGGAAGCTTGGAGGGAGCAAAAGCATGGACTGTCTGTGGGTCCCCGAGGGACTGGATTGGGAAACACCAGAGGTGGCAATTTCAGGTACAGAAAGTAAAAATCCAGACCAGGATTTTGTTTCAACCGACCACTTGAGTACTATTTGACTGTGACTCTTTATGCTCAGCTGGTTGGTTGAAACAAAATCCTGGTCTGGATTTTTACTTTCTGGACCTGAAATTGCCACCAAACACTGGTCTAGGAGGTTGGTTATGGTTAGTCATTATCGGGGGTGTCGTTCTTCAGAAGGGTCCAAGACGGGGCAGCCTGTCCGCAGGGCGACGGGTCAGTCCCATCCTTTCTGGAGAAGGACACAGCGAAAGGGAAGGGCCATTGGGAATAGATCAGAGGGAAATAGTGTTATGAAAGAGAAGGATTATGGTTATGAAGAGGAACGGGACATTTGGGGAAGAGCAGAGATGACTCGGGTGGAAGGGCAAGCTTTAATTCCAGGTCAGTTTTTAAAAAAAGGTTTAAAAACCAGCTTTGGAGATGGCCGGAAAACATCCAGACAGGATGCTCATTTACCTGACAAAGCCGAAGGATTGATTGCGTCTCCGAAATATTCTCGCTACGCCCACAAACTCCACGTGCGCAGGGCAGATAGTGCAGAGTGCCTCAGAAAGGATGGCATGTACCACGCGGCATGTCCTCGGGGGAATGCAAAATTATTAAATGCCACAGAGGCCTGCGCTGGCTTTGTATGCTGTGACGACATGTGACCGCAGAACGCAGAAATAAAACAAACACAAACAAAGGAACAGTCTCCCGTTTTTGTGAGGAAAGCTGCAGAGCAGTGATGGCTTCAGCACCAGTCATTGACCTCCTGACACTAGTTAGGGAACTGTAGTCCTTGATCTTCCCCCAAGGAAAAAGTCTTTTTTTTATAGGTGAAATCTTTGCCCCCTCCCCGGTCCCTCTAGCTGTGAAGGTGATTGTGTAAAGTTTAGCACTATCTGCCTGATTGTCCTTTTGCCCTCCCTTCACAAACAGAATGAGTGGATAAAGTCCTGCGAGGGACAGATGATGTCCTGTAGGGGTTTTATGGGCTCCGGGGGGGCGGGGGCAAGCTGTTTGCACACGCTCACTACGACGGCCATAAAAGGAAGCACGGGGGCCAGCGTGAGTCTGTCAGGAGGAAGCCCAGACACAAGCAATGACGACGCGGTGTGTTTACCGAAAACAGTCAGGCCACTGTGTCATCCCGAAAACCCAGCCAGTACAGGATGCCACTATTTTTTTAATGGTCCCTTTAAAACAAATTTTAATGAGATGGTAAACTTCTCTGCCGATTTTATAGCGTTTTTAGCAGCTTAATTAGAAGCGGTTTCACAACGATACCACCGGGGCCTCCCGTGTTGACAGTGTCGCCCCCTTTAAGGGCCCGGCCCTGGCATTCGATCCTGTGTCAACTCGTTAGAGCGAATGAAAAGCTAGTTTGGGAGCAGAGCTATCGGGCGTCGATGTTTGCCAAGGCTGTGATAAGAGCTGGCAGCCGGGAGGGGGGGGGCTGCTTTTGACCTCAAGAGTTGCACCAGGAGTTCAGACACGAAAGTCTGACAATAGCTCTGTTGCTTACCAGCACCAGGGTACAATCTGGGAAGCCAGGACCGAGTTCAGGTGGATCTGATCTCCGTTCGCCGTGTCCAAGTCCATCCGTTCCACGTGACTGAAACTTAACTGCAGGGGTCACTTGTTCAAATATTGTTTAGTTTCTAATGCATGGTGCTCAGGTGGGCTCTTTCTGAAACCCAGTGCAGAAACCGACAGAAATAATCAAAACACGAACTTCCAGTCTTGTGGAGGTGGAAGGTCATCGGGTTGCATCCAAAACAGAGGTGGGATGACATGGCCTAAGGGGGTGGGGGGCTTGTGTGTGCTGTAACTCGACTCCCTACCTGAGTGGCTGAAACCTGACCTACCTGAGGGACTACAGGAACTGTCCCACCTGCATCAGGGTCACCTCTTCTGCTCGGGGTCTCAGAGGCTGGCTTCTCCCCAAATCCTTCATCTGTTCTCAGGCTTTGTTCGAGACAAGGTCTCACTGCCTCAAGCACAGCCGTGCCGGCATTTGTGAAAGCCGTTGGGGACAAACGTCGCAACGAGTCTGATGGCGGCGACTAGTCGTGGAAATAATAACATACCAGAGAGGACTCAACGTGTTTCATCTGTTTGTGTTTCATGCTTCCTGACCAACGTGGGGCCCACATGAGATGACTTCATGTACTCTCGTCACCGTAGTTCCCACATCGGCCTCAATTAAGGTCACCTCTAGGGCTCGTGCATGATCCCTAGCCAGATTACGTGTTCCAGAGTTTGGGGTACCCTTATTCAGAAGTAAAACTCCCCTCGATAGCTGCCAGATAGTACCTCGGTATGATGGAATGTTAAAAATAGCTTTCAAGATTACATTGATGTTCAATCTGACTTCAACCACAGCACTCAGCCTGCAGTGCACTTTGTCGTTCTGCACTCTGCTGACACCCGTGAAACATCGTGAGGAGGATTTTCGGTAAGAAAGCCAAATGTAAACATTTAGGCTCAATACAAGCGTGAGTCTTCCTCCTTGAGGTTACCTCAAGAGTGTAAATAATTTGTATTTGCTAGTCACGCCCAAACACATGTGGGTGGGACAGTAAACTTGCCTTCTGAGACTGTAGTTTGTCTAAATTGATCAAGAAGCAGCGTCCACCTTGGATGGAATGCGGTACTTGTATCACGTCATTGGCATGGTAGACTGCTCACACACACGTGCGGGCACCCAACACGGCAGCGCGGGAGAGTGCCTACGTGTTTAAATAAAGGTGTGGCCACTGAAATCATTCCCTGCTGCCATTTTTATTCTACTCATAAGTTGTTGCCTTCAGCAAACAGATGGCATAAGTGTGTTTAACGTGTGTGTGTGTGTGTATGTGAGAGAGAGCGCCTGGATAAGAAGTGCAGGACATTGTTACACATTGCACATATACAGATCTTATCACAGCGTTTAACTCTGTAGAAATGACTCTGTGTTTACACAAGAAAAGGAGCTCAATTACTCAATAAACCACAAGCACACACTTGCTTAGCCCCGCCCAGAACTGCCATTTAAGAATGACACAATAGAGGCGCTTTCCTGTGCTCTATCAACAGCAAGCTGTGGCTCAGCTCGGCAAACTCGGGATAATACATCCGGGACGTTGTTTCATTTCATTCCCTATACGGCTGCGTGTCAGTGGGCACAAGCATGACCATCTGAAAAGCAGAGAAGACCCAATGGGCCTTGATGAAATCTGTGGCACAAGGGCCTTTAGCTTCCTCGAATGTGACGTTTGCTCAAAAACTATTTCTAAGAAAGGCTCTGCAAATTTCCATTATAAATACGTCCCCTTTGTGTTCCTTTGGTTACATCCTCTAAGGCAGGGGTGGCCAATCTTATCCGCAAAGGGCCGGTGTGTATGCAGGTTTTTGCTGCAACTCCCTAATTAGGCCA
>JAODLD010000070.1:2104741-2119856 GCA_026781065.1 Mormyrops boulengeri | reverse complement strand
CTAATTAGAGGACTGATTGGCTGAAGAGTCCTCACACCTGGGTTTGAACAGCTGACCTAAAGGTTATCCCAAAAATCCTGCATACAGAACGGCCCTTTGTGGATAATATTGGCCACCCCTGCTCTAAGGATACATGTTAGCGTCTGACAAACATAGCCAGTGAGTTGATCGATTTTAAAGACTGTTCGCTTAAGGTTCACCAATCAGTACTGAATCATGTCAAGGCATTAAAAGTGACGATCATCTAGCATGATGCAGGCGTGTAATTAGCTGAGTCTTGCTTATTTGTCACATGAGAATGTTCCACCCTATTCCGCTTCCATTCATTTGTAATACAGATATTTTTATAAGTGTCTTGTGTAATGTTCTTTTTCTTTAGTATTTAGACACATATCAAAAGTGCATTATGTGGAGGTTAGGGTGGGATTGTAGCCCCCTGAATTATATTCCACATGTTTACGCACCTGATGCTGCTATGAGCCCCCACGGTCCTCTCCCGGGCTGAAATGCCCCTCCATCACGTATGGTTAATGGTATGAGCCAGGTACAGCCCCATGTTTCCCACCTTGGTCTAACCCTGCATGTATGTCCTGTCGGTGTTTCAGGGGAGAAGCCCTACCGCTGCACCTGGGAAGGCTGCGACTGGCGCTTCGCGCGCTCCGACGAGCTGACGCGGCACTACCGCAAGCACACCGGCGCCAAGCCCTTCAAGTGCATCGCCTGCAGTCGCTGCTTCTCGCGCTCCGACCACCTTGCGCTGCACATGAAGCGCCACCAGAACTAAGGGCAGGGCACCCCAACGCCTGCCCGCCCGCCCGCTCGAAGGGTTGACTGACTCCACTCCTGTTTTATAATCTTATCTGTTTAAGAAGTCTTTTTACCGGTTTTACCCACAGAGATCAAAATACATGCAAATATGCTGCCAATATACAAGTATCAATTAAAAAAAAGGTATGGATTCTCCAGACGGGTACTGGAACCTCCAAAAAATATTATATATATATAGATGTACATATTTAGATCATTTATTTTTGTCTGTATGTATGTGTGTGTTCCTTAATATTCAAAGAATGTACTGGAACTTAATACTTGACTTTTTTTTTTTTTTTTTTTTTGCTAGTTCTTAAAAGATTATTGTTTATTAGTGATCCTCTGGGAAAGGTTGTCTGAGTGGTGTGATGGCGAATGGCGATGGCTTGTTTTTTAGGTCTGGAACCCCCCCGCCCCGCCATTACTCTCCAAGCGATTGGCAGTTTTTTTTGTTTGACCAACCCCTCGCCTGTTAGCTCGCTGCGTGTCAGTCGGCGCTCTGCTTCTCACGCAAGGCCACTGACCGCCGACCGGGCGCTGTCTTCTCATTGGCGCCCCTGTGCCATGAACGAGTAGAGTGCCAGGAGAAAGCTCCAGAAAATTCCCCATCTTTATATATGGTTACTTTGATAGCTTCCAGATTGTGCTACAAAATTTGTACTTTTCTAAAAAGCGCGTTTTCTGATTTCTATGAGGGATTCCCTAAAAAATGCAGCGCATTTTTTCTGGGCGCCGAACAGGCATGTTCTAAAAGGTCTAAATAATAAAAAAGGACGTAAAGTTAAAAAAAAACCTCTTCACGGCTGAGAGCTTAAGATAAAAAGTGACTCATAATTTAAATTGCAATTGTTTTGTAACTAGGGGGTACTATTTGAATAGCTGAGTTGAGTTTTAATAATAATAATAATAATGGATGAACAGAATGTGTGCGTGACACGGAAATGTGTTGACGTATCAAGCCCAGATACTGGAGTATCACCGGCCTTTTTGTGATATTGTACTTTTGCGGGTTTAACCGGTCTTAAAAGAACCTAACTGACCTGAAGTGGCATACATAGTGTACAAATTAATCCCGTGCGTCAGTAATTTGAAAATTATTTTGAAGGCTGTGCGTTTCTTAATGTATTTCACGACTGTGCCAAATTGAGAAAATTATTAAATTCATAATGAGCTACTGAAATCGAGTTAGATGTCAACACAATAAATTTAATGTTTTTCAAAATGATGAAGACGTATACAGTTCTGACCATGTTATGTGTGGCTTCAATTTAATGCCTTCCCGTTATATTTTTATACACGTTTAACAATATAGTTTGTGCTGCAATTAATATTTTATTTGATCCCCTTCCCTCTGCACGGCCCTGGAGATCTGGGCGTGACGTATCTCCCGAATTCATGCGGCTGACAAGCTTCCCCGGTCTGTATTCGGCATAGGTTACCGTATGACCGTGTGACGCCCCCAACCCTTGTGAAACACGGAGCTGTGAATCCTGTGGAATCTCATGAGCGATGCCCGTGTTGGACATCTCGCTGTCGAAATGGAGGGGGCGAGTTGAAATAATTCACGAGGAGGTGGAGAGCTTCTATTTTAAACCAGTTGCGATGGTTTTAATTTTACCTTAAAACCTTGACATGACAGGGTACACATTGAGCCAGCATTGGGTGAAATCCTGCAAAGCTTGTACCTTTTAGGATGTACATTTAGGGAGCACGGGGGATTTAAGAACATTCCTTGGCACGATTAGTTTTTCATCCTCTAAATGGCGAAGTGCGTGCACAGATATCCAGTCAGCTTAATACCCAGAATTTGCGTTAAGAGGGGACTGAGGTCCAGATCTAATAGGACTATAGAGTCCTGCTGTAAAGGGCTAAAGTTCTGTGCCTGTTTTTTTTTTTCCTTTTTTGCTTGCGCTAAAGGACGACTCATATTTCCCCAGGCATACATTTAGTGTATATATAAAGGTATCATGTAAATATATTTTGATAAGAAAGGTTCTTGTTTACGATGAAAAAAGGGATTTTGCTTTGTTTTTGAATGGTGATAGACGATTAAGTTTGTTAATTTCATATTTCAGAATGTGTGTATGTAAAGCAAATCAATTCTTAAATTGTATGGAACTTTTTGTATTTTTCTTTTTTTATTTGCTTTGCTTTTAGCAAACGCAAAAGTTCTTATAAGACGTAAATAAAGAATTTGTTCCTTCGCGGACCTATTCCATATGTTTATTGACGAAAGGATACACTACCCAACTTACGGGGCACACTTCCTTGAGATTTTTAATTAGTAACTGATGTATATTGTCAAAGTGTTTGCAACATTGATATGTGACATGCGTAACTGAGTTGGTTTTCACTAGAAGAGGATTATTGTAAAATGATGTCAAAGAACAAAGTCCGGGGTCTTTTTGAAAACCCACCTATTTCATGACCATTCAAGTAACTGCAAGCAGAAGTCACCAGTATCTCTTTCTCATAAATTACTGGATACATGGTAGATTTGCTAGAGGTTTTCTTTGTGAAACGTTTGTGTAAAATGCGTAATTTTAGGGGACGCCAGGATGGCTGAACGGACAGGGATGTTGTCTGCCACGACTACCGGCTCCGATAAATGCAAACTAGATGCAGTAAAATTAAATTCTTGTTTGCTTTAAGGACCCCGTCTTTGTGTTATATAGTCCGTCCACACGAACATTTCAAAGATGTGTAAAAGTTCAGAAACGGGACGTTCACAATCTGACGTTACAAGACGAACCCCTAGCCTAAACACTTTAGGTAAATTCGCACAATTATATTGTAAATCTAAATTGCAGTGCCTGTTCTAAACAACACCATGCTACTAAAATATTTTTTTAGCAGGTAACATTTCTGTACTGCCGTGTAATTGTCGGACTAGTATATGTCTAATCCCAGACTTCAATGACGTTACATGAAAAGGTTTCTATTGAGCGAGAAACAAGAAAACCGGGTGGAGTAGCGCTTGCCTAACATTAAACATAATCATTGTTCTTTTGTCAGGATAATTTACAGTTAAATAGCACAGAAACATGAGTGCTTTTCAAGACAACGCAGAAACGCCTATCTAGCTATATTTGTAATGCTGCAAGCGTCTTAATAAAGGCACGACGCCAGCTATCCTACCAGAAGGCTGAGACCTTAAGGCTGCATGAGTCCACAATCGGTTCCCAAACGCGAACCACGAGACCTGCTTTCCATCTAAAGGTCGCAGTCATTTTTTTTAAATATACGTCATTTCAGGCACAATACGGAATGAAATACGGGTGTCCAAAAACGTTTCACTCTTGAATGTTCTCCTTCTCCAAAGTTCTCCAGAAACAGAACTTCAATAAGATTTAAGATGAATAGATAGTAACAAGCAAGCACCGATTTTTTTCCCGCATAGGCTGCAGGACAAATCTAATCAATACATGTGTAATGTCTTAAAGGAGCGCACAAAACACGCAACAGAAAATTAATTCAATTTAACGGAGCTTAGATTTAGGTCGTGAGTAGATGTGCAAGGGGCAGGGGCGCCGTGACAGGGGTCCTAAAAAAATTGGAATATAACTGGATTGATCTGGACTGGGGGGCCCAATATGATATGCTTTCATGGGGCCAAAATCTTTAGCAACGCCCCTGGAAGGGGGTATTAGTCAATTTCAGGCGCTTTGGATAAAATTAACGTCGTTATTGGCCTAATAATGGATTAAATTTCAAAAACTGCGGATTACTGCAAGGACACCCGAAAGCCCTTAAAACAGGAGCTTTATAATTCTGACAGATCCCCCTCGTCCCCACCTTGCCAGATTATGACAGCGGGACCTCTCCCTGAAATCATAAACAAGTCTGGTCCTGGCGACCATCACCGCCTGCACTGACGCTCATTGACGGCATCTGGCCAACCAGCAAACAATTGTGTAGGCCTATAACATGTGATCAGCCACAAATATGATGAAGGACTAAGAAGCATTTGCACATAGGAAACCTTTGCCACCGAGTTCGTGACACAGAAAAGAAATGGCAGTTATGCTATGCATTACAGTGTGATTTGTACCTTCCGGGAATTCTACCTATTTTTCTCAGCCTCAGACTTAAACGCACATGGAACCACTGAATTCTTTCTAAACTACTCCGATCGATTTCAAATGTCAAATAACCTAATTTCTGTTTCTCAGTAACTAACTAACTAACTAAAAATTTAACATCATTGCGGTGTCTTTTGACGTTTTAAAACTTCCATGAATTTTGTCATGAGTTATTAATGACCTAAACTTTATCAATGCTTTGAGCATCGGGACAAGCGTTTCAGTCACCCTGCAGGGGTTTGCGAAGTAACATCCGTTTTGTAACGTTAATGAGAATGAACGAGGCGACTCCTTTTTGATGAAGACTGGAGGAATGTGACCTCCTTCACATGTTATAGAAGAGGAAAGGATTGTTCTAGAAAACGGCGGTTTTCTTGTTTTCTAGGTATCCTCTTAATCAGTCCGTACAATCGCCACAGTTAATCATTCCCCTGTATGTTGAGCACTAAGCGCCATAAAGACTGGGGCCGGTTCAGTAAAACTTCTTCCCGGTCTCCACCAGCAATAAAATACCGAGAGTAAACAGTAAGACAAGCGGACAGAGGTTAAGACCGTACTTTTGCTTTAACTGTCCAGCGAACAAAGAACTGCTTAAGGGAGACTTATGTATGTTCCGCTACTGTACATTTCAGACTATTTCAATTGAAGAACAGATGTTTGCGCACATCCGGATCCGGATCCATGAGGTCCCTTGTTTTTTCTTCGGGATTCCTGTCGGTCAATGCAATTACAAGACGAAGCTAATAATACTGTCCCAAACCCCTCCTAGGATTTTATGATCTTAGACCAGAAGTGTAATTTCAGAATGGGGGGGCGCTGTAGATTTGGCATCGTAGCAGGGTAGGGGTAACTGGTTTTGGAAAGCTGGATAAACATCTTTGAGCACTCCGTTGGTGTGCGTGTGTGTGTGTTGAGCGCGAGGCTCAAATCAGAATGCATACATTATACCTGTATTTTGGGTGGTTGGTAATGGTGCAGTAAATGAATGAAGGACGAAGATTTTGTTCGAAGCCAGAAAAGCGAGTAGGCACATTGCACTCATTGACCGCATTTTCGACAAAACACTAGGGAACCAAACTATCAAGACAAGTTTTGCCGGTCTAGGAGACCGTGCACTTTTACAAATCGTCTCGTCGTCGGCATGTCCTCTGTTAATAGTGTACGAACTTCATTAAAAATATACCCATGATAAAACTTGGGTAACATAATGCCCGTATTTTTGGTCTGTAACATTATTCAGAAATGATCATGTCTTTTGCACAGACAAAAATAACTACCGTCGTTTAGTAAATCAATGTGATTTTTTTTCCTGGCATGACCGAATGTTGTATAACTCAGTCTGCGCAAATCTGGAATAACTTTTGCATACACGTGGCGTCATTTGCATTGGTTTGACCTGGAGGTTTTACGGGGGTGGGGGGGGGGTAATTTAGAAAGCGATGAAATGCGGTACAGGTATCTTGACAAATGGCACCCCCGTGTGGTCGAAATAGCACATTAGAAATGAAAGAGGAGTATTTTATACATACATCAAACCATATTACAGCTAAAATAGGAATATATTTCTATTTCTCCTAATTTTATACACTAACTGAACACTTTCTTAGGAATACTATATTAATACTGGGTAGGGCCCTTTGCTCTCAAAACTATACTATACTACACTAATACTGGGTAGGGTAGGGACCTTGGCTCTCAAAACTATACTATATTAATACTATACTATACTAATACTGGGTAGGGCCCTTTGCTCTCAAAACAGCCTCAATTCGTTGTGGCATGTGCATTACAAGATGTTGAAAACATTCTTTTGAGATTCGGGTCCATGCTGACATGATTGCATCACACACTTTGTAAAGATTTGTTAACTGCACATCCCATGCCACGAATCTTTTGTTCCACCACATCCCCAAGCTGCGCTACTGGATTCCAGTTAAGAGACTGGGAAGGCCAATGAAGAACACTGGACTCTTTATCACGATCTCGAAACCACTTTGAGATGAGGTGCCATCTGGTGCTGAAAGTCGCCATTCAATGATGGGCAAATTGTGGCCATGAATGGATGCAGATGATCAGCAGAAATACTCAAATATCCGGTGGCATTCAAACAGTGAAATATTGGCATTTACAGGCTCATACTGTGCCGAGAAACATTGCCCACACCATTACACCACCACTACCGGCAACCTGGACTGTCGACACAAGGCAGGCTGGGCCAGTGAATTCATAACATTGACGCCAAATTCTCACTCCACCATCTGTGTTCCTCAGCAGAAATCAACATTCATCTGGCCAGGCTTCATTTTTCCAGTCCTGAACTACCCAGTTTTGGTGAGCTGGTGTTCATGGCAATTTCTGCTTTCTTCCAACAGTCTTTTGCTCTTCTAGCCCATCTGCCTCCAGCCTCCACATGTTTCCTGTGATGCTTTTCTACTCACCACTTGTACAGAGCAGTCATTTGAGTTACCGTAGCCCTTCTGTCAGGTTGACCCACGCTGGCCATCCTTCCTAAACTAGGCATTTCCATCCACAGAGCTGCCATTCACTGGATTTTTTTCCCCCCACGCCATTATGAGTAAACTCTAGAGACTGTTGTGCATGAAAATCCCTGGAGGTCAGCAGTTACAGAAATACTCAAACCAGCCTGCCTGGCATCAACAATCACACAATGGCGCATTATTTCCCCATTTGGGTGCTTGATGTGAACATAAGCTGCAACTCCTGACCTGTGTCTGCGTGATTTATGCATTGTGTTGCTGCCACATGACTGACTGACTGATTAGATAATTGCATGAATACACAGGTATACAGGTGTCCCTAATAAAGTGCACAGTGAGTGTACATTAGTAACTGAAGTGAAGCAAATTCTTGTTTGGGGAAAAACAGCCTCACAAAAACAGCTGCTAGAATATTGTAAACAAGTATCTCTACATATGGGGTAAGAAAAAACTTGCATCTCTCTCTGGGCAACAGCTTGCAAAATTTTAACGCTCAGCCAAGCAGACCGCATTCAGGTCAATGTGTTTGCGAGCAGCTGGCCGGGCCACGCCCCCCCGCCCCCGCCATCACTTCCCAACACAACAGCACCTGCATGTGGGTTTCTGAGTGCAGCCACAGACACTTACAGCTAACAGACACACGGCGCTTCCGCGAACAGAAGAAAGTGTATCAGGGCGGAGCTGAGGGCGCATGTAGCCAGAAAGTGGCCTTAAAGTCACCATGGTGACATTTCTCAGGTCAGACCTGACTCTTCAGTAATCAATGTAATGACTTGTGACCTCAAAGGTCCATCAAGATGCTAATTCCTCACTGCTTTTAGCTTTTGAGGGATGCACGGTCATGCCTTGCAGTTCGGTCCCGCGTCCTTTCTGTGTGGAGTTCGCACGCTATCCCCGTGTTTGCGTGGGTTTCCGCCGGGGACTCCAGTTTCCTCCCACGGTCCAAAAGCGTGCAGGGCGTGTTGATTGGCGAGTCTAAATTGTGTGCGTGTGTGTATGTATATGTGCATGTGTGTGTGCCCTGCGGTGTGTTGCCGACTGCCCAGGGTTGGTTCCCACCTGTGCCCCTTGTTCCCGGGGTAGGCTCCAGTACCCCCAGCGACCCCAATTGGGATTAAACGCTTACGGTGATGGATGGATGGATGTTAGCTTTTGAAATACAGGATCGTAATTTGTGTTGCACCTTACATTTGGTTGACTAGGGTTGTGCTTTGCTGGAAGTTTCACACTAGAGTCTGTTTATGCAAGTCTTCATCGGCTGAGCAGTGATCTCAGCTAAAACTGAGATTTTCGTTCTCTGTTTACTTACTTTTTGTTGTAGCTGCCCTATTCCTGTAAAGGCAGATAAAGCCAGCTGCGTGGGTTGCGATTTGTACGTGGGACCCGGGTTTGATGCCTGATATGTTGCCCCGGAAAGTTAGCAGGCGCTGGTGAGGGGTTAACACACTAGGGATCTTCTCCGAGCTCTACAAGGACACCTGCTGGCAGTCGTGAAACTGCCCGTACGTACAGCATAGAGCATAGCATTCTTTCTCTCCCCCCCCCCCCCCAAGCGGGCTAGGAGGTTCAGTGAAGTCCAGGCAACAAAAATGCACGTGTTGGAGGAGGTGCATGCAGGGACAACATACATCCGGAGGGAAACCTTTACTGGGACTGCTAGCACGTTCCAGGTTTGGGGCGGAGGGACTTTAATAATTAAAAAAATGCCAGCAGTTGTTTCTGGCTGGACCAGGGCCGTCTAGAGGGTTGGAGCTTCAGAGGCCTAAACTACGAAGAGAGTAACGGGTCTGCTTAGAATTTTGTAGCCGTTAACCATGGCTAACTATCAGCGAGCCCTTTGGCAAACAGCAATCCAGCGCAGGGATGCTGGGACTAGGGTTGATCCGCTCTAACATGCTTCGTGTGTGTTTAGCTAGAATCTAAAAACAAGTGTCACATGAAGGATGCATGAAGCACGCAGCGTCCATGTTCTGTTCTCCTGCTACGGGGCGTGACGGTTCTTGAAGTGCAAGCAGGCGGTTTCTCTGAACGCAAGCGCACGGCGCGCTGCTTTTCGGGCATGACGGCAGCGGGCAGTCCGTACCTGATGTTCCTGGGGGCGCTCAGGTTAGGCCCAAACGCTCCACTGCCCTCCTGGAGTCCTCGTCGCTGGAGGCTGACATGATTTGAAAGGATCCCCCGGTGGCCTTTGCAGCGCGTTTGCTGCACAGAGCACAAGGGCCAGCGGCGGCATTCTGGCCTCCGGTACCCCCGTGCTTCCCGTGATCTCCGCTAAGAACCAGAACTAGTTCACCTTTCGCTGCAGTTTGTGCCCCAGCTATGCAGGGCCTTTATGAGTAACATAATTCAGACTTGGACAACCGTCAAGCAGAGTGTTTTCTTATGTGGTTTCGCTGTGAGTGATGTGTTGAAGGATTTCAGTGCTAAAAATGCATTTCAGTGTGGCCAGTTTCTTAAGTTCTCGTAACTCATGGAAGGTTTCCCTTCCTGTGTTTTTCTGGGTGGGGCGCAGGTGTTCAGTGTCGGTGCAATTTACGCTCCCGGTGTAAACCCTGAGACTAGAATCATTTTAGGACAGCGCTCGTTATAGAGAATATAGAGCAGAATAACCCTGAAATTACTCTGCGAGCGGCAGAACAGGATTAAGCGAATAGTGGCAGGTTTCTGCTCGTCTTTGAGTGAGAAATCCATCTATTCTTAATGTTTACAGTAGTGGTAATCTAATCCGCATGTTAGCCTACTAATTTAATATTCATAGGTAACCTTTGTGTTTTTCTCCCCTGCATTACGATCTGCTGTTTGCATGCTGCTGTGTTTCGCAGTTGTCAGCTGGACATGACTTTTCATAGCACAGAAATAATGCAGACGCATTGTTCCAAACTTCGAATAGGACAATGTTAAACGTCCTGGCTGTTCATGTTAGGTTGTGAATTCTAAACATTCCTATACATACTTATAATGCAAATGGAGGTACAAACATGGTGGTTGTACCGGAGGTGGCCGAGGTATGCACACATACTCGCCTGGCAAGCCCCACCACGCGGGATTGCGCTCGGAGCTCAGGGCGTTCCGTTTTAAAAGACCGCCGATTCCACGCGGGAATCACCTCTGAGGCTGAACTGCCGCCGATAGCAAAGTCTCTTAAACAAATGCAATGTATGCATGACCATTGTAAAAAAAAAAAAAAAGTTCACTAAAATATGTTTACAGTAAATTATAACGGGAAGACCGTGAATGTCTAGTTTAATACCGTATAAAACGTTTGTGTGCAAGCTGAGCTCGCATTTAAGAATTTCACAATAAATGGCAACAGCAAATATTTCAATACTTTATATTGAATATTTGACTGTAACATTACATAAATCGCATTTCATAATTCGGAAACTCTGGTATCAGATATTTGAGAGCCATTGTAAAAAAAAAAAGAACTCTCCATACTACAGAGAAGGTAACTTAAAGGTATCTGTAGAAATGAAGCTTTATGTTATTGATACTGTAACCCTGACGACGTAAATATTTTCACCGGGTATAAGATTTGACGTCGCCGAATCACAAAACCATACGGAAGCTGCACCAAAAACATTTTATTCTATAAAAGAGGGAGGGGGGTAATCACAACTGTACAGGGAAACTGACTTTTCACACCATTTCTCACAGTATCAAAAAGCTCACGTTTTCCTCGCTGATCTTTACACATTTGTTCTGTACAAATACAAAAGAAATATTTGTATTATAACAATAACTGCATTGCACTGAGTATTATATTACTGGCCCATAAATTACTGCATTCAATATAAAATACCTATGATTTTCAAGAAGATTTAGATTATGAGTAGAAGCACACAGGTGCACACCCGTACACACGCACAGAAACACACGCACACAAGTCCTTTGTCATTTACATCACTCCAGCACCAGAGGGCGCTGCTCCCTTCAGTTTGCCATTAATCCACATTGCTAACAGTCACATACCGGTCTTTACGTCTTGCGGGAATACAATCATTAACAAAAGAAATTTTTAAAAGCCTTTACCAATTTGTCCATGAAAAAAACAGTGCCGAGTGTACTTGGATAAATTTCGAGCAGTAACTAAAAACTTTTGAAAAAATTTGCAAACTGAATCTCTCAACTGACGCAAGACACGGCAGGTCATCAGACAACCTCATATTCGTCTGGGGGGGTGAATTTTCATTATTGTTGGATTCCGTTTGACCTGCTCGTCTACAAGGTGTAAGCAAATGGAGCGAACGATGTTACAGAGGAATCATTTGATGTGCGTGTGGGGGCTGTATTTCTGGGCCGCCAGCATTAAGGGAGGCTGGCCAGTCTCTGGGAGACACCACCGTATAGATAATCACATGCGGGCGGCCCGTCGCTGCACGTGCTCCCCACTTTCAACAAGATAAAATAAAAATTAAAAAATGGTACTTTCCATGCAACACAAGTGAGCACAACACATGTGAAACTTCTCGCATAATTAAAACAGAAAAAAGAGCAACACGTTTCTTAAAACCAGAGGGAGAAAAAAGAAATAAAAGGAAAGATATTTCACATTGTCTAGTCAGTGTTAAAAATAGAAATCCACCCGTTACATGTATTCTGCACTTCTGATTACTTATATACATTATGTACAGTTTGTTTTACTGTATTTTTAATTATTCATCATTGTCCTAATGTCTATGAACAGTTTACAAAAAGAATTGCAATTAAATACACATTTCTTTTAAAAAAGATGTGCTTAGTAACACTTTAGATTACGTAAAAGAAATATAATCATCTAGACCGCCATGTTGCTTGCTGGGTCTCGGGCTGTATTCTTTGCCTTCCTCCACACGTACTCCGAGTGGCGGCTAACTGACTGGCACCCGCGGCTGCCAGATTCTCACAGGGCGCTCGCTGCCCGCCAAGAGGAGCAGCCGGCCCCAAAATGACACCAGCGACGACTGCTGAAGGCCAGTGACAATAATGTACGGCCACGTGTGGGTATGGGCGCCCCCTTCAGGCATCTGGCATTAGTGCGCGCACGCTCCCAGGCAGGAGCTAGAAGGGGCCTGGTAGAAGACGGTCCTGGGTGGGGCCCTCTGGTTCACAGGCCCTGCAAACAAGGCCACCCTGCCCCTTAACCCTGGTCAATTTCACTCAGCCTTCAGGGGTTAAAACTCAGCCAGTAGCAGCACATGCCCCCAGAATTCATTTATTACAAAATAATAAGCTTGAAAACAAAAAAAGGGGGAAATCTCTGAGGCACGCATGTCCCCCCCCACTCCAGTCCCTGTGGGTAGCGTGGTCAATCTCAAGCTGTTTCACAGCCTTTGCTGAAGCAAGGTGAGTTGTGGTTCGTGTCATTCTGGGGATCTTAGCCAGTCTCGACGAAACATCGGACCAACTGAGAACACTGATATTAAATCTAAGGGTACAGGAAGATGGAAGTCTTACAGCGTCAGGGATTAAATAAGAGACACGCCAAAGGATTCACAGTCTCGCTTCTCCCCGCCTCATGCTCCCCGGGGTCATTACGGACACGCCACACGCCGGCGTGTGAAACGTTAACGGCGGCGAGCCCCTCCCACCGGGCCACATCGGAGAGGACGATAACGAGGGTGGGGCGAGCTTTCGAACCCGCTGTGGAAAACGACAACCTACAACGTTCAAAAAAAAAATTTGCAAACAGTAATTATAATTAAAAGGGGGGAAAAAAAATCACTGAGTAAACGATCAGAAGACAGCTCAGGATGTTTCCCCCGCAAACAATCCCAGAAGATGAGTATGTGATGGCCCTCTCACCCCTCCCCCGTCCGTGCTGTTAAAGAGTCCTGGGCGTGTTGCCCAGCCATGCGGCAGCAGCAAGAGCAGTCCATTCCTGGGGGGGGGGGGGGGACGACGACACATCCGCCCCCCCCAAAACCACCAAGGGGCCCCATTAGTTATTATACTTTCCATGCTTCCAGATCACCTGTGCAATAAGGCTTCTGGCCCCCGGGGTTGAATTTCACACCTATGGTATTGGGGGGGTGCTCTGGCTCCTATGAAGGGGGTGGGGGGTTATGACTAACAAACATGGCGTACTGACCAAGAAATTCCCACTGTCACTCAGCCCCTCCCCCATACGTGGGAGAAGATGGGAGGGAGGAGAACTGGGTTGAGGGAGGGGGGAGGCGGAGCCATCTGTATTCCCTCCTCCCACACCCAGCGCATGGTTCTTGAGCCGCCATCGCCATGGTAGCGTGGTCGCGTGGTTCACATCATGACGTGGCGGCGCCGGTGCAGCGCCAGGTGGTCGGAGCGCGAGAAGCTGCGGTCACAGTCTGTGCAGCGGAAGGGCTTGATGCCAGTGTGCTTGCGGAAGTGACGCGTCAGCTCGTCGGAGCGGGCGAAGCGCCAGGTGCAGCCCTCCCAGGTGCAGTGGTACGGCTTCTCCCCTGGGGGGTGTTAGATCCAGCCAGAAATTAGCCAGGGCCCCGACGATAACACCACATCCATACGCGACACGGTCTCGCCTGGCCTGGTCAGGTGACTTGTGGAAATGTACTTGAGACTGGGCCGAACCAAACTCAGGCACTGGGAAGGGGGGGGTGTACCTGTGTGTATCCTGCGGTGTGCCTTCAGGTGGGAGCTCTTAGTGTAGACCTTGTTACAGCCATCGTAGTCACACATGTGGACTCGCCGCCTTTTCATGTCCGGCGAATCGGGGTCAGCCGGGATGTCCAGGTCGGCGCCAGAGCTAGAGAAGGGAGAGCGGGAGGGCGAGGGAATGAGAGAGGGGGAGAGAGAGAAGGAACAAGAGAAAAGCCTTTCTTTAGAAATGGAATGTGACAGTCATTTCCCATGATGCCCCTGGAGCACCCCACCGAACAGAACCCTAAGGCTTTAACTGTCACACACATTGAAGGTGGGCTACTCCAAGTTAAGTCCCCTTACGAGGCTGCAGTTTTATTTGAGGTAGTCAGGAAGATTTAGGTTATTCCATGCGGTTATTTTTACAGCCCTTGCTTTGCCTTGAAATAATGGCGCCCGGCAGCCCGGTGAATGTGGTCTGTATGTGCCTGGGAGTGACCCATGTTAGGAATGCTACTGGCAGGCTGCACACGGCAGTTACCCGCATGCTCAGGAGCCGCCTTATCTCCGAGGGCGGGCGGGCCCCTTTTCTGACGGGCTGCCGGTGCAGGGTGGGGCCACACCCTGCACAGGACACACCCACCACTACAACAATTATTATGCTCTTTGGAGAGACCCACGGGATTCAATCCGATGACCTCATGAATGTGTCGGCAAGGCATGATGGGTTAAAGCCAGCTACCTAGCCAGAGTAACAATGAGAATGGAATACTCTGGAAAAGGTCCGTGAGTCATCACCCGTACACACGAGGGTTTAACAGCTTTTAACCCTGGTCTCGGCACATGCTGATGCCGGCGTCCACTTGCCTGTTAACAGCTCCCGTTTAACACGGTTCACATCACACACTCTCACCTCCGTTGCTCATTCCCGTTGCTTGCAAACAGGGTGTGATTTCCTGAAACAGCCACCAGAGGGAGTACTACCCCAGATCCCACACAGCTGGACAGCTTCCAGTCCAGTGCTGTCTCCTGCTCGTTCCCCTCCCTCTCGCCCTCCTGTTTTCTCTCTCTCTCTCTCTCTCTCTGGGTGGGGGGGGCGGGGGGCGGGGCGGGCGCGGGGGCGGGGGCCCGGGGAGGCCCCGCCGGGGGGGGGGGGGGGGGGGGGGGGGG
>JAODLD010000070.1:2071506-2082454 GCA_026781065.1 Mormyrops boulengeri | reverse complement strand
ACACCTGGTCCTGGTATTTACCTGAGAACAGGTGTGGCTCATCAGAAGCCAGGTAGGATAGAAAACCTATCGGATAGCAGCTCTCCCAGACTGGAGTTGGAGACCCCTGATATATATGTATAGAGATACTTTATTCATCCCCATGGGGAAATTCTTTTCGCCTGTCCTGTCTTGCTGTCTATGAGACCTACACAGCAAATTGTAGGGTCACAGCACAGGGTCAACGAACATCTACCACCCCTGGAGAAAATGGCGGTTAAGGCCCTTGCTGAAGAGCTCAATGGTGGCATCGCTTTATCAACCATGTGATTTGAACCAGTGACCTTCTGATCACGAGTCTTAACCTGCTAAGCAACACACCACCCAGATATCTGGCTTAGTTGTCCTGTGATTTTGTTTTTGTGCCTGGTGGCTTCTGAATGCTGATTTGTCTAAGTTCTGTTCTGTACAAACACATATCCAGTGATCGAGACCTTTAGGGATCTGAACCTGCAATGTATCTGATTTATCTGAACTTCAGAACCAAAGTCCTGCAGTCCGGTTCATCTGTGTTCAGGAGGAAAATGGTGAATGGTCTGAAATCTCTCTATCTTTGCATTATACTCAGCTGCTTTCCGCAGTTCTGTGGCCTGAAACACTCTGACTGAGAAATACAAACCTGACATTTGAGTCAACTCTAATCCTAACCTTAACCCTAACCCCACCTGCATTCACTGTGTTGTTAGAGTACCCTGGTGGAACATGTTTTGGAACCTTTTTGCATTTTTTCTTTATTGATCATCAGTCTTTGAAACAACAACGACATACTTACTCTTTGTAGATGCATATTGGGATCTAACTCCTCTTCCACTTTTTGGAAAGCCGGAGTCTGGGCTAAATGTCAGGGACTGATTTACGAGAACTAAACTCCCAAAATTCTTCATTGTGGTGGAACCACAGCTGTGGTACAATTGGCATGTCAGCCCGGCTGAATTTGAATTACTTGTATGAGATTGTCAATACTGAGTCATTCACATAAAAACAATATCTTTGCAATGCTTGTTATTCAGAGAATGCTGTCCTGAGGACTTCAATAGCAAGACTGTGGCACAGAAATTGTCCACAAGGGGGCAGAAAGCCCGATATTGCACCAATTAGTTTTTCTATAATCAATTTAACGTGTGGGAATTTTCTAGAGTCTTTATCATACCATCTGCTTTACATAAGGTAAATATAAGAGCAATTATGTCCTAGCAGATGCTTGTTACACGTGAAATACAAGGAAACGAAGTGAATATTATGACTATTTCCAGCCATATCTTTGGTAATGTGTTTACCGAGTAGCTGGCTAGGAGCCAGGAATGTAGGGAAAGTGACAAAATGAAAAATACATACAGCTGACGGGTAAACACACACCTCTTAGGGAAAGGCAGGAGGACACACCTGCTCATCCTGAAATGAAGACGTCAAATCATGACGCTTAGTATCTGTCAATACCCCTCAGAAAATAGGTGCAAGGTTAGAAATGTGACCATTCTGTCCCTCCATCCTGCTGAGATTCATTTATAGATGGAGTTCTGCCTTGAAAGCCATCCAGGGTTTAATGAGTGTAGCATTTGTGTGGAATCGTCAACCTTTTCAGGCAATGAGCTTAGATAGCACATTGTATGAGATCTACTGCGTTTTGTGCAGGTCGGAAGGCTTTTCGTACCAAAAACCTGGTTATATACCCAGCCACAGAATTCCTAAATCAACATGCTTCTTGACTGTGGTCCCCAGAATCCCCTCTCTCCTTTGTAGCAACTTGAAAGTCCAAAACGAGGGATCGAAAGAGTTAATCTTAATTCGTGATCATGCGAATGAGACGTTTTAACCTCTTTCATGATCGCCACTGTAATGTAAACTGGTATCGTTCTCCCAAATTGTTCAGCAATTAAACATAAAATTGGGTGGATTTCATGGCTGTAGGCTAAACATTGTCTCCTGCCAAGAAACCTATATTTCCCAGCTAGGAACAAGCTGAGTTTCGTCATGCTGCAGCCCGATTGTGGCGACAAGCCCCAGAGAACAAGAATCCAGTTGAGGCTTCCTCGTCCTTATCACTGTACAGTGATACCCGGGCACTGGGAGGGAATGATGGTGTTTTTCCATTGCCATCAGGAATCAAGCCGTACCGCGAACTGACGGTTTTCCATTGCAAAGCATGCAGGCCATAGCCGACCTGTACCCGTGCTGAAAGTGTGACCAAACTCAGCTGATTGTGTCACCCCCATCTGATCGATACTGGTGTTCTGCTTCAATAAGCATATCTGAAGAAAAAAATGGCATATTCTATATGTTACTGATTAATAGTAGTTTCACATATCGCAGTGTATTAATGCATTCCCAGTGACTCGGAACTTGGAAATTTCCAACCTCCTGCTTAAATCAGCACTATAGAATAGCTCAAGAAAATGGTTTCGTGATGTAGATGTACACAAGCAAATGCTAATTCCGCTAGCACCTGATGCTAATGAAACAGAGACTCTCACAGACGTGCTATCAGAAATTAGCACACAGTAAAATAATCATAATTATTATTATAATTGCCCATAGTTAATCATGATGTACACTGTGTGAAATCAAAATGTATCCAGAACAAAGACAAAATGTCCGAGCCGGACCCAAGCCGTACTGGAAAGAGACTAACTAGTGTCTCTTTCCAGTACGGCTTGGGTCTGGCTCGGTTCCTGTATGCCAGTGGAAAAGCGCCATAATTTTCAGCCTGGGAATTTAATGCCAAGACTAGCCCATATTGTCTTTGTTCTGGATACATTTTGATAGTTTGAATGACATCACAATTAAAGTCTTATTATCCTGATAAATTTATTACAGACATTTCACAAGACAAATGAATAATAATTAGCGATTAGTTTTGGTCTATTAACGTGTGTATGTATGTGTGAGAGAGAGAAAGAGAGAGAAAACTCAATGGTTAACATTCTGAAGCATTTCTTTTTAGAGTTTTAAAGTTGCACAATATTTTTGTTTCTAATGGGCACAGCAGCTAAATGGTCCAGCCACTACATCGAGTCTGGTGACACCTACTGGCAGTCGGTTGCCAGCACCACTGCGGGTGGGGGGGAGGGGCATTCCAGAGAGGGGTACTCTCTCTTTCCCTTTTTCTGGCCCTTGATGAAGCCCACAGCACATAGAGGGTGATGAAGATGGAGGCCGAGGATGCACACAGGTTAGCTGACGGTAGTGTGTGACCCGTGTGTGACCCCTACTCATGAGAATGAGATGAGTGGCCATTTTTTAAGGAAAATAAGATGGTCATTTTACAGGTGGAAGGTTGTCTCACCAGGATACCTGACCAAGTCAACTTAACCTGCCGCATCCAAGACCCAACTCCATGGAATTTGTCTTGGTGCCTTGTCACACTTCCCATATAACATCTTATATATGTACAACTTGGTCGATGAAAGGCGGCGTCATCTGTCTGAAACCAAGTGTTGCATGACCGCAATGATTCAGCCAGTTTAATGTAAATGTTTAATGTGAGATAGTCAGATAGAGAGTCTAGTGACTCTAGACATTTCAGTTGGCGTGGCCTTGTGCTTAAGAGTGCCCTACTTCATCCTGAAACATAAACGACCTTTGCTCTGCAACCTTGAACCCATATTGCTCGAGAAGGGAGTTTCAAGCTGTGCAAATTGATACATTTGCAAGTTCCTTTGAGTAAGAATAATTTTGGTGAAGTAGATATCATATGCGATTGTTTTTGTTAGTAGCAACTGTACTGAAATTTGGGTACCAGCCAGACTGGCCACACCCCCCCACCCCCCACAGGATTTAACAACCCCTATTGAAATGTCAAGGCAGTTTGCGTACCTGAAAGGGCGTGACTTTCAAAACGTTGTTTACGACAATGCATGAAAGCTGGGAAGAGGCCCTCCGGTGGCCCTACCTCATCCGTCATGGGGCTGGCACGTTTAGGCATGTTGCAAACATGTTTCAGATCAGTCCTACACACGTGTGAAGAGAAAAAGCAGCTTAACACAAGAAGGATGGATTCTAATCCAGACTCTCTCCACCAGGACCCAGTGTGGGTGCTTTGCAAGCACGGAAGGATCCATCAGAAGTGAGGTGAAAAGCGAAATCCAGATCTTGGAGATTGATCCGGGTTTGATCTGTATATCTGAGTAAGGTCAGCAGCTAGGCACATGGAGTCATCACCCAAAACTCAGGAGCAAGGTTCATAACTTGAATGGTTCCGAAACATCAAGCTAGGAAACGCAATTCAACTCAGGGATATCTTTAGGAAGAATGTTTGTATGTGAATATAGTTGATTACCACTGACTGATGGTTAATTTCTCACCCAAAGAAACCACGTTTTGCTGTGTTAGTCGGACCTGTCATGTGCCCAAATGGCTTTTGTTGGCATGCTTTTATTCCCTAAAAGATCAGCCTCTTAAACATATCCTGCCGGGTGTTGGGAAGCCTAAGAGGGGCAATAATTCATACAAAGGGGCCAACCTTATCATTAGCCAATGATATGTTTCGAATTGGCGAGTAACAGGGGAGTGGCACTCCGATGGCCAATCAGCTTTCAGCAGGGGCCCATGCCCCTGTGGTCCCACCCCTCTATATGCCCTTGCATCCCACAATGCAGCCTGAATTGGTGTCCGTTCCTTTCCGTTCAGCCTGAGATCCCAATGATTCGGCAAACCAGCAATGAAGTTCGTGTCAGTTTGTGCAGCAGCCGCCACGGATTACCTGGAAGCCCCACTCACACCCTCCTTGCTTGCGGACGTTGGTGGTGGTGCAAGGAGGCTGATAAGACGTCTATGTGACAGGGAGGGAGAAGGTACATCGGTCCAATCAGTCCATGGTGTCCTGATCCCACCAGTCGCCTTGAGGACAGATGTTTAGAGGAACGGGGTGGAAAGGTAGCGGCTAGAATCTGCAAGAAACAGTGATGGTGGAGGAAGGTATCTGTCATGAAAATCAAGAAGCACCTTCCCAGGGAGGGAGTGAGGGGGTGAGCAGGTGAAAGAGGGAGGAGTGGCAGGACCGGGCAAGATGGTGGCACGGGGAAGAAAGAGGGGAGCCATCTCGGCCCGCGTCGCCGCTGGCCAATGGGCCGCGAGGCTTTTCTTTGGTGTGTTTTGACCTGACGCTGCTGGCAAGTGGCGCCGCAGATCTGAGGGCAGGAACTTGTTTTTGGGGATCCAGTTCTAGAGAATAGAGATTGTTTATTTATGCTGCTTCATAAAGGAAATCGACTGTAAAATCAGCAACGGGACAGGTTTAAACAGGCGGAGCTAAAATGCAGACAACTTGAGGTTTTAAAAAGATTTCAGGTACATCCTGTAGGTTAAAAAGGGATAGGCTTATATATATTTATGTCTTGCATATTCCAAAGTAACTTGCAAGTTAGTGCACACACAAAAAAATGCATTCAGCAATAAATAAACTGAATATGGATACACAACCAGGAAGTGAAAACACTGTATGTTCTCGATCAGTGTAGCTTCCTGTGTGAAATATAACGATATGACTCTGTTGTTCAGTACTTCTGCACTAATGGCAACCTAGTTATGGTTGGGTCAAATGTTCACAGTGTGCTTGATTTGGAGATTTTATATGCTCTCCTGGTTTTTGGGTGGGTCATGTCCAGGTACGATCTTTAAGTGGACTGGTGGCACTGGGGCAGCTCGTAGTTTGGGTAGTCATTAGTGAATCTGTATTGGTATCTATAACAGGAATTGGCTGGATCACCCAGGCCTTCCAGTATCATGGCATCTGATCCAATGTCCCTTTTACTCGCACATACTGGCGAAGTCAGTGTATTAGCTCCTCAGAAAGTTTTTGAGTATAATATGGGAAACACCCATGTGTAAAAATGGTTAAATTACACGTGGCTTTGATTAAATGAGTTTGTTTTGGCCTGTGTTCTGCAGTGAGGTGACGTGAGAGCAGGCCTGGCAAAGTCAGCTCTGATCTCTCGCAGGATCCCTGGCAACTGGCTGCGTTGGTGTCATTCCCTGGGTGTTGGCCCTTGGTTACGCTTTGTTTGCTGGAAAGTGTAATTTGTTTTTTTTTGTCGTCTAACAAGTGACAAAAACATCAAGAGGAACTTGAACCCCAACCCATAGAACTGCGCACATTCTGCTCATCCATACCAGATTTACATCTTACCCCATCAACCAGATGGCCAACCGTAGTTATCTTGTCTATGTCTTCATGTTCATGTCTTAATATGTCATGTTTATATATTTCAATATTTCTATTTGATTTATTACTTTTTCATTCGCACTATGACCAATGCGAATGATATCCGTGTATGAGCCATGCATTATATATCTAAAGTTGATAATAAAAATGCTTTGGACAGGGAGCCAGAGGCGGCTGGAGCAAGAATAGGGAAAGGGTGACCTCTAGTGGGGAGGAGGACTTACTAATGTGTGTGCATAAAGGAATATATAGACAACACATTGTTAAATGAGCTAGATTAAATTGCTTAACTGCTTTTGTTCAAGAATGAATGGGATTTTCAGTTATTGATTGATGCTAGCTCTCCTGCAAATGAATATGCATTTTCAGATTTGGTTATCCGACTGGTCAGCCTTGGCTCAGACAAATGGCATGAATTTTCTTTTCAAATATATTATGACGAACTGGGGGGCATTTTGTATCCCAGTCTATGTACCAAGAAGGCAGAATGCATCTCAGTTTAGTTAAACATTTGGTTGCTCCTGGAGGTGTTCAAGGGCTTATCCAAACCTCAACCACCATCATAGTTACCATTCACCTACATAAAGTTTCTCAAGTCAAGGCTAGACTTGATGCTTTTAGTGTTTGAATAAACTATTGATCACAGTTTCACTCTCTGTGGCCCTGAACAGCCATGGTTTGTTTTCCTTTCTGTTTTTTTATCACCTCACGGCCCTTTTTTCACCGTGAGATAACTTTGGCCACAAGGTCTGGCTCACCACCAAGCAGGAAGTCAGCTTGCACATTGTCCTGGCATGTAGGTTCTGATTTGTCCTCGTTCATGATGGAGTGTGTGACAGGTCCCTGTTCTTCGAGGCTCCTCCCACAGTCATGTGACCAGTTGACTTCCAGTAATCACGCGGGGATTCTGTGACACTCTATACCCATGAAAGAGGCTTCCTGTGACATGCATGTTTCACACACAAAGTTTAACAAATCCTAAACTTAAAAAATATATAATTATTAATACAATCATCACTTTTACCATAATAAAAATGACCAGATATACATAAAATACAATGGCCCTTTCTTGAAGAAATATCTGAAACTAAAATCGTTCATGAGTCAGGGTGACCATTATCACCATGATGGTCTAATGGGTAAAATAAAACAAGAGAACCATTGTTTTTGAATTTTAAAAAGGAAATTTAATGATGATGTGATGGTACCAGATGAATCATTTTGGGACATCGAGACAGCCATTTTGCTATGCCAGAGTCGGAGAATCAACTGTTCTCCTAAACATCTGCAGAAGTTAGTCACAAAGTGTAACGTGGAACCCTGACCCAAGCCGTTGCATAATCCTAGCAAGCTTATCACAAGTTCATGTACAAGCGCAGCAAAGCATTTACAGGCAAAATGCAATGTGCTGAAATTAAGCTTATCCTGATGGTGAGCATAGCCCTTAATAAGCAGCGTTAGCTATATTTGTACTGATTGGGAGTCAATCTACTATAAAGCATTTTTACAGTCTGTGTCAAATCCCTCCATCATCTGCATTGATGTTTATTGGATCCAGTTGGGGTAGATTTGCCACAGCTGCACACGGAGGGCAAACAGTGGCAGACACACACATCTGTGAATGATTACAGCCCCTGGTGTTTACACGGGAGACCTTATCTTCGTGAGAAGAGGCACAGCCGTGGCACAAGGTAGCGAGACATCGATTTTTTTTTTTTTGCACCGAATTTGAATTTATTGCCTCATCTGACAGTAAGAACACAGTCTGGCATTTTGGGAACCGTTGCATTTCTAACTGGAAAAATAGGGCAAATCAGTCTAGCCAGTAATTTCACAGATATTTCATTCATATTATATTACGGTCCAACCCGTCACCAGACACAAAGTCATGTGACCAAAAAGAATGAGAAACTGTTTTGTAAAAAATAATGCATAGTTGTAATAAATTGGTAAAACATAAAAGAATATTTAATAGGAAAAAATAAAAATAATAGTTTGCTCTTCACACCACTTTTGGATTATTTAAGAGTATCAGGTAAATGCTGCAATGCTGGGACACGGTGACGACTTCAGACGTACCCGGTGACATTATAGCCTGCCACCGTGTTGTAGGGGTTCCCCTTTGGGGCGCGCCCTGCCCCGCTGACCCGGCCGCTGGAGCTGGAGCTGTCTCGGGAGCGAGCTCGCTGCTTTAGCAGAGATGGGGCATGGAAGGTCATGCTGTGAGGGGCCCTCCTGGGGGCCCGTACGTGGTAGGGGTAGCCGCTGCCAGCCCTGGTGGCCCCTCCGCTCCCAGAGGCGTCACAGCAGGAGAGGCAAAGCACGACGCCAGCCAGCAGGGACACGATGGAGGCCGCCAGGCCCGCGTAGAGGCACTCGCCCAGCTCATCCTTGTACACTGAAGACAAACTGGGCTGGTAGAAGGTCTGCACCACCTCATTGGTGACCCAGGAGACGGGAATGAGGCACAGGAAGCCGGCCAGGAGGAAGCAGCAGCCCGCCGCTCCAGCCACCTTGGCCTTGCCGGAGGAGCCGTCCAAGCAGACGGTGCACTGCATACCCAGGTTGGCGGCAACGCAGCCGAGGATTGACAACACGTTGGAGGTGACCATCATGGCGCGGGCGGTCTGCAGGTCAGCGGGCAGCGCCAGGATGGAGTCGTAGGGGTCGCACTGGAAGGAGCCAGTGCTCTGGAAGACACACTCCATCCACAGGCCCTTCTTCTGCTCCACCGCTGTCACGATGCTGTTGACGGTGAAGGCCGAGGTCTTCCAGTGGGGCAGTAGTGTGGCCACCAGGGTGGCCAGCATGCCCAGAACGCCCAGGACAAAGCCCAGGAGCTCCAGCCCCATCACAGGCATGGCCGACCCACTTGTTCCTCCTGTGTTCTGCTTGGCAGGAACTCCGATTCAAAGCACACGCCGCTGATGCTGCTCCTGGGTCACCTCGTAGGACTCTGGCACCTCTAGGTGAACTCACGCAAGGGTCCGTCCTGACGCCCCACTTAACTCCTCTCGTCCTCGTTTACGGTAGACTCTTTGCTTCCATCCAGCATCCCACAGAATTCCTCTGTCCCATGGGTTGGATCTCATCTGCTCTAAAAATTGGGATGCCCTCCCCCCTAAGATGCACATCAGGGAGTACACAAACAATCCCCATGGGCTGCGAGTTAAACATTTCCCGGCTCGTGGACACCTCCCACTGTTGACCTTTGGTCCTCTCATTCCTAAACAAGACCCTAGAAGAGATGACTGTTTGTACTCTTTTTCTGCCCTCTGCTGGTCAGGGGAAGATTTAAACTGACTGCCAGGGCTACAGAATGGGGAGGTCAGCTACAGAAGAGTCGGCTACAGAAACCATTTACTACCAAAGCTGTGAAATCTGGTCTGAAAGAAGGTGACATGTAGAAGAACGAGTTCAATCTTCGCTCTCATGCTGTTCAGCTAATCCTAAATCTTTCTTACTATAATAATCTTGTGTTACATTTATTTTGCCAAGCATTTGCGCCCAAAGCAATGTACAATCGAGAAGGCTGGGTCACACTGTCCCTGAACCAACTGGGGGTTATGGGCCTTGTTCAGGGGCCCAACGATGACATCACTCTACCGACCTTGAGATTCAAACTGGCGACTTTCCAATCGCAGGAATAGCATCCAAACCAGCTGAGGTACAAAGGGAAGATTTCACCACATAAGAATAACTTGGTAAAATTATACTGTCAACTGAATCAATTCAGTTTCAATTATATTTATTTTTATATAGCGACTTTCCCAACAGAATCACCCCAGAGTGATTTACATGAGTGTTGTAATACGTCACTGCATCATTTATACAGCGTAATACTAAGACAGGGAAAAGGGAGGACAAATAAATGAAAAGAAAGAAAGTCAGATGACAATGGAGGAGAGGAACCAAAAGCTCCCAAGTAGGGAGAGAAAAAACCTCCAAGGTCAACTGAACCCCCATGGGCACGCTAACATTAAACACTTCTTTGAAAGACTGAGCAGTTTTACCCATAATTCCAGAGAAAAACACACTACCTGGGATGCCAGAGAGAGACACACTACTGTGCAATATGGCTGCCAAGGTGACAGTGCATGTGTAGGGTGGGACTAATTTCCCATAATATCCAATCACACATCATCTGGGCTGCACAGGGATTGAGTCCTAATTTGGACTCTGTTTCTGAGCTCGTGACCAAAGGTGAAAATGTGAGGGAGTTCATCAGAGCAGAGAAATTAGTACAGGGCATGCCTCTCCTGATCCAGCAGGAACCACAAAGGATTCTGGGTCACACACTGCACCAGCCTGCCATGATGTCATAGTCCTGAGTAGCTCTGGGGAGCCTCATAGCTTCACTAGAAAGATCATGCCTGATTTTCTATAGTCAGATGCAGGGTGCTGCTGCCTACTTTGATTTTCCATCGACCTCGGCTGTGGTTTCGAACGATCTCACCGTGGGCGGGAGACACCACTATGGTCCAGCAGCCTGACCTCCTCCTGCTGAGTAAACACAGCCAGGTGGGGGCGCTGTAGAGCAAAAGGGAAAATGTATGATGTCAGTACACACATATACTGATTAGACCCTAACCATCAGGAGAATATATTTCCCAACAGAAAACACCCCCAAGATAATAATTAGCTAAATTAATAATTAGCTATAATTAATAGTTTTAGACTTTTACCCACAGGCAGTCAAATGCGCCCCCCGGGCGCCGGGGGGGGGGGGGGGGGGGGGGGGGGGGGGGG
>JAODLD010000070.1:2047496-2062679 GCA_026781065.1 Mormyrops boulengeri | reverse complement strand
CCCCCCCCCCCCCCCCCCCCCCCCCCCCCCCCCCCCCCCCCCCCCCCCCCCCCCCCCCCCCCCCCCCCGCGGCCGCGCCCCCCCCCCCCCCCCCAGTGCCCCCGTGACCCCCGTGACCCCCCAAATACATTTATCTGATATAAATGTTATTACTATTATTGTTATTCACATTTATATATGTAGGCTAAAATGGGAACAGCTGAAACACAAACATATATATACATATATACACACACACATTGTACAGTACTGTAGGCACATTACAGCTATATTTGCACATTTGTATCGTACGCAGTAAGACTTCTTTTCTTAAGACTAATTTTTAATTTTTATTTCTTAGTTTTATTTTTATTTTCCAATCTGTTAAATATTTGCGGACTACTTTATGCCCTTTTGTCTTTCAATTGCTGTTGTAACACCCAATCTATCTATCTATCTATCTATCTATCTATCTATCTGTCTGTCTGTCTGTCTCTGTCTGTCTATCCATCCATCCATCCATCCATCCATCCATCCATCTATCTATCTGTTTGCACATTTCATGTCATAATTGTACTTGTATTTACTGACTTACATTGACATGTATCTGTGATCTGTGCTTTGTGTTTAATTTGTGTTCACCGGTATGATTTCCATTGCATAGTGTAACTCTTCCATCTTGGATGTGAATGTGGAGATGAGCATGTGGGAATGTTTTGGTGCTGGAGCCGTAGGTTTATGAGCAGGTCAGGGTTCAGCCGTGGCCTGGTGACCCCTGTCAGCTTCTCTGTCCCACTCAGTCAGTAGGTGCTGATCTGGGAAAAACGCCACCGGGCTTGGATCTGCAGGGCGATGCTGACCGGGGCTGGAATTCAGTCTGACAAGGTGCCAGGAGGGGCGGCACAGGCACTGGAGTGTGCCTGGAGAGGTGTGGGGGGGCAGGCTGACACCTCCCCAATCAGGCCAGGGGTGTGAGGCGTGGCCAGGGGCGTGAAAGGTGAGGTCACACTTCGGCACATGCAGGAGTGGACCGTGACCCAGGACAGGGGTCAGGCTGGTGTCAGGAAACAAGGTGGCGTAACGGCAGGAGGAACACGCCACGTATCTGAGAACATTTTTAAAAACCATCCACAGTGCCAGCAGAACCAGCTCTCAACGTGAGGCGTCACCTCTCAATCCGAGCGTCAAGGATGTGGGTCACTGTGGCCCATTGCCAGAATATTCTCTGCCTTCTGGAGCTTCTGTGGGACGGAGAATGTGCCCATGTTCTGCCACTAATATGTTTCTCTAAAGGTAGACATTTGGGGGTGGGGTGGGTGGCTGTGATGATCTGGGAACAATGAGTCATGCTTCAGATTCTGCTTGGGGCGAGACTTAGTCTAACAAGGTGTTAGAACAGAGATGTGGGCATGGCGGGGAAGGGGGGGTGACTGATCTCGAAGTGTGCCTGCAGAGGTGTGAGGGCGGTTGGGGGGGGGGGGGGGTGGTTTCCATGCTAACACCTCCCAAACAGCCCAGAGGTGTGAGGTATGGCCAGCAGTGTAGAAGGTGGAGTCACACTTCAGCACTTGCCATCCCAGTCAAGCTGGATGCTGACCTGGGGACTGGGGTCGCACTGGTGTCAACGAGATACCCACGAGAAGATCCACAAATGTAAATATTATGGATCTGGGTGAAAAGCAGGCTGATGGTAACAGGATACTGAATCGCATTCCTCATCAGTTGCTGCAACGTCCTGTTTGTTCAATGGTCAATACATGATTTCTGAGAAATTTGACTATAGACTGTTTGACTCCCCAACATACCACCGGGGTTCGTTCCGACTGTCAGGTTGTACATTGAAATGGACAGAATAGTTCAATCTCACTGACATTTAGGTGTGAGAATGAGAGAGAGAGATGCGTCTGAGGCTGGGATGGTTGTACAGTACAGCCACAACGATGGCATGGCTCGCAGTGCGCACTAGGAAGACTAGTGCTGCCCAATCTCCCGTTCGAGCTCCACATCTCGGAACCAACATGGCCGCCTCCGTGAACAGGCCGTAGTGTGTTGTTGCTTTATATTTGGGCGGATTTGGATTGAGATTATTTTTTCCGAGAGACAAACAAACAAGAAACACCAACTAGTCAAACCACATTAAAAGCTTTATAAAATGTTTTTGTAGATCCATTGCGATAAGATTTTTTCGAGAGGCAAACAAACTACAAACAAACAAAAGACACTAATAAGTCTGGTAAAAATCTGATATTGCATGCTGGGATACTGTTTACAGTCATGATATGGTATTCTCTAAATCGACCACGTGCAATTACATTTATAACTATTAATACATTTAACAAAATAAACATTTTTTATATATGTATAAAATAGAATTACTGTTCACTCTGTAAGCAGCCATGTTGAAATGACGGCACAGGGGAAACTCGGACAACAAATTTCTGTCCGAAATCAATGTCATAAAAGAGACGTGTTTCCAGCGGGAAGTGACGTTTTTCATGATGTTTCGTGACGTGTTCATCCGAGTTCCGAGTCGGAGAGAGATAATCGAACGCAGGAATATGTACCTGGGACAACTGAAAACAAGGCCTGGATTTGGAATTGAGGGCCAAATCTGAATAGCCCTGAAATATACAGCTCTGGAAAAAATTAGAGACCACTCTATATTTTTTTAAAAACTGCATTTCTACATCCTGCTTTAATCCCGGTTCTGCTGGCAGAAGGCTATGCTGAGCAGCAGGCTGCTTCCAGGTTCAAAATTTCTAAGACAGCAATACACAAGAATAAGGTGAAGCAGGAGACACTGGGAACGACCAGAAACCAGCCAGGTAAAAGGCAGAAATGACTTTCTAATGGCAGAGATGACCGTCGACTTATCCAACAGTTTCGCATGAATCGCAGTATGACTTCAAGTGACCTTCAAAAGGAATGGGAAACATTATGTGCAGGTGTGAAATGCACTGCTAGGATAATTCATAACAGGCTCCCAGAAGCAGCTCTGAAGGCGCTTAAAGCAAGGAAGAAGCCCTTGAATGAGAAGCAGGGAAGAGCCAGGCTGGTGGAATGCACTGGCATGCCCATAAACTGAGAAATAAGTGAAAATGAAAATTTTGCTGTGACCACTTAATTTTTTCCCGACCTGTATATTATGTCTGCCTCCAGACTTAAGGATAATCACCATTGCTTGCACAGAGAGTGTTGTGGCCTCCAAACGGAAGTGTGCGTTTCAATCCCACTTCCGACACAAACCCTTTTGGAGACCGTGGCCCGACCCTGTGTTTAGAGCCCAAGCTCTGCTCTTATGTGCATATATGTGTGTCTCAAAGCAGAGCCTGATGGGATACGTGAAAAGAAACATTCCAGTGTACCTGTACTTGTGCGAATGGTGAATAAAGTGTTATTTCATGTCAAGGCTGTTCTGTTTCAGCCCATAAGCTGTCTGTGTGGTGTTTTATTTTGGGAGACCTGGCACAAACTTCTACTCAGTGCCGGGTGACTCATTAAGGTGCCATCTTCTGAGGGGGCACCGACTTAGCAAGCCAATTTCACTTTGTCTCAGACAGGGGCGCCACATGGGCCATTGACCGGTACTACCTCTGCTCACTCACACCAGAAGTGCAAGTTGCTTAGTCAACAGTAGATCTCTACCGGTTGCAGTCAGATAACAGTTCAAATGAGTATCTCTGGGCTCCAAATATTTATTGATGTGTACAGCTAACGGAGATGCTTAAAATCAATCCCCCAACTGACTTCTGAGAGGAGAAATGATTATTAGGCAAAGTCTTTGTTTACCTGGTAGAGGATTTCACAAGAACAGATATTTCCATGATGCGCTCTGTGCTCTAGCGGCCTTGGGAACGGCCGTTGAAATATAGCCGTTTAGCCAATGGCTTTATCCAAATGTGTTTTGTTTTTGTTTTTTAAACACGCTTTCATAGCTTACAGTTTCAGTCAGAATCACTCAGATTAAGTACCTCGGCCAAAGGGGGTGGCAGTCCCTGTGAGTTTTGGAACCTTGTAACAGGCCAATGTATTTAACCAGAACACCGCCTAAGTAAGATTAGAATGAGTATTTATTAGTCTTTTTGACACAACGTATGCAACTCACGAGAACTCACATACAGGCGGTCGCCAGGTTACGAACGAGATCCATCCCCTAAGTCAGTCTTTAAGTTTAATTTGTAGGGAACTCAAAAAAAAAAAAACGAGTGCAAATTAATTAAGATCACTAATCATTCATTAACAGCCTGGTTGGAATATTTGAGTGTCTGTGGTATGTGTGGATTGGACAGAAAGTCCTGGAACTCGTGCAATGAGGTATTAATTGTGAGACTATAGATTGTGCTCTTGTATTAACACCATATTAATTACGTGTGTGTTTCAATTAAGGGTCAGAGGTCACCTGAGGGCACGGATCCACATCTTTTGGTCAAAGGTCAGACCTGTGGGCGCTGATCTGAGAAGAGGGACCCCTAGCTCTGGCAGCAGGAGGCGTTTCTCCTGGGAGTGAGAGTTCACCTAACACTGTGCTCTGCTAAGAGATAGGAGGGAGATAGACCAGTCTTGCATGGCGGAGGTGGGGGCAGGGTGGGGGGATTGGTGTCCTCTATTTACCTCCTCGAGGGAGCGTAATCAGCTTGAAATCCAGATCTGCTGTGTATTCTGAAAGGTTTAGTGTGTGAGGAAATCAACGATTACCAAAGGATTTTAAAATATGTAGGTTTTGCAGTACCAGTATGTGCAAATTATTATTTCTGGGTTTTTATTACAAGATATTTGTCATAAGAATTGAAAGGAATACGCTCATCTGCTAAGCGTTTTGTCTGTCCGTTATTTCATGGGAATTTCTTTGTCTTCAGTAGGGTGAACAATGTACAGTACTACGCAGGCTACTTTTGTTCTAAACAGGTTTTTACTGGCTTTGTTAGGAACATCACAGAAGTACAATAGTAAAACCAGGTGTTTTGCATTTTAAAAGGAACTTAGCACACTGCGTTTAAAGTATCTTCAGTTCCCTCGGGGACTGACTTCGCACAAAGAAAGTGCAGACGCCCGGAATCTGAGCCGCTCCGGCCGCGATTACCTGCATTCCACGCCGCGGGAGAGCGCAGCTTGTCCGGGCAGCGGATGGCGGAATGCTGAGAGGGGGGGGAGGGAGATGTAAGCATCCATGTGGGCTTCGATGGTCAGCAAATGCGAGACCAGGGTCCCCCCCCCCCACGCCCAGCCCCAAAAACCACCAGAGTGGAATAATCTGCTGCCCCCCCCTTTGTTTTCATAGGACTTGGTTTTGGGGATTAGACATTTGGGTCTCGGGGAGTAAACTTTTGCCTGGGCGCCATAATGCAATTTGTGAACGACGGTAAACGCCGTTAGGCACCTGAATGTGATATTTACCCACTCTGCTGCAAGCGCTTAAAAACGCTTACAGAAAGACTTAAATTAAATTTTATCGTTGGGTCCTCTTCAAACCGCCCCCTTTTCCAAAAGTTTCCATTGTAATTTGACTTTTCCCGCTAATTAACTGGTGCCACCATTTACATTATTACCAAAATTTAGGTCGTAACGCTAGATAAAGATGTCATCGGACTCCCCAGAGAATCATGCCCTTAAAATCGGCACATAAACCAATTATTCTTGATTGCATTATTAGAAATACTAATCTTCATTTCAATGATCTGTCTTCGACAAAGGGTCTGCTAATATCGCTATAACTTAAAATTGAATATAAATGTTTAAATAATATGCGCTGCTAAATCATTCTTTAATTTAGCGTTTCATTAATATCAATTTATTCTTGTTAGTAACCCTATATTTATCCCCAGTCCATCTTCCAACTTTTTAAGGGCCAATTGAACAATTATAATAGTATAAATAAACAATAAACATTTTTAATCTTATGTTTGACACTTGCCTGCTTCCATAATTTCATGTATACACGCAGGTGTTTTTTCATGCTGTATATATATGTACGTGTGTTTGTGTGTGTAGTGTAACATAATAAAAATTATTGACATTTATGTTCCTTAATTTAGGCCATTTTACCTCTAGAAATCCATACTTTTTAATTCGAAGGCTTGGCTAGATCGATATTCTAGTCAATTCTGCATGTGACACCGCATTTGGGCTAAGCATTTGTGCCTTTTGTGTCAGTTTGCTGTCTCGACAGGAGGTAAATACAGCAATAGGTGCAGGGTCGGTTCTTCCAAATGGACCCGCGGAGTCCATCGAGGCCCGATTAGACCTTCATTACGGGCGTATAGTGACATTTGTCACACCTCGCCTAACGTGCCGCAGGCGCGTGCTGTCTGCCTGACTTGGGCATTGAAGCCCCACTTACTCCGGTAAATGAGCACCAGCACGCAGGTACAACGCCTACTTTCTTAACCTTTTAAAACAAAAGTATGAATAAAGCTACTGCCTGATGCATTTTCTGACGTATCTCAAAAATCACATTGAAATTAAAAGAGGAGTATCAAGTTTTACTAAAATAATACTGAATGAAATTTACATTAACTGCGTGTCATACTGATTCAGAGAAGTGCCTTGTCTGTTATTTGTGCTTATTATTGTAGTATGCATTGATCTTCTGAAATATGTCGCACTCTACTCAATCTAAATCCTTCGTAATAGAAAGTCATTCATTTCATGCGTATGCGCTGTAATTATTTGAAACTAGTCTTTTTATTAAAATGCCAGCAGTCAGTTAAAATGAGCGTAGGCTAACACTTTAAAATGACAAAATAACGCAGATATTAAAACCACCTATTAGAGATGCGCTTATAGTGAATCGAATCAGAAATAACTGGGATGTAAACTAATTTTCTCTTAATTATACGCCAACCCCTCCGTTGCTTTACCCCCTGTCGCTTTTCTCGCAGATGGTGTCTAACTTTTCTCCTTTTTGTTTTTATAATCACCTCGATGGTATGAGATTTCTCACCCCCTGACTGCGGCTCTCTGTTTATACAACTGGGTAATTCTTCACACCAAAATGCAGCCTGTCCCCCTCAAGTCATTTGGCATGCACACCCCCTCTCCCTGCCTCCCTCCCTCCCCCCTGCCCACCTATCTACCAGCAGCCTGCCCCCCGGCTGTGGTTCTTATAAAAACCCTGGCCGTACGCGACTGCTGTAGACTCACAGCGGCTTCAACCAACACTCGTGAATCCTACATTCAGCCGGAGACTGCATCTACCCAACGCCGTGATACTACAGGAGACGGTTCTGCTTTTTTGCCAAGGAGCTTATCTGCGATATACGGAAATGGAAACCTCCGTTCTCTCCAGCCACCAGAATCCCTTTGCTGCGGTTCCTCTTTCGCTCTTGAACTGCGTTCTTCGTAGCCAAACATACACGAACAGGTAAACTGCGATGCTTTGCAATAGGTCTATACACCAATTTATGCGGGATGGATGTACTGTATTGCTAATTATCCCACTTCAGTGGAATTAAGCGATGTATTTAATTACTGTATTGCAATCACTCAAAAATTCAATTGATTAATTAAATAGATCGCACGAGATGATTTGCATATCTACACTTGTGGTATCCAGTTAAAACGTGTTTATTGCTTTTTAATTATAAATGCGTAGCTTATGTTAGCAAAATAATGCGTGTTATCAGAATTTCTTCAATTATACATATCCGTGTATTGCATGGTCAGTTTCGTGTAGATGTAACGTAGTTGGGTGGGATTTACTGCTCCCAGAAACGTCTATTTCTTGCATCAATTTATATTTTTGATGCTTAAACAAAGAGCGCTGAATTTAAAAATGTGCATTGTACTTTAATAAAGCGCATTTGATTGACACTGACCGTATGGCTTCTCTGCAGTCATGCTGTCCTGTGGAGACCCTGGCTCAGCACCAGCGGAGATGCGCAGAGCAGATGCACGAGGACCCGAACTGTGTGTGTAAGTTCCATATTTGTCTCTCACGTTACTCTAAACGGACTTGTATGTGGTTGATATGCGTTCAGTCACGTTTTGTTGTACGAATCTTGTCGGAAGCTATCGTTATATTTAAAAAGTTTTCATTTACAAATTGCATTTAAATTGCATGGTATAAAACGTTCATATTTGCAACTTAAATTCGGATAAATTGGCAGAATACGTATTTGCGATTTGTACTTGTAGTTCGTATACCCATCGCAAATTAGGTATTTGCAGACACATAATTAAATAGGGTGGAGGGGTTAGACAAACTTGCACGAACAGCAGGGGGACAGGAAGGAATGTAGGGACAATTCACTGGAGTGTGCCAGAGCCAAAGGTGTAAAAAAAAAAGCTGTTTTCCACACCTTGCCACTTAGTAGATATAAGACAACCAATGGCAAGGAATGACAGGGAATTCTGGGTCCGACACACGGAGCCATCTGGCAGGACAGTGACAGCCTATCCAGGAACACCGTTAACACCAGAGGTGACACATTAAGAGCGTTCAAATAGACACTTCCCTGTTGATCGCAGAAAAGCCAAAGCAGACACCTTTGCACCCGGGACAGAAAACAGGGTACTTTTCCCACAGACTCACTTATCTACCACCCAGCCATCCTTCCACCATTTGGACAGGAGCAAGTCCAGTATAATGAAAATAGGCATTTTACCCCCAATGTGTGAAATTGACATTCTTGTGGCCTGTTCTCTACTTATAGCCATACACCAGAGCAGATGTCCCAAGAGGCAATTTGGTCGGAGGGAAGTCTCAAACATTCCAGCATCCCGTAAGGTCAGTATTCCTGCCACTGAAATGAGAATTTCAAATGAGCTGCAGTGTTTCGGCACTTAAAAATGACCGGTAATGAAGCATTTTATTTAATCTTATGTTTTGTTTGCATTTGTAGCCATTTGATAAAGCGGGGCGGGTTTTACCACAAGAAAATAAGTTTTGTCACGGTTTGATTTTTGAATCCAAAAGTAAATCTCGTGAATATGAAAATTACATGTTCTGTGTCATTATTAAAGTGGGACATAGACATTTCTAACCGTTCTGTCCATCTTCACGTCGCAGGCTCTTCTGGCCCAAGTCGAAATCCTTCGACTACCTCTACAGCGACGGCGAAGTTCTGCTAAGGAACTTCCCCGTTCAGGCGACCATCAGTTTTTACGATGAATCTGAAAGTGAGGATGAGGACGACAATGAAGACGTCGAGGAGGAATGGGAGGAAGACGACGGCAGGGATTCTAGAAGCTGCCTGAAACATCAGGCACATTTTACCAGTGACAACTGAGCCTACAGTCCCAGTCTTGATGCTTTCTCAAGTGTATCTCAGGGGGGCTGACATCCCAGCTGATCCACAGGACTGCACAAATAAGCCAGTTCTGGTGACACAGAAACTCAGCCTGGCTAACACTCCTGTATTACAGTGTTCGCAAAGACATTGACTGTCCTTATTTGCAACGTTCCAGAGCACAACAACGATACCAACTTGTACAATTCCAAACAAAGCCTATCCTGTATGGAAAAATGAAGCAGAAATGTTGCTACATAATCGACGACAAAACTATTTACACTTTGGTGGTGGAAACTGTTTCACTTTAAGGGTAAAAGCATACCCAATATGTCACTAAGCTTTGACAGTTTCAAGTAAACCCATTTCTTTCACATATCACAATGGTACCGTAATGCATGCTGGGATTGTATAGATCTCATATTGGGATGATTGTTTTGCCTACATATAATCTCAGGGTGTGGACCTCGTTTGTAAATAGGAAATTTCTATTTTATTTCAGTTTCTAATTTATGATGTAAAATATGTATTTATATGTAATTTGTCTACTTTTTATACATTGTTGAAACATTGCATAAACTACTGCTATTTAATTAAAACTAGTTCTTAAAGATAATTCATGGATGCTTTTTTATAATCATATCAAGTTCTATTCTAGGTTTATCAGAGATTCCTCACATCTTTTCGAGCCCCTTTGATGTACCATGGCCCTATCTCTCTAGTCAGAGAGGGGCATGTCCTGCTCTTAAGTGCTCCAGGCGTGAGCCATCTGTGGATATATCCTGCTGGGATAAAAAAGACCCAACTCTTAGATTCCTCTCAAGTTACCGAAAATGCCGTGCTGCCATCGGCTTTGCCACTTGAGACCCGACCCCATGACACACAGCACTTCCAGCAAAGGGAAACAGATAAATACCTTTTCGTCTTTAAAAAACTACCCTTTTATGTTATCATCTGTAGGTATTAGTGCGTCTGGTAGATATTTCATTTGTACCATTAGCCGGAGATGTCCTGAGTAACTGGCGATCTGTTTTAGCGTTACGGTCTGAACATATAATTAATGACATTTACAGCTCATATCAGTCAACGTCAGCTCTGTTTACGTAGCCTTTTAAGTTAACTACATACGATTTTATGTTTAGCCATAAAATGTTTTCTCATATATCATGCATTCCTTTTCCGTGCTTTGAAAACGTAATAAAGAAAGAGACGTGTGTCTTCTGGGGCATGTAGTCTTTTAATACAAGGCGTGGCATGAAAAATAAATAGCTTTCATTCTAAGAAGGTGTCGATGTATTTTAAAATGAAAGCACTGATTGAAGTATGTATATAATAAATTATTCCAAATAGTGTACCGGCGCAACGATTCTTTTACGCGGGGTGATTTGTTTAAACTGCTGGAAGTAGCCAGGGGCGAAGATGGCAATTAACTCCACTACCCATCATGCTTTGTCATACGGAGGCGTCAATTATTTGCTGACGTGTCTCGGCCCATGAGCTCATTGGACAATCCAGGGGATTCCATAAATTCTATTGGCTGACGCGCGTCTTCGTTTCAATCGCCGAATGCCTTGTGTGGGTGCTCCGGTTGGAAACGGATGGTATAGAAGTGCTTTTGCTATGATGTGGAAGGTAGGGTTTACATTATTTTTGAGTATTTTTGTTTCTTTGCCATTCGCTCGTGGTTGTAAACAATTTAAATACTGTTTGTGAAATTCATGGAAGTAATTTTTATTAGTGACAAATGCAGTGTTAAATAAGTACTGTAACTAGCTGGCTGTAACGTTTTATTTTATTTTTATCTGATATCTCAGCTAAACACTCATACCCAACTCTTACCACTATCTAATTGCTTACCCAGTAAGTCAGCAAACAATTTTCTTTTTTATTGTAATAATATAATGTAATAAATAATATGTTTACCTGAATTGTTTGCGAGATTATTTGTTACTAAGACAAATATTTCCATATGCGCGCCTCACTTATTAAAATAAAACCAGTTTTCGTGCCTAATATTCAAATAGACAGTGTCACACCCGTGTCGTATCTTTTATGTGTCTCATCCGACCATTGCAAGATCCCAAAGCTCATGTCCAGCAATTCTACCTAAGTTCTCACATGTAACATGTGTCTTTTGGCGATAAATGACATGCTGGATGGCGTGATTTCATTCCTGGAAATAATTCGCTTTTTGGTTACGGTGGCACTGGGAGTAATGCCTAACTCGATGCGTATGCTTACGTGTTTATTTTAACTAAGCGCGCCCGGATTGTTTTACTGTTTTGAGCGCATCTCCCTACTCTCCTCCACCTCCTCATTGTTGCCATGGTAACCTCCCATGACCGCTTATTTATAGGAGACCGAATTTATTTATAAAGATATACGGTGCGTGTAGCTGTCTATAAATTCACAAATCTTAAACCTTAAATTGTGTAGTCGTGTTGTTATCGTCACTGGTCTACTTGAAGCAGTGAGAGTTGGTTTTCTGGTGGTACCTAAATGTTCCCTCTTGACGTCAGTTGGTTTTCTTTTATTTATAAATTTGTAACGACGGCAGAGTGCCCGCGGTTAGTTTGGGATTTAAGATCATAAATGATTAATTCTACTTTTTATAGAAACACACAAACATTGACTGTAATACAAATTAATGCAAATGCAGACAGATAAATCTTGTATTGATCGACAAGGCCAGAGACACAGCCTCGACGGTAACTCACTGAAATGATTTGACATTTTTAGTCTTGGTCAGTCCTTTGTTTCGCAAGAGATGTGAGGAAATCTGAAATATCAAAGGCCTTTTGTTTGCATCCATAGTTATTTTTAATAGAAATAGTCTTACTAAAGACTGTGAAATATTTTACTAACTGCTATAATTCAAATATTACAAAAAAATGAAATCAGTTTGTATCCCCATTATTTAAACAACGCTGACTTGCTGATGTGCAGCTGTACTGTCATTCTCAGAGGCTCCCTGTCTGACTCCCTGGAGTCTGTTCCGCAGGTCCGCGCCTTGCAGTCCTGGTTGTGAAGTGTCAACATGGCTGAAGGTGGGAAGGCGTCCTTAAGTGTCTGTGTCACAAAATGCCGCTGATGGCTCTCTTGCCATTTTTCTCCTGAAAAGTCACTGATAGTGTTAAAAGCATACCCTATACATTTAAATGACATTAATCGCCTTGCGTGCAGCCCAATGAAAGCTTCCCATTACTGCCTGAACAAATAATTAATGTCAGTTAATGTTAGTATTATTTCGCTCATATGACACTTTAACAGAGGTGGAACATTCAGATCCAGAAAGTAAAAATCCAGACCATGATTTGGTTTCAACCAATCAGTTGAGTACTCTGGGACTTTGACTGATTATGCTCAACTGGTTGGTTGAAACAAAATCTTGGTCTAGATTTTTACTTTTTGGACCTGGAATTTCCACCTCTGTACTTTTATGTGAAGCATCTTTCATGTCTACTCATCTATATAGCGGTTTACTGGAGCAGTTCAGCCATAATATGTTCATTGACAACATAATGGAGCTCGTCCTGGGACCCGAACCAACAGCTTTCAGTTTACAAGCCCTTGTATTTTATTACTGTGGCCAGAAACCTGTGTGTACGACTGCAAATAAAAGTCTGTTGGTGCTAATTAGCTCTCATAGTGCTGAGAGGCTCCACACGCAGAGAGGCAGGCAGCAGGCAGACTGGAAGGCAGCCAATGTGACGTCCCGATTGGTGGTCCTGTCTGTCTGTCAGACAGCCTGCCCCGCCCACCTCGCTGATCATTGGCCTCTCTTAACACCTGCAGCGTTCCCTGGAGTGAAGGATGAGATCTGTCTCCGCCTCTAATCCCTCACTGCCAACTGGTTCCAGGAGGAGTTTCGACAGCGTGCAGAGGACGGACGTGTTTCCCGTAAGGAGAAGGAGGTGCACAGGACCTGGGAGCGCACGGTACACCTCCTGGGTGTTTTCTGGAATGCAGGAGTTTTAGTTAAGAACTCGGGCGTGGACATTAGCCTGGAGGACTGGGGTGTGTCTAGGCTTTTCCACAGCCCTGCCTCTTCTGAATGGAGGATTACATTTCAGCTCAGGGTGGCAGTGCAGACCCTGAACAACAGGGGGCAGTAGGGTTCATTGCACAATACTGGAAATTGGGTGCCTTTTTGAGAGAATGCTTGCAGCTTCCCAAATAATTACCCAAAGCTAAGAGCTTTTCTGTTGTCGAATCTGGCACATTGTCTGGTCTCTTTTTCAATCTTTAAATATATCTGTTCAGCATTAACTTCCTTACCCACAATGCTCTGCATCCCTGCAGGCAGCCCAGATGGAGTTCTGGAAGCGCGTGAGCACCAACACGGTGAGTACCAACACAGAGACGCGCTCGGAGCGTGCCGATACCGTCTACATGGTGGTGCCGCTCCTGGGCGTGGCCCTCCTCATCATCATCGCGCTCTTCCTCATCTGGAGGTGCCAGCTGCAGAAGGCCACACGGCGCCGGCCCGCGTACACTCAGAACCGCTACCTGGCCAGCCGCACCTCCCGGAGCCTGCCACGCATTCTGGTGCACCGGGACACCCCTGGCCACTCTGAGAATACACATTCAGATTGCGGGCGGGCGCCAGCGGCCTCCGGGGGAGGTGGAGGCACGGGAGGGGGCTTGGCCCCCCATCAGCAGTCACTCCCTCCCAACGGCCGTGCTCTCTATATCCAGGACTCCTCTGCCTCCGTGGCATCTCGGCTCTCTGGGGCCACACCCCCGCCCTCCTACGAGGAAGTGACGGGACACCTGGAGAGCAGCAGCGATGAGACCTCAGTTCCCTACAGCGACCCCCCGCCTAAGTACGAGGAGATCGTCAAGCAGAAATGAACGCCCCGCCTCCCCACCCTCCTCCACCTCCCCCCCTACCACCCTCGGCGGCTGAGGAAAGTTCCAGAATGCGACTCCGGGTTCTGCATGTGGAGCCTCCATGTGGCCCCCATCCGTGGGCACTGTTTGGGGTCGTGTCCAGTGCGTTCGTTGTGCATTAGTGTTGGCACGTGGTATCCTGGTCACTCTGATCATCTCATGTTTGAACACTGAGATGCTCCTGGTTTGTGCAGCTGGACTCCTGTGTCCTTGCTCGTCGTTATGGTTTCCCGGCTCCCAAAGCCCTCGTCCCTGATGCTCCTCCCCTGGCTGTAAGACAGAGGAAGGCTGGAGATGCAGAAGAAGCAGTGTACATTCTAGCAGGCAGCCTGCTCATGATGCCTGCAGCATTGGCTGTGCATTTAGGACGAGCCCTTCCTGACTGTACGCTGGGTATGGGGAAGACATAGTGATCAACTCGAAACTGTCCATCACACATCCAGGGCGGCGTAGATGCGGCCAGCAGGAAATAGGTTTTAGCAGTAAGCAGCCCTCTCTCCCACTCTCCGTCCTCGAGCAAAACAGAGCTGCCCAAACACCAGCCGTAGGTTGCGCGGATCGTAGGAGTGAAATCCCTTCCCCCCGGTCATCAGCGTTATAGAGACATCTCCCACAATACCTGAAATTGTACGTCGCAGATTCAACCTTCATTGTCATGGGGTTATGGGGCATAAAGTGGGGCCTGGCAACCCCATGAGAGCACTGAGATCCTTAAACGTGGTGCCGCATGACAGTACATCTGAATTTACAAGGGTCTGGGGAATTCTGACTTGTGACAATTTAAGGATCTATAAAAAAAGCAATTGTAACACATTCATGTCTCTTAACGTGTATGGCCTTAGTTCCCACTTTCCCTTTCTTTGTTGGACGTGCACCTTCTTCGTCTCGAATGTAGCAGGAAACTGCTCAACGCACCCCTGTGCATGTGCCCACACATGGCTGAGTGCAGTCAAGACACAGAGGAGCACATTACATAAGCGGGGGGGGGGGGGGGGCCGCGCGGGGCCGGCGCGGGGGGGGGGGGGGGGGGGGGGGGGGGGGGGCGGGGGGGGGGGGGGGGGGGGGGGGGGGGGGGGGGGGGGGG
>JAODLD010000070.1:2031334-2047396 GCA_026781065.1 Mormyrops boulengeri | reverse complement strand
CCCTTTTCTGCCTGTCTTCCATGAATCTAGCATTTGAATGGTAAGGAAGCAGGCTACCTGTGCCTCCACTGGTTTTATACTGTGTTTTGTTACTTTTTGACGACAACATTCAGTAAGAATCAAGATGTTTAAAAAGCATTTCATACTTGTTTGTGTCCACTAGGTGGCACTGTTCACATGATTGTTTCATTCTCTCTAATGCTTTGTGAAACATTCCTTTCGGGTCTAACCTGCCAAACAAGCAGCCGCGATGCCTTTTGGTGTGTCTGTCTTGATGCACGTCGGAAGGCATACTCTCAGCTCAGGTTAACCGCAGCCGTTACTGCCATCAGAGTCCGCAGAAGGGGAATTGGGATCATGGGTCTTGATGTCTCAGTTGGATGCCCAGAATTCCCCAGGTGATGTGAAATAAAGTTAGCCAGAAGGAATCAGAGTTTGGGTTTCTCACTATGCGTACTTGACAGTACTTGTGTTCTCACGTACCCATTTGAGATCACCTTTCGTTGCCGTACACCATTTCCAGTGCTAAGAACAGAAATACACAGGATCGTTCTTGCCCCATCCCAAATATCAAAGATATATTGAATTCGTCCTTGCCAAGCAAAACCAATCCCATGATTCTTCGCACCCCAAGTTCATTTTTGGGAGCAAAAAATAGCAAGACCACTCTTGCCAAGGCCACAAGTACAATCATTGTGTTCTTGGTATTTAGAAACACATTTTGTGTGGTACCAGTTACAGCAGAAAAGGTGGACTGGTTTTGAATATATCCCATTGGGCGATGCTGTGGCTCATGCATTATAACCATACAGTCTATACAGTCTGGCTGTGTCCTGTCTCATGATACCACAGTCTAGAGCAGAACTAGCAGCCCCTCACCAGCTGAACCATTCCTTCTTGGTGTCATTATTGTCAACACTGTGTTACACAATCCCTAGAGTGGCTCAAGGGGTTATGTGTTGTCCTTGTAATTGGTATATAATAATATGTATTATAATGCTGTATTGGGTTGAGCTGTGGAATTCCAAGCAAAAGAAGTATTACGTGTGTCTGTCTCCGTCACCCATTTGCCACAGTTAGTGCCATATCAGTCTCTATATCTAAATGCTTAATGTTAGCACCTCATTGATTAACGACCGAGTAATTGTTCCCGTGCGTTTTAGCCAAATCTCCGTGACGTGAGATGCCATTCCCTTTATCTCCACAAACGGTGTCTTCTCAAATGGTCTGACTGATGGTGCAGGTATCTGAAGATGTTTATGTTCACAATAGTTGATCACTCCAATGAGACAGACCATCATCCATTCCTGTTTTCCTTAATGTCCAGAGAGGGTCTTTTATCTTAGAATAATAATTCTGTAAAGCACAGCAGAAGAATTGTCCTTACAGTGTATATTTATGTATATATGTACATACATGTGTGTTTGAGACCCTCCACTTGAATGTCTTTTTTATGATTTGCTAATGCATGGATTTGTATTTTTATAATTGTATTTCGTTGCCTTTTGTTACGGGTTTCTAGAGTAGTTTTTAACACGAGTGAACCACTAGATGTGAGGAAAATTGGTGACTATAGGTCTTCATGTCAGTAGCTTGAGAGAACATAAACACTGAACGCACCCATCATCTGATATGTTTATACCCAACATTGTGTTTTAAATTTATAAGATATTAAGTAATTTTCAGTTGACCCATAACTAAACATATAACTGTTTTGCTTTCGACAATTCATCCAAAGAATGTTCCAGTTGTCACTGTTAAACAAGCTGATCTTTCTAGAAGATTCCAGGTGTTGCGGCACTGTTGCCTGGAAAATCCAAGGCTACCAAAACCAAGCGTCTGTCTTCCGATATCTTTCCTTTGCTTTTTCTTCTTTCCCCATTGAAAGTGAGAATGAGTTCAAGATTTTTAAAAACTGTCTTGGTTTTTGAAATCCTCAGTTAATAAAACTTGCAAGACAGGGTTTCCCGAATAATGACTTGATAACTTTGAAGACTTAGACTTGATGAATCAAACTTGATTATTGATTGATTGAGTGATTTAGTGGTTCACTGATAAACTGAAATTGCTGAATCCAATGAGAATGCATATAGGGGAAGTTCTTGCAAGTTCTTGCAGGTTCTTGCAAGATCTTACTGGAAGAAACTGCGAATACTAGGACTTTGGAAAATAATGGATGATGCTATGGTTTTATTATGTAAATTTTTGTTGTGATATTTTAACAACTTTGACAAGTGAAGAATCCTCTTTCCACACGTGCTCCCATGGCAGATTGTAATTCCTTATTATATTCCATTACCAAAATTTTTAGGTGTGGGGGAGTCTTTATGATGTGAACTTTGTACAAGTCAGTTTTTTGATGTCTCATGGTAGTGTTTCAATATGAAGAATTGTGTCAGGGCCAATGTAAAAGGTGACAAGAGGAATGTTTGTCATTAAGAGGAACCACCTTGAAAGTACTGATCTCAAGTTCCTACACGTTTAAAAATTCTGTTATATAAGAAGCAAAGTACAACCAATTCATAAAATATCTGAGATGTCAAACAAGTGTTATCTGAATGATGTGTACTTGTTCTTTCAGGAACATGTTATATAAAACCTGCTGCCAATATGACCAGCATGATCTTCCTTACATCTTCTAACTGATTATTTTGGTCAAGGCAATGGGGAACCTGGAGCCTAACCACAGGGCGCAAGGCTTGGTACACGGGATGCCATTTTCACCAGGGTCAGTGGGAAAAAAAATAAAAACTGAAAATGCTGTGATAAAACTCTAATGAGGCCATTAGACATGAAAACAAAGTGAGGGGCCTGTTTTTTGCCTTGTCACCTTCTACTTTGTTCCTTTTAGTGACACTAGTGACACACACCCCGTACCCACAGACCACCATAGCCACACTTATTTACTAAGTGCCAAATTTGTGAAAGCACTGATGATACCTTTGTGCATAAAATAAATGTGTTTTTATCCATACCACCCTGTTTTCTGCTGAATTATGTCGAATGGTCTGGTTATTATAATGTTGATTCCACTGTAATCCGTCTAACTGATTTTTAGGATCATGGGACTATGCAACAAATATGTAATTAATACATTTCGGTTTTGAACTCTTTACTAATAATAGTTATTTTACCTCTTAAAATTGTAGATAAAAGAAGTAAATTGAGATTAACACGCTATGTTATAAAACATTAAATGAATAATTTGTTTCTGAACCCATGTCCATTTCAACGAGCAACAGCGACACGCAGGCAAAGTGGTAAAAGTGTGAAATTGCCTGATCGCCGTCAGCCAATCATCATGGAGCTTTGCACTTCCGTTTGCCGACTTTTTAAAACAGTGACGTCACCGGTTCGTTGGAGAAGGTTAGTGTGGTGTAACTCGAGTTTGGAGTCGCGTTTTAGTTATTTACGCAGATATAAAACTTAACAGTTATGACACTAAACATGCGAGGACTATATGGACTGGTGCATTTACGTTGTTTATTCGTGGCTACGAGAAAATCCACTTCTTTAACCTCAATAAATAACTTGTTAGGAAGTGTCCTTGCAAAGCACTAACTGCACTTGGGAAATGGCCGGCATGCTTGCTAACGTTAATTTTATTAGTTGTTATGCATGCTATTCTGCAAATGTCACTTAATCGACGACAAGGTTCACCGACATGCGCCGATGTTATTTTCGACTTATTTTTCAACCATCAAACTTTCAACTACATGACATCGAGGTAGAAAACAACGCATTAACTACCAGCTCATTTCCATGCGTTTTGAAGTGGTTGGATATAATTCTCATAACCTGAGATTTTAATGAAATTCGATGTAATGTCGTTAGTTGTAATAAGCATCCCCTTTTAACTGTTTAGACTGACGTCTAGGCAAAATGCTGAAGACTATAATTGCGTTAGCTACCCAGACTACGGCAGTCCCTATCTCCCCTACCTATTGAGTTTAATTTGTATGTCAGGACGTTTTAGTTGATTAATAAAAGATTAATTAAAAATTGAATGCATAAGGGTGCATTAACTTGTTCTTGTACCTGAGTACAGGTCAGGGCGTTATGGACTCCCCTGAGTTCCTGGAGGGGCGGCCTCGGCCTCACGGTGTGGACCAGGGCTTCACTGAGGCCATCAATCAGAAGATGCAAGTACCTGAGCGACTGAGTGTGGGGGTGGGACCAAGAGAAGAGGAACCAGAGAAGCTGGAGGACTTGACCCTGGCCTACAGGATGCATGTCCCTGATAGGCTGTCTCTGGCGGGTGGGTGCTGGTTCGTAGACAGGACTACACCATTTTCATGCAGCAGAGCTGGATAGTTTTAACATTTCGGTGCTTTTACCTCTGCCAGAAGCCACGGACTTGAACCCCAGGCCGTTTTTCTCCACCTCATTCAAGCACAGTGGCCCCCCCCATGTGGGTTTGGCGTGGGACGTGCAGTCTGCGAGTCGGGATCGGTCGACGTCGTCACGAGACCCCCCAGTGGTAAGTGGGCTCACCCTGCCTGTCTTGCTATGCACGCTTCTCTGGGCTGAACCATGGCCGAGATTTGTACGTGTCCTCTATATACTCTGTCTCATTATGCTGTTATTCTGGTTAATAAAGGATATATTTACCTGTGCGAGATGTTCTCACAAGCCCCCGCTTTGACAGAGCCCCCTGCGGAGGTCGTTCAGTGACCAGACCATCAATTGGACTCCCCCTGTGACCCCAAACGCTTCCAAACAGATTCTTCACGCACCTCCCACGTAAGTCTCCCCTTGCTTACAGCTTTTCCCTTCATTCCAGTCCATCATTTTCCTTGTTTTGTTTAAAACTCTAGCTGGTCACATGACATTCTCCCAGTAAAATGGTGGCTCTCAGTACCAAATTTGTTAGTTTAGGTCTGTTTTGGTGTTTTAGTGTTTTCTGGGGCGCCTTGAAATATTAATGTAAGATTCATGCAGTTAATGTCTTGCAAAGTCATTAAAAAAAAACTAACAGCCGCTGTGAATTTTAAAATATTACTACTTCATCAGCAAAGTAAAGTCTGTAAAATATACCAGTGACGAATCTAAAGCCTGTTGCATGTTATGTCAGTGTTCTGAGTCAACAGTAGGGGGTGCCAGAGTTATGCATAGTGTTAGCCCTTTTAACACAGTGTGCAGGTTTATAGTGCCACTCTGTGCTGGGTTACAGCTGTTTGATAGACACTTTTGTCCAGCTACTTGCTCAGTTCTGCTCACCGCAGACGATTAGCCTCCTTTACGCTAAGTGGCTCTCTGTCATCCTTGTTTTATTACTGTACTGCTGCCATGGTAAGATCTATCTGTGTGTGTGATCTTTACCCGCCATAGTCGCAGCATGGGACACCCTCCACAGTGCCCAGGACCTCCTACCATCCCACCCAGCCTCCTGACCCCGCGCCAAATGTTCCTGACCGCCAAAGACCTGGGTCGTCTGGCCTCTCAGCGTGTCCTGCAGTCTGTGACCCAGAAGTACAGTTCCAGGTGACATATGTCACACACACTTCCGCCGCCCTCTTTTTCCCTAGTTCAGATGGCTCCACCCCTCTGACTGTACTGCTGCTCTATTGGACAGCTTTTTATGTGATCCACATTAGAAATATATTTGAGTGCTGTACTCCCCCCACCCCCCAATCCTCCACCTACAGGTCCAGCTGCCCAGAGAACCCCCCCACTGCCCTGACAGAAACACCCAGTACCACAGGCCTCAGCCGGAGAAGGTGGCATGGCGTCCAGCTCCCCTGCCGCATTACAGTCTCAGTTTTATCATCTGTCTTATGCTTCTGCTGTTCTGTGGAGTTTAAAAAAATAATCCCCTGCATTCAGTCTACTTCTCTTTATACCTGGGCAAAAAATGATTATTATCTGATCTAGGGGTAGTGTGTGGCTCGGGTGGGCAGGACGCTGTGCCTGTAATTGGTAGGAGTGTAACGGTACATGTAAAATTTTCGGTACAGGCCTTTCAGTTCAGTACGCATATGTACTGAACGAATGCAGCGAATGCGGAACCATAGTGTGTTTCCACCGAGCGGCATTTGGAAACGGGCGGATGAAGCCGCGCCAGTACACATCCACGCGTACGTCCTGATGTGAAGGTGTCAATACAAGTACAGCACAGGTGTTTTTTAAATAATGCACCATAATGGATATTTATTTTGTTATGGTTTGTATTTTTTGACACGATATTTGTGTTGCACAGTTCTAACATGAGGCTGAAAGGTGCTAATCTGAACACAGTACAGATCAGGTAGAGTTAATTTCGTAAATGTGCACCTATGTGGATATTTATTTTTATTTACTTACTGATTTACTTTTTTATTAGTAGATTGTAGCAATATTGACAGACTTTTTAAGAAAGCCATACTTTGCTCAGTAAACCACTATTTAATAAAGAAAATAAAACGATTTATAACTTGTCACTTTTACCATCGCTGAACCGAACCGTGATTTTTGTGTACCGTTGCACCTCTAGTAATCAGAAGGACGCCGATTCAAGTTTCAGTGCCGGCAAAGTGATTTTACCGTCGGGCCCCTGAGCGAGGCCCCTAACCCTCAATTGCTCCAGGGTCTGTCTGTCTCCCGCTTTCTCAAAAATGTACGGCGCTTTAGTTAAAAGTATCTGCTAAATAAATAAAATGTAATAATGTAATTACCTCAGCAAGGATCACATTTGAAGTCACTTCCTTAAACTAGCCTTGTAAAGCTCAGCCCTGCATTTCATGCAATGGTTAGATTCGTAGTTCTCAAAGTATCAAAGTTATGAGTTTGATGGCAGCTGGGCTAGCACACTCTGTTAACCGTCTGTTAACTGCAGTTTCTTACTCTGAGCTAATTTATGTTCCTTTCTCCTGAGGCAGTACCACAACGGAATGGCTGGCAGAGGATGACGACGGAGGCAATGTCGAGTTCCTCGTTTTACGGAGACAGGTGAGTTTCTGGACACATCGTCCCCTGTCCTGCCTTACCTGTGTGTCTTTCTGATGCTTCTACACTCTAAATACCCCTAGTGGCTGGTGTGTTCAGTACAGGGGGCCTTTTTCAGTATTTTTTTCAAGACCTGTAATTATCTTTAGTGCCGGCAGGGGGAGTCATTGCAGTCTGCAGGTTTTAAGGCTTGGTGCACTGTCAGATTCATACTTTAACAATGCATTCAAAAAGCTTTTCACCCAGCCAGAGTTGCGTAGTAATTCTTCCACTCCATTGGATGTGCCTCTATATGAACTACTGGCTTTGTGCTGTGGCGTTCAAGCACTGAATAACCGTAAGAGCTGTAAGAGCTGGAACGGTTCTACCCTTTGTCTTTTGAAACATGGTTTATAAAGGTATTAGTCAGAGGTGGAAAGTTCAGGTCCGCAAAGTACAAATCCACCTGTGGTATTAGTCAGTGAGATTAGCATGTTCATAGATGCTGACCGCATTCCTCCCATGTTACATTCCCACTTGAAATATTAAGCTTAATTTCAGTTACCTTTTAGTTCAGTGTGTATACTGAGTGTAGAAACTCAGTGTGATACAATATCATCAGTGTAAATGGTTACTTTTCTAGACAGCTGTCTTACCATTTTTAACATTCCTGTCCATTCACGCTGTTGGCTTTTTATTGCAGCAGTTACAGTTAAATACTTTGCTCACGGTTATTGTAGTTCACATCTTTTTGGAACTTGGTTTCTGATGCTTAGAAACGGAACAGGTTCCGGAAGCTTCTGGTATTCCTGGGCTGACATGGGTTTTGTGAGTCTCTGGGCAGAACGGATGGGGCTTTGGGGTTAGATGGAACTCAGGATGTAACCGGGGCGTGTCACCGGCGCCCCCAGGTGGTGAAAATGAACCGGCGGCTGGCTGCCCTGGAGCGGCAGAACGCGGAGCGTCGGCAGAGCGAGCAGCTGCTGTTCTCCCTGCTGATCTCCGCCTGTCTCATCAACGGCTGGCTATGGCTGCGCAGATAACCGCCCGCAACTGCGCAGCTGTGCTCGGGTTGCAGATACGCACATGCAGACCGCAAAAGAGCGGTAGATAGATGGACAGGTAGGACCGAACTCGCCCTGTGACCTCCGTGACCCCAGCATGGTCTGACCCCTGAGCTGGCTGGGCAGCCCTGTGTCGTCAAGTAGGACCCCAACCCAACAACTGTGCTTGTGAACTCAAACTTGGCCGGGGGTAAATATATTAATTTGCGATGTGTGTAGCAACTCAAAACAGAGCAATATCAGAACTTTTGAACATCTGGATGGAATGCAAGTTTATCGCATGTGGCCTACGATGGGTTGCTGTAGTTGGATATTTAACATGCATTTAAAATGCGCTTTTAGTGTCTCATACTCGTGTAAAGATTTAATTTTATCGTCATTCTGATGCATGCACTGTTACTATTACTTAGCACTATTAGCTTGCTGTTAATTTATCGATAAATAAAAGTACTTGCTCGAAGATTAATTTCTAAGTCTGAAGCATCTTGGTTCTGGTTGTGATTTGAGTTTAGGACAGAACGGACTCCATTTTGACTTGAGACCAAGGGTTTGTCAGCTTGAATGTGGGAGATCCTTGCAGTGCGGTGGTTTAGGTCTGAAATTTTCCCCTCGTTCTTTGATACGGGTTGAGTTAATCCTGACACGCATAGCGGGGACGTCACCCCACGCAGGACACCGGCCCGCACACACACACAGCCTAGTGATGTAGCATGGGTTTGGGAGGTGTGCGTGGCTGGAATTGGGGTGGTGTAATTTGGCCAGGCACAGATGGGGGCATAAGTGGATGGTAATGCTGCCCCCTTAGGGTCCAAATGTGAATAAAAAAAATGCCTGTTACACAGAAGATTAAATGATGTAGAAAATAAAGCACTCTTTTAATAGTGATCTTTTTAAGCTTACACAAAATGTGCTGAAAAATGAATAGCAAATAAAATAGAAACATGTGCTTTCATGCTGCTTTTCTTTAATTAAGAAAAGAAACACTTCTTAAGTTAATGTTAAACATTTAAACTAAGTAATTTGAAACTGAGACTGAGATGATTGTGGTGTGACCTCCTCGAGTTGGACTGTGACTGTACACTTACAGGAAGCGGCATCACTGTGGTGGATTTTGTAGAAAAACACAGAAATACTACTTTACAAAAGGAGCACGAACCGTAAGGAAAAGAAGTGAAACCCAAAGAAGTTTATTAAAAAAAAACACAAACACACAAATCCCCATTGCGACCATATGCAGGCTGAAATTGATTTTCCCCATTCGGGACACCAACGTTTTATCAGTTTCTGTAAAGAAACATTCGATTTTATTCCGGTTGATTTCAACCGCTTTTCAAAAAACATCCTCTGTCTCTCCTGCACGGAGATTTCTAAGTTTTGATGGGTATGTAACACTGGCAAAAATAAAAAAAAAAAATGCCGAAAATTATCAGGAAAGACTTTGGCGAGATGACAAGATGAAACTCAGATGTCGGATTCGACGGAACGTGGCAGTAAGTCGTTCCGGAGGAACTGCTGAAAAACTTGCCGAACCAATACACTGAGCTGGCTGCGGGTATGAGAGCATGAACCCTGCTATAGTTCCGACATCCAACTAGTTAACACAGATTTCCTGCAAGCATTTCAACATTGTTTGGAAGCTGAACTGATACTGCGACGGTCTTCTAAATATAACCCACGGAAATCCCCTTTTCATAAAAGCACGCACTGCTTACTGTCAGGTTTTGCTGCTGTGACTTTTCGCTACCAAAAAACAAGCTCGGAACAAAACAGTAACGAAATGTTTCATTGGCTCTGCCACATATTTAAACAGAATGGAAGTCTCTCCACACATCATAATGTAAAATATTCTGCAGCTTTCTGGATTTTGTTATTCCTGTTAAAAAAGCCTTTCAAAAGTAATCAGATGAAAAGAAATAAAGCGAAACGAGAGCATTTCAAATGAGTTGTAAAAAAATGTGAAACAGGATGGGCAGGTGTAGGCTGAAAAGCAGCAGACTTCCACTAGGAGGCGCTATCTCTGGGACACGGCACTCCGGGTCAGCTCTGTGTGTCTGAATGTGTATCAATACTGAGGCATGTGTCTTGGCATGTGCTGAGTGCTCATCACGGCACACTTTACACTCCACACGTGTAGCTGGGAAGGTTGCATACCAGCTTCAGGCACTGGGGGGGGGGGGAGGTTGCCATCAGTCACCCTGAAAGTGTTACCGACAACAGTGGCTTCCCTTTGACTTTCCTTGTAAACCCCGCCCCCCCAGGACAAGCGGTTGGATGATGGATCCAGTTAGCCTAAAGTGGCTAATACTGCTCGATGTAGGTACCGCCCCTGTTGAGCTCCCTTGCTATCCTCCAGAGACCCCCAGGGCCACATCTTTCCTCTCCGGGAGGCTTTCGGAGATCAGCAAAAGTAATGGGCAGAGGGGCGGGGGGCCTTGAGCCTGGAATTCCGGTTTGGAAAATGACACCCAGGCATGGTGAGGGTAGGGGACTCCACAGAGGACCCGGGACCCTTTCGGAAAGCGACGCGGTGAAATGTTGGACCGGCCACCTTGGCGGAAACACGTGTATGGTTTAACCAAAGACAGTCCAGGCTGAAACAGACCCCCTGAAAAACAAAAACCCTTTCACAGTCTACACTGGGGTGGGACGTTTGGGAGGCCGTGTGGTCTGGCACCAACAGGGCTCAATGCACCCGGCTTGTACTCCGAGAATGGTCGGAATGACCCCAGGCCAGTGGGGTCACTGGTCCCATCAGTCTTCAAGCACAGTTACAGGATCGTTTCCAGGCAGGAGTTGGACACTGTTTTTCCAGTGCTTCTCTTACCAGTGACAAGTCTATCCCATTCTGATTTTACAAAAGAAACTAAAAAACAACCTTCCCCACAGTATCATAGTACAATATGTACAGGTTTAAAATGCTATTGCTTGCTACCCAAGTGCCTAGTTTAATCTGTAAATATAAGCTACTCATAAATAGCCAGACTGGGGGAGAAAAGGTAGCAAATTGGGGGAAAGAAATGCAAAGAAAAAAATAAAACAAAAATAGTGCAACAAATGATTAAGGGTAAGAAACACGTTTGGTCCGGAGGGCTAGAAGTAAGCCCAGCAATACTGTACAGAAGAATAACGGATCGCAGGAGGGGACAAAAAGAACGAACGGCGTACAGGGTCTCTTCTACACAATCTCACTCACAAGCAGTAGTGCATTGACACACAGCGAAGTCAGCTACCACTACAAGAGGATGAAAAGAAAGAGATCCTTCACCTTTTTACCGTTTTTTTTCTTAGAGACGTTAGTTAGTGTGTAGTGTGCATGGGACCACACCCCCCCCCCAGATCAGTGGGCTCAGATGAGGATCTCCACCATCTCGCTGTCCACCTCGGGCTGCGTTATGGGCTGTGGCAGTGACTGCGTATGCTGCCTCCGCTCCAGCGTACTGCTGTGGAACACGGGAACATCTGGGGAGGGGAGAAAGGCGGGACTTAGTGTGGCATCCAACCCTTTCATGGTGTCACCTGTCTGTCAAACCCCAGCTTCAGATGATTGGAGGAAAGCCACAATGGGTGGGATTATTGTTCTGCTTTCAGTGACCTTCCTACCCAATGGGAGCCAACAGAAGTAACCTATGGGAAGTGAGTTAAACCATTTGGTGATTGATGGGGTGTGATAATCCCACCCAAAATGGAATTCAAAGATTGATTTCTCCAGTTATTCCTAAAGGGTATTTTTTAGCAGTGCTTCTCGTCCTGGTTCTGTCTAGACAAACATTTAAGCTTGTAGTTATTAAAATGCTAATGGGACCTACTTAATCTTTTGTGCTAATTCTGATGTGCTCCCTGGTTTAAATATGACAGAACAAGCCTTGTCTGGGATCGGAGTTTAGAGTGACCGGGGTTTAACAGTCCTGATATGGATTTAATTAGCTGCCAGTGCTTAAAGGGAAATCGGGTCAATGGCCATGTGCTGGGTTTGTACCTGCGATGCGGTCTGGGATGTACACCGGACTTGGACTGGTGATGCGGGTCGGCGCCGAGGTGGAGGGCAGAGTGGCAGAGGCAGGGGTGGTGCTGGTGCCAGCACCGGCACCAGCGGCCTTTCCAGACTCCTGGCCTTTGTCGGTCTGAGTACAGCTGTCCCGGCTGCCCGTCTTGGAGTGTCCGGCCACCATGGGAGCGGACGGGAACACAGGTGAGGGTGACGAGGAGATGGACTCGGCCCGCAGAGAGTCCGCGCGGAACTCAGGGCCCAGCAGAACCCCTGAATGTGCAGAAAAGTCCACACACACAAACTGCAGCTCATCATCACATGATGTTAGCCAAGCACTGTAACCATGGAAACTACAAGGGAAAGCATCTGTTGTTCAGGGAAAAAATTAAGTCATGTGACAATCCCAGCTCTGTATCCTGTGTGCACTTTAAAGAGTGAGACAACCACTGTTCATTATCATTTTGCCACTAAGCAGAAATTTATCTAATAAATCTAATTAGCGCGACTGCAAAGTGAACATGTAATCTGTCGTTTCTCCTCCCACAGTTTTTGAGATATGGACTCCAAACAACGTCAACTCGTCCAACCCATACCTGACAGATGTGTTCGTAAACAGATTTTGGACAAGCCCCTCGTTCTCTACATATAGTTGTTCTGATCCTCTTTTGGCCCCGCAGGATAACATGGGATTTTAGAATCAAACACAGGAATCATTTGCCACAGAAGTCACTTGAGGGATTTGAAACTGTAATCTTTTAAAGTCGTTATTCAACGTTAAGTATTCAAACTGCCCGAAAGGGAATGTGCGGTGCCCTCTAGTGGTTAATAAGAGTGATGTCCGGTTTCAGGTCATTTCCATGCTAATATAAAAACCGCCTGTGTTTCTCAGTATCCTTGGAGGCATCTGTCCCTCCGGGCCAGGGTGGTGTTGAGGCAGGAAATCCCCATGATCCTGTAATTCCCAAAGTGCTAACGCTCTGCCCTGTGTGGCGCTTACCCAGGCTTCCCTTCCAGCTGCGGTCGTCCTTGCGCTCCTCGGTGATGGGACTGCTGCTCAGGCCCAGGGAGTGCGACAGCAGCCCCGAGCTGCCCGCGTTGGCGATGGACATGAGCGACTTGCAGGGCCGCATGGTCGACGGCGCATCCGACTTGCTGGGATCCTTACGCGAACGCTGGTGCAACACCTTGATCATGGCGTCCTTCTCGATGATCTGGGCATGGAGGCTCTTGATCCTTTTGGGGGTTACGGTCACACGGGTAATAAGGTCACATGGCTGATGAGGTCACACGGCCACATGGCGACACTGTTCCCGCTGGCCAGTTCACTTATGGAAATTTACTGGTTGCTAGCGGCCAAGCGCTAAAACTACGGTGTCAATCATGGCACACCGTACCGGGCGACGGAAAACGGGAACGACAACCAAACGAGTAAATATTTTGGTTTTAGGAAAACAACAGTGGGCCTCAGTGTCCAGAGTCCTGATGTCAACTTGACAGAACTGGAATGCAGAATGACGCCAAGGCTTCAAGGTCCTTTTGAACCATGAGGCTTTTCAAAGCTTCTAAGGATGAGTGGAACAACAATCCCACAGACTTTCTGACCAAGAAGTAATTAAGCCCAAGTCCAACCAACACTCTTAATTTTTGCCTGCAGCTAAAGACTTCCCGGTCTTTGATTGTGGTAATACTCTCAAAATTACTGGGCACTTGAAGTCATTAGAAATTAATTCTGGCTCCACAGTATGCATGAGGTAATCATGTCCTCTGTAATGCTTATTCTTTACAATGCAATGGGCGGGGTGTATCTGACCTGCTCTCCATGTCCAGGCAGCGGCGGTTGGCCATCAGGATCTCCTCCTCCTCCTTCTGGATCCGTGCCTCCACAGAGGTGTCATAACTGCTGGTGGGGGAGTGACTGATCCCAGCCGATGTGTCCCTACGAGAAAAAAACTCCCTCATCCTTTTGTTCTAAAAGGGAACAGGATTTAAGACCTTCAAAAGACGCCTACTATGCCAAGGAGGGTTGAAGATTTGAGATCCAAGAAAACTTTATCTCTTAGACACGGCTCGTACGTAACATAACATCTGTCATAAAAACAGCCAATAAAAATTACAAAGCCAGTAAGAATACGTATTTTGAAGCGTTCAATGTGCTAATAGCCGAGAGAATAAGCTACTTTTCGTATATAATCTCCCTTGCGAGAGGAACTCTGTAGCGCTGTCCTTATGGCATAATACTATAGTTAAAATCAGTGATGGGGTGGGATGGATCCTGGGTTTCCTAGAGGCTGACGAATGTGAATGTGTATGCAGACTTGTCTCAATTTGAAAATTTCATGCCAACCAGTTGACCAGTCTATAGACCATGGTTGGGATATCACCACCCACCTCTGTGTGGCGACAGTGGCGGCAGCGTCCATGGCGAACTGCCTCATGACGCTCTCCTCCAGGTACTTCTGCTCCCACTTGGTCATGTCGGCCTCCAGCGCCAGGATCCGCTCCTCCTTCTCACGGAGGTGCTCCATCAGAGCCGCTGTGCTGTACTCAGGCCCCCCGGCAGTGCCACTGCTCTGGGAGCTGCCCTGCCGCTGAAATGCAAACCAGCCGTTAGCCATCGACGCCTTCCGGAATTTCTTGTGTTGAGGCATCACTTAAAGTTCGAAGATCAGGTCAGAATTTAAATTACTTGGAGTCGGATCAAACAAACAACACAACAAGCTTTCCCACACCGTCATCCACGATCCAATGAGTCGTCGATGAGACAACGGTCCGATGTGAGATGAAGGACTCTCCTTTAAGTTGCAAAAAAAAAAATATACCGGGTGCTCCTCACGGGGCCGGTTTGGGGAAGCAAACCGCACCCCGATTAAAGGAGATTTCGGGAAACCTCAGAGAGGCAGCCAGAGAGGCTGAGACAAGTTCATGAAAGCTTTCAAGACTTGGGCCTCCATCATTCAGCACCACGAGATGGCGTACAGATGGAGAAAGAATAATTTAAGAAAACACGCCACTGTTACTTTTTCCAGGAGTTGCCTGTCCAACACAAATCAGCTGCGAGAGCGAGAGACATAGAAGAGGCCTCAAAGGACCCCGGGCGGGTGCTGGGGATCCGCAGGCCTCTCCTGCCCTGGCCAACGTCAGCGTCAGAGTCCACCGTAAGGAAAACACCAAGCGGGAGAGGAAAGATGGAGAGGAGGAAGCCGCCGCTTGAAAGAAAAAACAAAAAAAGCAGAGCTGCTCGCCTCGAGCCTGCCAGAGAGACCACCTGGATGTTCCATAACACTATTGGAGGAATGTTCTGGAAATGCACAGGATGAATGCGGGACGTTATGGTTGCTGATGACAGGGGTACTTCTTTCCAGCACAGTGGGGCATAAATGGCGGTTTGGGTTTTTTTTTTAGTGGAACCTGGGTGATTTGCTGTTGTCAGGGAAATAACAATCCCTCCATGGTAACGACAAACAGGACGTGTCAGGACGTCCACCCGTCTGGTCAAGTTTTAACGGATAGCGAGTCGTCACGGAAACAAACCTGTATGTTTCTTCACAAGTGTGAAGAAAAGCCATGACATAATGGCTGAAGCGGGAGGTTTAGCGCGTCTGGGGCGCACCGAACAGGACGCTGAGGTGTGAGCTAGGAGGGGCAGCTCACATCAACTAAATCTGTTTCCCAGCGCAAACAGTCAATGTTGAATCAGGAATGAAAAAGACCTTTTGGGTGTATCCTTCATTATGACTACAATGGAGAGTCATCACATGACAGATCACATGACACTCAAAGGCTCTGCAGCCCGACTCTGACCAGTACAGCCAGGGTTACAACCACTATTATTATTAGTTTTGCTGAGTGCAGATTTTATTTCATCCTGATTGCTTTTTTTCTCTGGCATTTTTCAAATTCCTAAGGTGATTCACTTGTCACAGCTGCCTGGAGCCATGATGCCATTTTCAGATGGGATTCCTTCCCCCACGACCCCCCCCCCACCTCCCCCTGCACCTGCACATCCTCAGAAGCGTGTGTCTCTCATCACCTCATGGAGTCCACAGCTGTTGGTCCTACATGGCCGGGGCGGGATTTTTTTGCCGTTCCCCACTCTGCAACCTTTCC
>JAODLD010000070.1:1948475-2002324 GCA_026781065.1 Mormyrops boulengeri | reverse complement strand
ATATATTTGACTTATGACAGGGAGGCCTGGACTTCGCTTTATGGGCTCTACATGATGCTCAATCTCAAAGCCAGTTACAGCTTTAACCAGGATATAAACCCAACCATCCGGGAAGGTGACAGGTACGGTCCGTGTGCGATCTTCTCCTCACCCGCCAAGGATGGCCAGGAAGGGTCTCTGGGGGTTCTCCAGGGCCATGGCAAAGTAGTCTAGCTCCTTCTTCATCAGGAAGCCCGCGGCCTTCTGCGGCAGGTCCACGCCAACCATGGAGCTGCACGGAGAAGCGGATCAGCCCCTTAAACTGTGGCATGGGCTCAGGAAGCCTTCAGGTGTAGGTCCGAACACTGACTGAACTTTAACTAAGACATACAGAATGGAGATGTGGAACCAGGAGACGCTCACCTGTGGGCTCTGTGGGCGGTCCCAAAAGCGTCGTTGACGTAGATGTCACCCAGCTTTGACAGGGAGCTTCTGAAGGAGTTGATCTGCTCCTTAGAAGCTGAGATCTATAGAGAAAGAATCGTATTGGGTCAAGATCATGTGACACTACAATTGTGCACACCAAGTCAGCTTAATCCTGTGAAAGCAGACTACCTAAGAGTGCTTTTCCACTGCACCAGGTACCGTACCTTTGATACTTCAAAAAAAGCTCTGTATTTGGTGTAGGTCTCCCACAGCCATAAAAACCAGAGCTGAATGACATCATAACAACACAAGGCAGGGTATTTTGTAGGCTACTGAATTCCAGAAATGGCTATTATAGTAAACGGGGCTGTCAATGTCTGATTTTAATACCAACAACGTTGCAAGTGCATAACGAATTGACAAACACGTTTAAGCGTCGCCCCAAAGCATGGAAATACCGAAAAAGTATCCCAGCTGATGTGGTATCTGACCGGAACCCGGAGGCAAAGTACAGAGTTTTTAGTACTAAAATTACAGCACCTGGTGCAGTGGAAAAGCATCCTAAGAGTCACGTAAAGGTCACACTGCTGTACCCACGGCCTGTTAGCAAACGGCAGCCATATTCCCTCTCAGCTCACATACCAGCCGGGGCATAGAGGACAAGAAAAGTACTGGGAACCCATGTGACCTTTACGGAAATGTCAAGGGGTTAGGGGCCACGGTTCTGCAGCCTAATTATCCAGCCTGCTGTTAGGTCCTAAAGACTGAGAGCTCGAGGGCCCCGGACCTACGTCCGGCGCCCCTTCACACTCCGGGCGGCCGATTGCAAAACGCTTCTGTTGAAAGTGTTGCGGAACACTCTTGCTGCAAAGCTGTCATCCTAGCCATCAGCGGTATCCGCGCTGCCGTAGCACTCGGCAGTGCTCACCTTGTTTCCGGAGGCGTCTTTGCCCTTTCCCTCCTCGGCCACGTGGAAGCGCAGGTTCTCCAGCAGGATGACCGAGCCGGCTGCGGGATCGGCGCATGCGGCCTCCACCTCAGCACCCACACAGTCCTTCAGGAACAGGACATCCCTGCGCACACATCGATAAATTCATACATGCTAAAAGGTACAAGATAGCCACAATCCAGACCAATCCAGCTCAAGGGACATATGCCCCATCAAATCCTCCTTTCATTTTGCTAATAAAACATTTTAGTTATAAAATTCACTAATTTATTCATTCATTATTTAACAGCCTTTTGAGTCTTGGGTAATAAGATATTTTAAATATTTTCATAAAAAGCGAACTAGATTTTTTATTTTTTTGATCATTTGCGCAACGTCCCTGGGAATTGAAGTCCAGAGAGTGTATTGCTTGTCTAAAATGAGGGCAGGGGAAAGTGTTGACGAAAAAAAAAAAAATATATATATATGTATCGCTACCATTTCCAGAATATGGAAGGTGCACATACATCATGGATCCAGAAGGGGGCGTGTTGGAGCAGGGAGGTCCACTTACCTGCCCAGCAGAGCCTTGAGCTCAATGGCCACAGCCTCCAAGGAATACTTCCCTGGCATAGGTGTCCCGTCGGGCCGGCCCAGGTGGCTCATCAGAACCACGGATTTGGCACCGTTGTCCAAGCAGTACTGAATGGAGGGTAATGCAGCCTTGATCCTGATTAATAAAAAAAGGGACACACATTATGCTTCAGCCATGTTCAAATGCAAGTAAAAAAAAAAAAAACATCCTAAAAAGAGCAGAAGTTTGAGAAAAGTAGAAGGTTCCATTTAGTGGAAGAGGTGAAAAAGTACTCGTGACATACGAAAAATTGTTCGATACCTCCTGAGACACAAGCCTGATGTTTCCGAGAGCAAATGTAAAACAAGAGTTCGAACAATTAACTAATGTGTTTAAGACAACATTTAGGAAAGCAAAGTGACGTCAGAACCCCACAGATCTGTGCACATCATTCAGAAAGAGGACTTCCAACAAGGTCCAGTGCGAAACACTTTAAACAAGGTAAAATAAGTTGTTTTAATACTGACTCCATTGTGTCATACCTCTGGTTGTTAGTGATTTTCTTGTCCTTCATGGGCACGTTGAAGTCGACCCTGGAATAAAACAACAACAGTTAATTAGGTAAACTCACAGCAGGCCATGACAAGGCTGATATCCATATAAGGTTTCGATAGTGTGGGTGTAAAAATCTCTGGTTGGCAAGTATTTTAAATACAGATTCCTACCACCAGCAAAATACTCAATTACCAGCCAAAAATATTTATTAAGTCCAATCATCCATCCATCCATCTCATGGTGACTCAAACAAACCTACAATTGGCTCATTGTTCCTCCACCGAAAGCCAATGGAATTTCACGTCTGGAAGCCCCGCCCACCCTCATCTGTTTGCCCATCAATGACCTAAAGGCTGGATGATGGATCAAGAGCAGTCAACATTCATGCCCAATAATCAGGACAGGCAGAAATGATCGGTGCATTGTGGCATGTACAACCTGCAAATGGCCTAGCCTGCTAGCAAGAGACAATCAGAGCACATCCTATTGATATTCAGTGTAAACGCACTGTCACATCCCATCAGAAGCATTGAGTAGACAAGAGAAAAGGGGGGGAAACAGTGTCAATAGGGGTAGCGGAGATTACATAACGTGCTCCAGTACAAGCCACGTTCTGCTGGGGAAACCCCAAAACAGGATACTCTTAATCAGAAAATGCGTTTCACCAGAAAGTCATTCCGCTACGTGTATAGTGAGTATAGTGAGCAATCCAGCTACGCCCGCACGTAGCCATCCCAGTGATTAAATGAAGGCGAGAAATTTCAGCTCGGTACCATTTTAGCTCTGGTGTTCATGACGGACACAGGCCTCCTCTTTTACCACCATGTCACGGCGGAAAAAAAAACCAATTTTATAAACATTACCAAAGAGCCATAGGAACTACTTTACATTCCAGTCTATTCTCCTTGGTTGGGAGAAATACTAAGCAGACAAGTGTGTGCTTAACATGCCAAACGCGAATTTTCAAACTCTGTAAAAATGTTTTTTTTTTATCGATTTATTGTCGGGGTCATTAAAACGGAGGAAACTGAGCCTATGAAATAAGTAAAACATTTAAGGGCTATCTGATCCATCTAAATAGACCCATCAGCGTGACAAATGAATGAAACTTGAATCGATTGGCTGTATAATGCAGACGTACAAAAAAATTCCTATTTCAAGCAGGGGAAATAAATATAGAGAAACGACTGTCCATCGTGACATACACCTCACTACAGTGCCAGCACCTGTTTTATAATAAAACCTCCACAGCAACTTATAAACAGCAAATCAAACAATTATCTAGAGTGCAAATACAATACAAACCGCGCATCTTGAATTAGTACAAGCTTATGTAGAGCTAGCTGGTGAGTGGTGGTGTTTTTTCTTTTCATAGGGACATGATTAAGCGGTATATACTGCTGCATCCATGCCCCGTCCTGTCCTGTAATCTTTGGCTATAATGGATGAATAATAAAAAAAAACGGCCCGACCTACGTAAGACCGTAACTGGCTACATGATTCACTTCCTGTCTCCAAGCAAGAACATATTCTACAAAATGTGCTGATAAAATATCATGTATGGATTGACCGGTAACCTATTATAACTGCATAAAGAGATACGGAGCGTGATTAAGTTTGTACTCAGTTAACTAACCAAGCAAGTGGCACATTTAACTCAGAATGGCAAACGAGATGCAGAATGAGACTATATCTAACTGTCACGTTTCAGACAGAGTGCAAAATTATGGAAAGCGCTTTACCGCATGATGACACGCTTCCCCTTCACGTCCACCTTGTCCAGAGTAAGTTTGTTTGACAGAGACATTTTGACAGTAGGTTTGCTCTTGCCAGGTCCTGATCTCCAACTTCGGCTGCAGGGTCGATCCCGAATAGAGTGACCTTAACGCGTCTATGAGGCAGACCTTGTGGGCCGATCGGGACACGCCCAGCTCGCTGTTTATTGGTCAGTCCAATTTTCTGTCCTTTCTATTGGTTCACGGCGCTGTCTGTAACGCGGCCTCGCGTTCCCATCTACAGCAGCCGGGGTAATGCTGCGTCGTTGGTGAGTGACGCAGGTTAGCGGATATATAATCACGTTCCGCACGAATACCAGCAGCACGTCCTTTAAATTAAACCGATCTTGTAGATTATATTGTTCAAAAAACCTCCATTGAGAAAAAAACCTCTAATTTAGTCATTAATGTGTTCTGAAAATAAAGCAGGTGTAATATTACTAATGTATCAATTCAGCTGTTGTAATAGTCTATTTAAAGGCGCTTATATTTTGTTTATATTCAGCAATCAGATAACCAGTAACGTATATTTACTCGGAGAATTGACTTTCAAATAGGTTTCTGCATGAGTGTAAGATTTTTTGCGCAATATTGTGGAATTTTAAATATGCTTTAACTTATGTAGGAATGTTATAATGTAATCCAGTGTCATCCGCATGAATATTCCCGTTACATTTGAGTTTGCTTAGTTATTAACTTAAAGTGAGAGTTGTAGCATACGAGGAAGAAGCGCCCAAGCTGAAACCGAGTCGGCACGTTCCTCATGGGGAGACACATGAGCTCACGGAAACGTGCAACTGCGAAAAAGCGCCATCTTGTGTACATACCAGCAAACTACACTCACATTTCCAAAGTATCTCTTGCTGCCCAAATAACTACGAAGGACGTGAATACGTTAAAATGATTTTTTTTCCCCTAAACTAGGCCAAAAATACCACATTCATTGGCAAACGCCATAAGGTCTGCACATCTATGCAGTTATTTCTTTTTCAGGGGTTGTTGCTGTGCTAACAGCAGCTACATAGTCATGGTAATGGCAGACGGAGCAAGCAAGGCACTAAATGGCTTAGCCAAATCACGTTAGCCAAATATTTCAATAATGATAAGTGGTGGGACACATACACATAGCTTTGGCAAGGAACACATCTTCTTTCAGTGTGAAAAATACAAGCTTTCTTGCAACCCAAAACATTTCTATCGCATTTTATCTTTTTCCTCAGACCAGCAGCTCTTGCATGAGGTCTAAACGCATCCAAACTGCACCTGTTTCTTTTAATAATTGACAGTAGAACTAATACTACCACAGATATATTCTTAAGCAAAGCATTTCACAACTTGAAAAAGCGACGCTTTCATCCACCCACCCAGTTACCTTTGTGTATCGACCACAATCCAAAGCTGCCCTGCATCTATTGCAACCGATCTGTTTTAGGATTATGGTTATGCTTAATGGCGTGAAAAATGCCAGAGAGGTGAACATATACCAAGACAGTACAGAAGCTAGATTATTTTATTTATTACACGTTATGCCAATATGACAAGAAAACCAGGTAAGGAACAAATTCAAGCAGAACAGTTCTGTGATCCTTTCCGCAGGAAGTTGAAGTTGCCTCTCCATTATTCCCTCCACGGTTTGGGGGTAACTTTGCCGATTGGGGACAGGTTCCAGGTAATGCCAGTTTGTGTCACCACCTGGAAAACATTCGTAACCATAGAGTCACCACAGACATCCTCGTGTTCTTAAAAAGGACATTTGCAGGAACACCGTGTCATGGTTTTACATTTACATCTGTATATTTAGCAGACACTTTTGTCCAAAGTGACATAAGAGGTGCAGATAGCACATTCTGAAAACCGATGCAGTCACAGAGTCAGCTAGGCATATGTCCTGGTTTAAGTGTAAGCAGGTTTTGGGGCAGGTGGTACACAAACAGCTGTACAACTACACATAACTATTAAAGTAAGATCCTAATAAGACTATGCCTGAGCCAGTAACTTCAACATAAGAGCATTCAAAGTACAATCAGGTTAGCAGAGGAATTCCTGCAACAGATGGGTCTTGAGGCATTTCTCAAAGGTGGAGAGGAAGTCTGATGACCAGATGTGCTTTGGCAGCTCATTCCACAACCGGGGAATCACACAAGAACCATCTGGAGTGACACTTCTCACATGGTGAAGGCATTTAAGTGGCATGAGACACTCACGTATCCCCAAACACCGGCGCAGAAGAGAGCTCCTGAGACGAGCAGGGCGTTGCCATACTGGTCGTGGAAGTTGGGGCCATTGGTGTGATGGTTCTGTCGCACTGCGACCTGGCGGGTCCCACGGGCTTGCAAGGTAGGAATAGAAAATCCAGTCAAACTAAAAATTAAGCCAGATCATGGCCTGTTCTCCTCTGTACGATAACAGTCATCCTGACCCCAGACCAGCCCAAGGTCTACAGGAGATGAAGGACACAGGTCATTCAAAGCAGGCCAGAGTTAGAAGGACCAGCTATAAAGAAACAAGGTCATAAAAAAATGCAAAAAAAGAATAATAGTATATGACATTCAGAAAAATTGTTAATTCAGAAAAAAGTTCACCTTTTGTATTATCTAAATAAACTGAAGCTCAGAATTATTATCCCATAAAACCAGAACAGTGGAATGGCAATGTGTGAATTGTATGCCTCATCTATAGGGACAGACTGGCCTAACCCTTTATGGGTTTGCTTTTCCAGCCTGTCTGACCATCATGATCCCTTATGCACGTACTTATCGAGAATGTATTACTGTGCACCTGGTTATTTCGGTAAATACGGTACACGGCCTGCACTAAGGCCTAGAAAAGGTCTAAGAAGCAAACGCGTACACTGAGTGTGCAACACTACACACAATTTCGAATGTGCTTTTGAGCAAACAATAAAACACGGAAATATTATCTGAGAAAAGTGCTTAGAGGCGAACATGATCACATACGGCCTCCACGCTGCTCAATGTCACCGCTTCACCCCTCGGGCTTCTCAACCACTACATACCGGCAGAGGGCGGTAGCCACCCAACGAACAAACAACGCTACTCAATTCCGGTTAAATACAACCCCTATTATGGCTAAAATGCACGATATTTTCCCGTGAAATTTCCACCACCTTATAAACCAGCCGACTGAACGTCCATAAATACCGCGAGTTGGGCTGACTACCAAGGAGGCGACCTGAACTCACAAGGTAAGTCCTTAGTGAACAAAGCACAACGGGAACACGCATCCATTTCAGCTCTCAACCATTACTTCAAATATTACTAAAAATAATATCCCTTCTAACACATTAATCAAAGTCTTACCGGCGACGCTGGCTGCTGCTTTAGCAAAACGAAACATTGTTAACACTACGTCCCTCTTCCAATGCCTGTAACCGCTGTACTACTGACAGTACCCTTGAAGACGGGAAAACAAAATGGCAGCCAAACCGGAAACTATTAATTTCTTAATTTTAAAATAAAGTTTTTTTTAATGTACGCAAATTATTGCAGTACTCTGCATTTTGTGAAACACTTTTAAAAAACCACTTCAAGAATAAGTTTCCAACTAATATATTGTATATTTGTGAGCGGCGAACTGGCTTTTGGGTAATGGAGTTCTTTATGACTTCGCTCGTGAGAAATCGAAACAACGTATGGAATCATACAAGGCCTTCTAAATAATCACGAAAGATTTATAATCGAGGGCAATAAATTACATTATTCATGTATGAAATACAAAACAATAAAAAATAACCTCAGACTTAAGAGACCTTGGCTTTGGAGTGAAAGCAACATCGATTATAGAAAAGGTAGCGCTGTAGTGTCAGGATGGCCGAGTGGTCTAAGGCGCCAGACTCAAGGATAATCACCTTCACTTGCGAAGCGAGTGTTCTGGTCTCCGAATGGAGGCGTGGGTTCGAATCCCACTTCTGACACGAACTCTTTTTCGTTTTTTAAAAAAGGGGAGTAACATTCACAATACAAACACCGATAACTTCATTTCTGTTCTTTTATGCATTTCTTTTTATTTGCTTCCTTATTTATTGATTCCACGCAGCGTGTTTTGCCGCGCTTGCCATATACTTGCGTATACTGCTCAAAAATGCAGGAAATGCATAAAATACTATCAGGACTACTGTAAGAACGAAGTCGCTCTGAATTTACAGTAAATTATCATAAGTGTTATCGGGATATTAATTCTTTTAAACTAATTGACAAGGATTACATCGTTCCCCTGCGCGACCTGTTCCGAAAGCCGATGGCGTACATTACGGCGTTAATAAAATAGCGTTGTGCAGTAGTGATGTTCGATTAGTGAACGAATCGTTCTTTTAAACCGGTTCTTTTTAGTCAATCGATCAGTCCCACCGGTTTTGAAATCTAACCCGGTTACTAAATATGCCGGTCAAAATAGCGTTTTCGAACAGCGTTTATTGTTTGTATGGTGTGGATTTGTTGATTGTTTTATTCTTTTAATTGAATAAAATATTTTTTTCTTTGTATACTAAGATTTGGTATTCCAAAATCTCTTTTCTAAAAAGAGTTTAAAAGTGGGGGTTGTCTTATATAATCTGGGTCCTCTTATATTCGGGTCAATATGATAACTGAACAAAGTGCAGCAGCATGTCTCCCCGCCCCGACTCCTTGAATCGAACCTTAGATTCGTTTAAACGAACAGTTCGATAGAATCGATGTGTACATCGAATCTAACTTCCCATCATTACTGTGCAGATTACCTATCCATCACGTTCGTTTATGGCTGCTCCGTCAGCACTCCTTTGTTTTCTTAAGGTTAAAAATCTAATTTTACTGTCACTTTTTATGCCTGTAAATCATTTGGTGCCTGTTTCCTATGTAGTACACGGTCAGATCCGTAAGTAAGGATAAGATCTTGGATTGACATGTACCATTTCCTGGCCTTTCAGGAAGGAGAAAATAATAAACCCATGTTTATTATTTAAATATGGTTATTTTATTTTTTTAATTACATACTAGAGGAATGACTGCATGAAATCTTTGTCAAACTTGTAACGACATTCAGAATTCAGCAAAAAAAAAAAAAAAAAAAAACAGCAGAAATTAACAGATAATTTTGATAATTCGGCTCGTGATTTAGTTGTGGAATTTGCAATTAAAATGTGTTCATAGTAACTTTTGGTTTTCTAAACCAATTAACATTCATATTCATATGTGTTTAAACAGATTTTGAAGAAGATACACTGAATAACGAATATTTCTAAAAATTATAGTTACATCTTCATTCACAATTGTAAAGCATTGTAACACTTTTCCCCTAAAACTATGAATCACGTGTCAAGCATGAAACTGCATGTTTGAATAAACAGAGACAACGATCCAAATCGCCCATTTAGTTTCTTAATGTTTTTATTGGACAGGATGCCAATGAAATTCTAAATTAACTTCAGAAAGCAGTCCAATGGTGAGCATATACAGAAAAACGTCATCACCGACAGCATTGGATCCCGAGTCTCAATAACATACAACTCTGTAGACCAGAAAGGCTATAAACTTCCCTGCACTGTTTACACATATTCGGTAAATATTCCCTTGAACAAGACAGCAACCAGGTTAAAAATAATACAAGCTTTCCTGCATACTTAGAGTAGAGCAATTGTTTATAATAAAGAAGCTTGTTCCTATATGAAATCCACAAAAATAGCACTTTTGGCTTAGATCAAATTCATTAGAATATGCAGATGGACTGCAAATATATGGTCCAAAGTATGTGACTATGACCTGTTTTTTAACTCCTATAGAGCAGGTCTAATGTTTCCCTGGAAAATGCATAATTCTGCACACAGAAATTCCAGGACTTTAATAGGAAGCTCTTACTTATTGCAGCTAGACAGAATATTAATGCTTGGATGTCAAAAGTTTTGTGTGGTTTAAAAAAAAAATCCTGGTTTGAATGGAATGAAATTATATTCCCTAGTTATTCACAATACTTAAACCCAGATTGGTATAACCCTGCATCAAGAAAAAAAAAATCTTGGTCAAAAATACAAGACCGGTCTCCTTAATATAAATGCATAAACGATGGAAACAGAAAGCATATCATGGATCATGAATAATGTTCCTGTATAAATCACGAAACACGTCATACCATCGCATAATCCATGCATGAGCTGGGATCCTGCAGCGAACCCCAAATGCTGGACCACACAATTCAAGTGATGCAGACTAATTTCAAGAAGATCAAAGGCAATTCATAAGGATCAAAAACAAGCAGGATAAACAGTGACAATTAGTATCTTGTGCAATACCAGTAATGCAAGGTGATGCAATTTCTTCTATCTGCATATCTGCAGAGAATTAAGGCATGTAGATTCTGGTTCTCCTCTCTAAATGGGCCTGTCAGTTTCAGTCCTTTTTGTCCTTGATGTCCTCGTCATCTGTGTACTCTGTGGGCTCCTCTCCTGGCTTCAGCAGCTTGCCCACGTAGTCATACTTCTCTGTGAGAGATTGGGACAGGACAACAGGCATCAACGACTCACCCAAAGATAGGCTCCCATCCTGGGATGCCAATGAGAGACAGACACCTCGACAAGACTGTAAAGATTATTCTTGAATGCAGATTCTTAAACCTTAACACCTGGACATTTGCCGTTTTAAAAAAGGCAAACTGGAATAGATAGCTGTACAACAAACAACAAATATATAGACATTTTTTTGGGCAGGTAACCTGCATGTGCCTTCTTGAGACAGAAAGAGTAAAGAGGTGCACTTACGGGTAAACTGAGTCTCCCACTCGCCAAGACTTTCCTGTTGCATGGCGTTGAGGTCCGACAGGTCATCATGGGTGTCCTTTAAGGCTTCCTTATCCAGGCAGAAGGTGGCAAGCCCCCGCGAGGCGTCCCGACCAGCAAACACCCCGTACGGACCATCTGAAAAGACACTTCGCAAGTTACATAAGAATATTTTTACAGAACAGTATTTCCAAACATATCAAAATAACGAGAAATGGAAGTCTCATATTTCTGATGTTCCTCTAAAGCCTTGCACTAAGAGACACTAAAGCAAATGTTTACAAGGTCTGATAACGGCCAAGGATACCCAAAGCAACAAGATAAAGAGAGAGGGCTGCTTGGACAGTTCTATCCAAAGGTATGCGCTGAATTATAAGGCACGGAGCTGGCTTGTTACCATGCGTTTCAGATGTTCGGTTCCTAAAGATGTTTTGGGATCTACGGCATAGCAGTGATCGAGTTCGATATGAGGGGGAGTTAATAATTAAAATGTGACGATCTATTTCTTGGATGGACGAATGAAGCCAAATTAAATATTGGGGGTTACAAGATCCCTCGTTCCTATGCTCCTGCTTGTATGCCCCAGTTACTAAATCAATTCGAACCTGTATAAAATATTACATCTGTGCATTAAAAAAATATCTAACAGTTATGATACAACAACTTAATTTCAGAATCCGTTTCGGAAACACCACGAATAGTAGCTGCCGCACAAGGTGAAAATCTAGTCTAGGCGATCCAGACTGATCTCCCCCCCACCTCGGGCCAGTTGGGCGCACAGGGCCGTATGACAGGGGTTGTGTAACAGTTATAAGCTGAATAGGTGAGAGGTAACACGGTCTGGTAACAATGCAGATAAATGCCTCACTGAACTCTGACCGCCAGTACACAGCGTGATGGTGGTGGGGGGTGTGGCGATGGGCAAAATACCACCAAAACGCCCAAATTCCAGTAAACTCGGAGATCGCATTTTGGTGAGCCATATAGAAGAAGAAAAAAAACAAAACTTTACACCACACCCTTTAAAGCAACGTGCATTAAGTTATGCAAGACGGGAACTTTCCGAATAACACTATGCTGGTAAAAGCGCATCGTGGAAAAACTGCACACATATTTACGACGTAAGACGAGAAAATTATATTAATCATAGGAATCTTCACCTGGACCGTAGAATTTCTTCCCTCTAGTCACATCAAAAACTTTGCCATTGACTGCCATGAGAATCCTGGGATTCGTCGCTCCGTTGTACTCCTGTAGATCAGAAAGCGTAAAATCCCTCTTCTTAAGTTTTGGCAAAGGCTCTTCTACCTCCCCCATTTCCGCAGGCTTGTCGCCGCGAAATATTTTATACAGCAGGAATATGCAAAGGAAAAGCAGGCTCAAATTCAGCGGCGACGTGTAGATCTCCTGCAAAATCCCCGTGGTTTGCATTGGCTCCTCGTCAGCCATTTTGTGTCTAATAATGCAGCCCAGAGAGGCCTGTGTGAGGTACCCACTGCACCGACTGACGCCAACATCCACTCCTTCTTCGCTGACTTTCCCTGAAAGATGATAAAGGGCCCCAAAGCCCAGTACCGCCGCTCAATGCACGGGAGTACTGAGCGCTACCGACGGCACTGAGCTTGCTGTATTTGCCAAAGATGCAATTTCCAATAAAATGCAAAACTGCAACAAAAAAAGGAACCGGCAATGCATATCAAGTACATGAACAAGAGTCTCAATAACTTCACAAGGCACACAGAGACAAAAACGTCAACGAATTTCAATTTATTGAAAATAAAACAGAACCCCTTCTGAATGGAACAGTTATTGGTGCAAAAATTAATATCTAACTTTAATATATTTTAATGTATAACTTAAAACACACCCTCGGATCTTAAATCCACGATGATTTGGGAAACTCATACGTATTTGGTACAGCATGTCTAAATATGAAAAGCATGTGAATGCATTTGTACTAATTTTTATTTTGTTTTTAATCTCAGGTCATGGGACGGGATATAAGTAGTAAGCTTACGTGCAAATATATAGGTAAATTGTGTAACGCATTGATCTCGGGTAGGTAAATTTTTAGTAGGAGGTCTGTACGGATAAGGTGCGAGGTTTAACTGAACATCGTCACGGAAATATTTTCGGTTGTATAGCTGTGTTATATAGAGTGTCAGTTTTCCAAATTGCATGAAACGAATCTTGATTGCATTTAAACGTGAACATAATTTAAACCCTATACAGATAACTAATAAGATTTTTTAACCCAGTGTTATATAGTGTTAAAACCACAAGTTTCCCATACCAGTGTTACCTACTCTATACTTTTATCCCGTTTACACCACAAATATCTCTGTATCATTGCTGCCGTACTGTATAACGGATTAAGCGCAGAATAAAGTCTATCTTTGGGGGCCTGCATGTTTTATCCTTGTCCGGCTATTGTTTTTCACATTAGGATTGGGCAGTCTGTTCCCCTTACGGCTGCGGTCTCCTTTTATTCTTAAGACCATCCGTGAGAGCGCAGTTTATCGCTGGCCCGGCTCCAGTAGGCGAGTCGAGGCAGACCAGCGCACTTGCCAAAGGGGATAAATGTGAAGACACTTTAACGTAACGCGGGAGGTGTCCGTCACCCAGACCGCTACAGATCGCCGCACTTCGGGGCTGCGATTCGGGGGCCGGCGGTTCTGGCTTCTCCACCGGCGGACGCGGCTATGGATCGGCAAGCCGGAGTTATTTTGCACAGGACCCGGGCGCTGTTAGCTTACACACACATGCACGGTGTGAGTGTCAGCTACTTTACTCTCCGCTGAAATCGCCTTTTTAAAAAAAACCTCCGGACGCCAAAGAGCACTTTTACACCTGGATATTTTTCTTTTGCAATTTACTTTTAATTATTTCGACGCAGGGTGAGTAATCGTGTCGGTAATTTCGGTTTATTTACCCGGTAATATGTCCCTGGCTAGCTTGCTAGCTGCAGTAAACCATTTAACGCGAGGTGCATGGGAGCAGCATCGACCCGTCCGTGCTGATATGAAACATGCGTATTAAACCAAGCGATCGGCTTCTCCTTAACCCCCCTAACCCAGTCATGTTCACATTAAGGCTCATTAATACGGCGTCGTTCGGTTTGGGCCTCGGCGGTGCCAAAACATGGGTCGCCACCCAACTGCAGATGTTGCGCGTTTTGGGTACAACGAACCTGAAAATACACAGACTGAATTGGCGTGGCAGTATTTCTGCAAAGTGTTTTACTGCAACAAATGCAATATTCCGTAGGGTGGAATATGTGCGTTGCAAAGACCGCGATCATTGCTTTCGTTATCGCGTCGAATTGTGTTTTTGCAGCCCAGCATAAATAATCATAACACTGATAGCTGTAATGTTGTCAACACTTTCTCTTTTATTTTATATCAACTTAAATAATTATACAGATGAATGCTTGGGTGTCGTGTATCCTAAAATTGAGCAACAAGACTGCTGAACTTTTCTGTGGTTTAAAAGTGCTGTTGTCTCTTATAATCTGGCATTACCAGGACAGTGGTACAACTACACAACTTCTGCTTCGCTGGCCTTGGCGCACAATGAGCGTAAAGCGGGTGGATGCCAAGGTGGTGATGCTGGGGAAGGAGAGCGTCGGCAAGACCAGCTTGGTGGAGAGATACGTTCACCAGCGCTTCCTGGTGGGACCATACCAGAACGTGAGTTCTGTCGTTTATGTCCTGTACAGGGTTGCCAGTTCTCCCGCATCTGTCGTGACACTCATGCATGAAATCTCCCAGCAAATCTATATTATTCCTTTATAAACCTAATGTTAGCTACATTGAAAGATTTGGGGCAGTTTGTAGACCCTATAGACTATTTACAATGTAGTAAAACTCTTACACAGATGTAGATTGTCTCGAATTGAAAATCTCACTCCAACCAGGTGACCAAAGTTTGCAATGCTGCCTCTAGACAAGCAGGAGCACTATCTTAACTCTGAGGAATAGCAGTTCAATACTGTTATTATTCTCCTGGTTGACGTATGAATTGACTCCGCCTTTACGACAGACTATCGGAGCGGCGTTTGTGGCCAAATCAGTCCATGTGAGCGACCAAGTAGTGACCCTTGGGATTTGGGTAAGTCCGCTGGTGGACGTGGGGCACAGTTTATCACATGGTAAATATTATTCATACGAAGCAGACGGATGAATGATATTTGCTTTTTCCACCCCGCTGAGCTGTTTTTCCTGATAATTATGATAATAGTGAAGATGGTGACGAGTTGAGTTTTTTCTCAGAACGTTTCCGTGTGAGATCCCTAGGCGATTTATGATGCTAGTAGTTGAATGTTTTTATTATTATTATTGTCTTCCATCCCTTCCTACATGTAGGATACTGCTGGATCAGAGCGCTATGAGGCCATGAGCCGAATATATTACAGGGGGGCCAAAGCGGCTATTGTCTGTTACGGTAAACTTTCCTTTCTCGTTATCTTCTCAGCCTGGGTTTGTCTGGTGACATGCCATGGCTGTTAGACCTGTGCTCAAAATTTCTAGGTATGTGTGTTACATAGTCTGATGGAATGAAAAACGTCAGTATGTTGAAGGTTTGCCCCCCCTCCCCCTGCATGCACTGAGTCACTATGTTCTCACTGCTGTAAATGGACCAGGCTGTTTATTCTTTATTAAGAAATTTTGTCACTGGCTGGCTGTTCCATGACCTTGAGTCACCCGTCACGACCTACAGGATGCGTTCTTAGATACACAAACTCTTCTTGTTAACGAAATGCTCATTGGTGACTCCATACTTAATGGCTGACTTAGAATGAAAAGCATGAATTTGCCTTCCCACATCTTAATCAGTATTTTCTTTTTTAGATTTGACTGATTCTTCCAGTTTTCTGCGTGCCAAATTCTGGGTAAAGGAGTTACAGAACTGTGAAGATGTAAGCCTGTCAGACGTAAATTCGTGCTATAGTACTTTTTAACCGTAATTTCTTTATGAAGTTCAGCTTAATTATAAGGAAATGCATTTTTTTCTTTGATGTGAGTGGAAGTTTGCTAAGGTATTTATAATGTCCACAAGTTCCCCTTACGCTTCCTGGGTGAAAGATGCCTTTACTAGCTGCTGGTATCCGTCACATGACCTTTCAACGTGTGACCTTCCACCCATCTCCTCACATTTTCCTTGTCTTGTGATGTGAGATCTTGGGTGTTTATCAGTATGCGTACTTGACCGTTCTTGTGTTCTGGCATATCAGTTTGACATCATCTTCCATTGCCAAAGATGAGTTCCAATACTCAAGAACAGAAATATGGAGGATGGTAAAAATCCCCGGATGTCGTTCTTGCCCCGGGCCAAATATCAAGGACACGTCGGTTGCATCCTCACCAAATGAGACAAATCCCATGATTCACTGCGTCCCAAGTTCATTCTTGGGAGACAAGTTAGCAAGACCGGTCTTGCCAAGAATACAAGTACGATCTTTGTGTTCTTGGTATTGATAAACACCCATTCCGATATCCGCGCTTTTGTGTTATCATGGCAACATCAATTCCAGGTGCAACAAGCCCCCCCAAGATTACTTATCACAGTATTTTTGTCGAGACATTGTAATTAGCCTCAGTCTAACTTGTTTGATTTTTCAGCAATGCACGATATACTTGTGTGGAACAAAGAATGACCTTGTTGAATGTGACCGCAGTGCCCGACAAGTAGATTACCATGATGTTCAAGACTTTGCAGATGGTATGAACATGAGCTGTTCAGTCATAACTGCCTCATTTGTTTAAAATATAAACACCCAATATGATTAGTTTTCAAAGTTCAATTCAATTCTATAAAGTAGTTTTGAACACAAAACTTCCATTAATGGCATTTTACAGAAAAACACTTGTGTGCTTTTTAATAGCGGAATTGTTTTTATTGTCCTTTTGTAGAAATAAAAGCTCAGCATTTTGAAACCTCCAGTAAGACTGGTCAAAACGTAGGTGAGTATTGGCTTTTCTTGTGATTTTTACACCAACTTAATGTTCCCACTTACCGCGGTAAATGAACGGTAACTCACTGTGACTTTATGGCCGAGTTAGTAACAGTTGACACCTGCGGATCAGGTTTGTCATGTTGAAAAATGAAAGCCCGTCGCCATGGTGCCTCCGCAGACCCCTCCCTATGGTAACCGCCGGGTTTCCTGCATTTTCATTGGCAGAGGAGCTCTTCAGAAAGATTGCGGAGGATTACTGCAGCTCTGGCTTCGAAGTCATGGCAGGTGAGCTGCTCAGAAGGCGGTTCCTCAGATGGAGCTGCTTCTGAGGCCTCCGGGGAGCATAACTTCCGGAGTTTTTTCTCTGAACCTTAGTGAGGAGCAGTCATCTGTTTAAGGAATGGGCTGAGCTTTAGTGTCTCCATCTCGGGTTGCACGATATCACATCGCAATATACTTGCCACATACACAATAATCACCAGAGCTATAGGCGCCGGTGTTTCGGTTCTATACGGATGTTTACTTACGCATACAATTTGGTAAGGAAACTAGTATGCAAAAATATTAATGAGGCGCATTGTAACGCGCAATGTATATAAATTCAACGTTTCCTTATAATTAACAAATTCGTTTAGCAGAGCACACCACATAGTACTGTTTTGGTAAATCATGGAAGCGATTAGCACTGAAGTGGCGGTGGGGAAAGGGACAGCTTAGCAGCCAGAACACCTTTTAAAAGAGGAGATATTGTGGGTAAACAAGTTAAAAAAACGTCAGTGGTGTGGCAATAGTTTTAAGTTCAGCATGTTTATTAAACATAGGAATATGCTGAATTTATACAGATGGCTAATATATTAGGTGTACTACTAATCTGCTTCACAAATTGTGAGCGTATGTAAACATCCGTACAATACCAAAAAGATGGCATCCGGAAAAATGTTTCACTCATCTAAAGCCCTGGTGATTATTGCGTATTTGACATATACTCATGAGTGCATTGAGATGTGATATCCTGCAGCCCTATCTCCATCATGGGTTAATGCAGCGATTTTTAACTTTCCCTTGCTTGGTGACGTCAGCCATTTTATGGGCAAGTTTAAAACCCAGACCAGTGGTGGCTTTCAAGAAACATTTAAACTTAATTTATTTAACATATACTTTGATCCAAAGCAACGTACAAATGAGAAAGCAGGATCAGACAGTCCCCGAATCATTTGGAGTTAAGGGTGAAACCACTCAGCCAACCGTGGGATTCAAACCGGTAACCATCGCGTTACAAGCAGTGTCCCAAATCGCTGTGCCACACACAGCCCCCAGACAATGCATGCAGCTTACAACATATTAAGCAATAGTACCTTATAATAATAGTAATATTAATATTAGTACCTCATAAAAAAACTCCCTATAACTGTAATGTTGCACATTGTACAGGTATTGCCTATAATTATAATGTTATTTGGATATATTTTTTCTATATATTTCCATTACATTTAGTCTTAACCTCTATATATAAATTCTAAATTCCATTTGCGAAACCTTATTGCACAGCCTCAGGACCGAATCACGGTACATTTCACTTCACATTGTACTTGTATAACTGTGTATGTGACAAATAAAGAATCTTGATTCCTTAGTGTGAAGGATGACCGGTTAGATGATAGACAGAGATCAATTGACAGTGGGGGTCGGGTCTAAGTCTCAGAGACCCAGTGACTGAGCAGAAATGGCAACATTTGGTTGCCCCCTCAGATATTTCAAGTGGTGGGTGATGGGTTCTGCTAAGGTTCAGCCAAAGTCTAGGTGCCAGAAAGTTTATCAGCTTGATGTTGTGCTGCTCTTCTTCACAGAGGACAAAGGGGTAAACATGGAGCAGAAGACGGGCAATTTTCCTTACTCCTGCTGCCGCAACTGATGGCAGACGGGTGTACGCTCCTCTGATGGCGTCCTGCCCTGCATGACCTTAGCGGTGGGGCGATATCGATCCATTTTTTTTGAAAATTTACAAACCGATGACACCTTTGGGGGAAAAGGACTGGAGAACAGCGTCAAATTGACAGGCGAGGACTTAATATGAGACACGTGGAGTTCGTTAGCGTATCGGACAGGGATGAGGACAAGAAAGTGCTTGTATCGCCCAGCAAAGCCTGATGTTTAATTTATAACAACGCTACGCTTAGTTTTTGTCCATGTCAAAAACCGCCACTTTGCACAGAAGGGAACCCCACTCACTCGCGCGGCCATTTGCTCTTATTAAAAAAAGGTTTTACAAAATTGCAAAGTCCTGTTTTTTTTTTTTTTTTTTTGACTTTACTTCGGGTCACACCTGCAACAGTTTAGCTAGTGCCAGTTTACGAATTTAATGTGCCATCGTTACTCTAATAGAGTAATAGCTACTGAGACATGTGATTTTTATACAAGGGTTCTCCCTTAGGAAATATTTAAAATAACAATCACGTTGACTTTAAAGTATATCTGGAAGGTAAGACCCTCTCCCAGAATACAAGTCTTCTAAAATCCTACACAGTATGTCTAAGCAGTTTTTTTAACTAGTTATATTTTCTTTGGGGGGGGGGCACCGTCAAGTGAATGTGTTTGATGTCTACAATATAAGTTTTCATTGAGGGTAAAGAATCTTTATGATATTTGTATATTACTTAAGCAGTTTTTTAATAGTTTGTGTATTGTATATGAGTTAGTGCTACGCAAATCTTGTCTGCTTAAAGTTTTATTTGTGGCTGAGAAAAAAAAAAAAATCAGTAATTTGGAAGTTTATTATTATTTTTTTTGGAAATACCATTGAGCCTTATTCATTTCACCAGAGGCCTACTTGCATGTCTATAAACAGAGGAGGGGAGGGGGGCATTTGAGAACCTATTAACCAGCATCCCCACACCACCCTACCCAAACTTTTGCTGGTTGTCGCAGGGATCCCAGGGAAGAAGCACACAGTTCGCATTTCGCTGCCTAATTAGACAAGTGCAAGTAGGTCCTCAGCCTTCGTTCGTAAAAATACTTTAACGTTCAAACAATAAAAGGTGTAACTGGGGCTCATTGTCTGTGATATCTGACTCGTAACTTTCCATACCTGAAGTGGTATAAAGATTGAAATGATTGTATATATTTCCTATAATTGTTATGGTTCAAAACTCTAATCCAAGAGTAGCCGTCTTGTCAAGAATACGCTCCCACCACTTAAAGACCCTTTAACGAAAATAAACGAAGCAATGCAAAGATAGAAAAGTCGATGGCTGCGGATATTGTGAGGCTTATATGCTTGAATTTAGTGAAGAAACACTTTTTCATTTCTTTTAAAACACCCACCGTTACGCTAACCGTGTTCACCTTTCACAGGTAGAGCACAACAGAAGAAACAGACTTCCTGTAGTCACGACTGAAGTGAAACTTTACTTACAGTATTTTTTTTATTATGTACAAAGGACTACAATATAGTTGAGCAAGTCTCTCACATGGCAGCGTTTTTTTTCTCTCTTTAGGACAGCAAGTTTTTCGCTAAACCGATGACTAGTTCTCACGTTGAAGGCTTCAAACGAAAGAGCAAGCACACCAACCTTCTAAAAGCATGAAAGTACTAATTAAAAAGTAATAGCTCCAATATTTATAAACCTTTACAGGTAATGTCTATAAATACTTGTCTCCACACAGCAGCTATGCAACAAACCCCTAACAGTAGGATTGGTTTAGTGGGAATGCATGAAAACAACAATCTTCTACATGGATTTTGTTATATATTCAACGCCAATGTACGACTACTTTCCCAGGAAAGTTTCAGTATCAAAATTTCCGTCGCGTAACCAAGGCTGGCAAAGCAGGATAAAATTACAGTTCCTTTTATAAAAAAAAAAAAAGAAGATCTCTCTATTAGTAATTTTCAACATGTTTTGGAAAGATGACCATAGTTCACTGCAAAAGACTGGTTTTTAATGGTGACTGTCTGGGCTGTTTAATTAAATCAGGAAAACTGGTGCATTTCAGTCTAATTCATTCAGTTTTTAGTCGGGTACACAAATGCTGTGTTGGAGCCTGCACAGAACTTGCCGGCATGCCCCTGCCTTGGCCCTGTACTATGTAGGGAATGTAACAAATAAAATAATAAAAATTAAAAGTTTTCTTACCAAAAGAACTAAAAATATATCTTGTGTTTGAGGGAGGGTTCATACATTAAATTTCTTTGAAGACTGTTCTGATTATAGTTATCCGAGTTACACTAAGTTTAAAAAGCATCAGTTTTTCCAGCATAATTTTTTCCCCTCACGATTTTCAAAAGCAATTTAAAATCACCACCTCTATCCTGGACACTAAGTGCATACTTAGGTTTTATATACAAATGTACGCACACAGCACAGAGTGACTCTCTGAGGCCTCACGATTTCCTCTAAAAGGACAGACTGCTCTTTAAACTTAAACATCTTTCATTCATAATTACAGGAACCTTACACTTAGGTAAAACTCTGGGTCTGTCACCAGTTCTTCTATACCACTTTCAACTAAAATATATTTGGTGGGACATGTAACAGTAGGGGGCACCACTTAAATCCAAAAGAATTAAGAAAAATCTAACAACCTCTCTCTCTTACGCAACCTATGCAAATGCAGGGGCTTGTTGTCATTCTTTCCACCCGTACTCATTACTGATGGCTGAAGTGAATCCCCTTCCCGCCTCTGCAAATGGCAGCCTTCACTAGCTACTGTCGCGGTAGCATTTAGTTTTAGTCGTCAAGCTAGCACACGCCCGAACAGATGACAGAGCGCGGGGAGAGTCAAGACCCCACTGTGTCAAATAACTGGCGCATGTAAAAACTATTCTGAAACCAACACAAACTTCAAATCCTCACGCATGTTCAAGACACATGGCTACACGTACGCATAACTTTAAAAAAAAAAAACATACTTAGATTGTCTCAAGTATGATAGGTGTAAGGTCACTCTTCTGCTAAGGCATACACTTCTGCTCAAGTAATTTCCACTATCAAACCTTAGCAGAGCATTCACCTCAATCGATTGTGTTTCTTGGTTCCACATCTATGCTAGGATAGAATATTTAAAGGGGACATTCAGGATTTTTTTTTTTTTTTAGATTCGTTGGCCATTTCTGCTCTTGTCCCTTCATTTTTAATTACAAACCTTCTGCATGTAATTACCAAAATACTGCATGTTTCGCTAACTGACATCTCACTGGCATAAATCAGTCAGTAGAGTACTAGACCCAAGATTCCGGGTCTACAGAAATCCACTTCCAGTACAGACAGTCCAACAGTCTTCCCCAAACCAAACCCTGTCCTAACGTGTTACCGACAGGGTTCAACAGAGGAACATTTGTGCAATTCAGTCAACACATGTCAATGGGCATGAACTTGGCAGTGACTTCAGTTATTCAACATAAGATACGGATTTGAGTTCTCTTAGCATGATTAAGGAGAAATGAGGGAGATTTATGCAAAGGCAAGACGAATACAAGCCGAAGATGACTGTAGTGTTGGTATCCATTAAAGATCCACTTAGGTCTCAAGCCAAGGAGCCCACAGGTAACTGTTAGCTGTACAGGAAGGTGGAGGAGGCGAAGACCGGGAGAAGAGGAGAGCCGACTCGCTCCTAGAGGAGCATATTATTTTTTTGTGCGTGATGAGTGTGACAATATAAATACACTGTGAAATATTACACACGTTAGTTACAAACACGATCCTCCAGCACACTCTGACATGGGTAAAGGGGTATCTACGGGAACCGGCGAGAACCACAGTGCCGCTGTGGTGGCGAGGCCGGGTAGCTCGGGGGAGGGGGAGGTGAGCTTGCATCCAGGAGGGCCTGCAAACGTCAACAGGTGACCGTCACGGGAATCCACAGCTGCTTTCCCAGAACACCCGATCAGAGGCTGGTCTTTTGAGCCACACACGCTAACCTCAGCCAACCTCTGCCCTTCTGAAACATCGGTTCGTTCTCTTCTTCCAGGATGGAGGGACATATTTACCCCCATGGCTCTGTAGATTCGAACTGAACGTCTGATTCGCAGAGGCCGCAAATGAGGTGCTAATTACTCCAGGAGAGACTTAGCATGAAATTATGTTCAAAATGTACAAAAAAATCATCATGATCAATCAAGGAACAAAAAAAAAAAACAAGGGAATAAACTATTGGACATACTCACAATGCCCAAAATGAGTAACCAGACCTGCATGGAATGTTCTTAATTATCTGCATTAAACTTGTCATAATCTTCTGTGGGATTGCAGAGCTATGGGGGGGGGTTAGAGGTCACCAGCATCCACATTTCTGCGATGTGGATTTCTGATCTTCTATCAAAGCAATTCCTCCAGTATTACCTCTCCAGCTCCAAGCCTATGTGACATTAACTGTTCCAGTATTGATTTTAATAATAAAAACGGCATGTAAAGTGGACCCAAAGTGGTCACCATTTTTGGTAAAATGTGCCATAAAACGACTGGAGATTGTTACATGACTTATGCATTAAGATTATGTATACGTGTTCTGGGCCAAGCAGGCAAATTTCCTGTAACTGACGATGCGAGGTGCTGAATTTTGTGGCATACCAAAATCTCTTCAGTTACTCAATCCCGCAACCTTGGTCTCTCTCTCCGTTGATTAACTTGCTTTCCTGTGAAGAAATACAATTGGTGTGGACCTCCTCTAAGCTGAGAGTTTTAGCAAATTAAAATTTGTCCCTTGATTGAGGATACTGGCCTTTCAGCAAGTGTGTCTGGATGTCAAAAATGTCTGTTCTCCTAGAAGTTTAAAATTTAAACATCAAAAAAAAAAAAAAGAACCTAGATGCGGTAATATCTCATGGACGCAAACGTGAAACGGGCAGGTTTCTTGAAGCCCGATCTCTGAGCCGCTAAGGTCCCTCACAGAGGTCTTTCACAGCTGAAACCTGATATGGTCAAACTTCTAGAAGCTCCTTCACATCATGCGGGAAGCCCATGGTAGTGCTGCATGCAAGTTGAAGAACGGAACCGAGGCCCCCCATTGCCTTGCATCAGTCTCCATAGTTATACCCCCTCCCCCTTACCACCAACCCCCCGGAATGTCTGCGTAGTGTCAAAGCCTCCTTGCAGACAGAGACCAGTGGCCAAAAGGACGCAAGACTGTTACTCGGACACCTTCTCAGTGGCGCCCTCTGTCTTCAGCCCTTGGGAGTCACCGTCCTTCAGCTCAGTGGTGCTGGGCTCGGGACTATCTTCCGCACTGTCCCCCTCCCCTTCCAGGTTCAGAAGCTCCTCTTCATCTTCCTCCAGCTCGTCTTCATCTTTGTCTTTGCCATCGCCATAGGAAGATATAGGGGAGTAAGGGCCATGGCTTCCAGAGTCGAAATCCTGGTGGGTTTTGGGGTCTCCGGTCTGCGGCAGTGGCCCATCGTTGGGGGCTATGGTTCGGGGAAATGTGGCAGGGACGGCACCAGAGGATGCCCCACCCCCAGTCCCGCCCCCGCCCCCGCCCACAGCTCCCTCCTGGTCGATGGGACACTCACGCACCTCGCCTGGCTCGAGTGGCTCCGGGCCGCAGGGGTCGTGTTCGCTGCAGGAGAGGCGGCCGTCCAGCCTGGAGATGAAGAGCATGCCGTCGCGGTGGCGCTCGCAGAAGGAGCTTGGGCACATCTCACAGAAGGAGGCCGCCTCGGCGCCACACGCGTCACACTGATGCCACGGGCATTCCCAGCGGCCTGCAAGACAGGGCGAGCCAGTCGCTAGAACCTTCCGCATCCCACACACCCGGACATGTCATAGGACACACCCACTTGCAAATCCAATGTGTTCACCACCTCCCCCCGGAAGCCCCTCCCCCTGCAAGCCCCTCCCACCCAGACAACAAGCTTAAGTCCTTAAGCATTGTGTGTTGGGACATTTTTACACACTTTAATGTTTATTCAACATTTTTTTACATACACGATTTATATACTCCCATATGTAAACGGCCTTGAAATTGTTTTGCATGTAATGTATTACAGGGAACAGCCACCAAGACACCAATTCCTTATATGTTTAATATACTCGGCCAATACAGATCTTTCTGACTCTTTTTTTGGGTCTGCATACCCTCATATCACAGAAAGTAGTATATTGTTTTTTCACTTAACATGCCTGTTTATGATGCATTCATGCTTATGTTAAAGTATCTTCCCATCCAATGACCATCCATCTTCTAACCAACCATTAATCCTGATCAGGGTCACAAGGTGGCTTTGGCCCTATCCCAAGCACAGGAAGTTGGATTCAAACTCCCATCCCTACACATGTGACTCAACAATGCTGAGCACCAAGCCACCATGCTCCACTGCTAGCTAAATAAAAACCGGATATATACATACCAACTAAATGTCCTTCAGTACAGGAACTCAGCGTGATTGTGAAAAAGCAGAGGATGAAGTGGAAATTATACTTACAAATGGATGATATATCAGATAACATTCCGGTATAGGCCAATATTTCTTAAGAATCTAGATGCAGTCATGGTTCAATGTGTCTATCATGGTCAGTTGATGCTACTTTGCTAACGTCTCACTGCCAGCATTGTTTGATGTGTTTGCTACACACATTCACGGGATCTTAAGAAGTAATGTCATTACGGATTTGTGGTGCTCAGTTATAGGTATCAGCTAAAATTTACCACTAATTATGCCAAAAACAATTCAGAAGGAAACTGGATCTTGTGAACCTTGGAGTCCTATGAAATACGTTTTATTTTTTTTCATATTTCATTTTTTTTTCCAAATTCAGTTTTTTCAGATTAATTTTGATCCGTTTCGGATTTACAATTTTTAATTTAAAAAATGTAGCCTTTTTGCAGCATGACACGTGCTGTGTCTCTATTTCCTGCATTCACTTTTGTTTCCTTTAAGGTTCATTTTTTATTCTGTGTTCTGGCATTTTCCGGTCACCAGGCAGGTCATTAAAATTTAAGCATATCAGGCAGGTCAGGCATTGTTTTGCCTTTATTAGCAGTTCGAGTCGCACTCCTGTTGGTTAAAAGCATCGGTGGAGTTCTGGTCGCTCTTGAATTGACCCCTATATCACTGGTTCTTACACTGTAATGCCGACACACAAGGCTGCAATGGCCCATGAGGGGGCCATTACCGTAAATGCTGGAGTCCAAGCCTTATGGTAAGGCAACATTCTTGCACTCATTTGGTCAGATTTGGCCTTCCTGTTAAAAAGTCTCGGGCTACGCCTACTGCGAGGATATTTCACAGTATCTAGGCAATCGCAAAATGGGAAAAAATTCATAGGTTTGGAATGTCAACATAATATCCACAGAGCGATTCCGGATTTATAAGTAAATGCCATTTTCATGCCTCGATTCTGCGATTCCGTCCACATTCTCCGCATCATGGACATCACAGGGCCTGAGGGCCTGTTTTCTGCCGGAGACCCTGCGACTCTGACCTGCCGGCCTCTTCGTCAGGTTGAGGCAGTCTGCGTGGTACACCTTCGGGCAGCCGGGCTTCTTGCAGGAGATAATCTGTCCACTGTCGCCACAGGTGAAGCACTCATCCTCCCGCTCCCTGGTCACCTCGGGCTGGCTCTTCCTCTTCACAGGGACCTTCTTCTTCTGCTTTCGCGCCTTGTCCTCCGCCGTTGGCTGGGTCTGAGAAACAAGCACGTTTACCCATCGGCTTCGATGCCCATTAGAAAACGAGCTTGGTAGCTGGACCGTTATAGTTGCTCTGGATCTTTAACCATTTTGTGTTGATCTTTCACCATATTGCTCAATTAAAATTGCAATTAAAGAACAAGAGAACAAAAATTCTAGAAGTTGTAAGACAAAAGGCATTCACTTGGAAGCAGTATTATTATTATAGTTTTAGATTCTTTACCTCTTATTTTTATATTATTTTAAATATTCATGTGAAATCCAGTTTAGTTTGCTCAGCGTGATTTCAGTTTTTATATTAAACATATAATTCTACTTTAAATATATACTTCTTTCTTTTTTATATATTTTCATTTCAGTTTAAGTTTTAGTAATTTATTTAAAGGGAGAGATTCAAAGTTGTAGAGCTATTTTATGTGTCTGATGTTTAGAGAATCCTATATAGACGCTCCCCAGGTTACGAAGGGATTACATTCTGATAAACCTATCATAAGATGAAAACATCGCAAGGCGAAAATCCGTAAATATATCTTAATACAGTACACCTAATCTAACTTAAACCTAATAATCATAGCCTAGCCTAGCCTACCTTAAACATGCTTGGAACACTTACATTAACCTATGGTCGGGCAAAATCATTAACACAAAGCCTATTTTATAATAAAGTCTTGAATACCTCATGTAATTTATTGAATAATGTACGTACTGTAAGTGAAAAACATTTACCGATCGCAAAGTCGAAATGCTGTAACACGGACTGTCGTAACCCGAGGAGCTGTATACGCATGTATGTATACAGCGTACATAATATAATAAGTCTTCAAAATGAGCAAACAGGTAATATTAACGGTAACTAAATATAAACAACTCATTACTTCAGCAAAATAGTATTCAAAAACAGTAAAAAAGTATTTGATGTTTGGTTTTTGTTTCAGTTATTGTTGGAAGCAATATTTATATTTTTGCTAACTTGCAGTTTATCCACCTAATTTTATTTCAGTTCACAAAAATCTTTTCTAGTTTTAGTTTTTGTTAATGATAATAACCCCACTCCGATGTCCCCGATTATGCGTTTTTAGAATAAATTTTGTCTGTTATCTACAGTGACTCCACATCTTTGAATGAGGACGACAAGGTCTGTCGCCTCCGACCGCCCATGGCCTTGGGGCAGCGCGCTTACCTTGGGCCGCACCCCGAGAAACCCGCTACAGTTGGGTGCCCCGCATTTACAGACGGTCTTTCCGTTGCCCAGGCATTCCAGGTTATAGTTGAAGGTCAGCTCCGTACCTGTACAGATGGTACGCAGAAGTGGAGTCAGAGATCATTCCGTCTGATATGAAGACAGAACATTCTGGAAGCTCTACCACAAACTCAGAAAGAATTCAAGGCTTCTTTTACCAAAGGAAACGATTTATCCTGAGACAACTGGTCACCTAAAAAAAACAAAGTGCATGCTACACCCACCTTAGATAATAAAAATAACACAAATCATCCGAATTCAGACAGGATTTTGTTTGTGTTGCACTGTCTGAGAAGGTTGCTGTGTTAAGATTTTACCAGGACAACTTAACATCTTATAGTTTTTTTTTTGGTTTCTATAAGCAGCTAGTTGACGGACAGTCGCCACAGAAAGTCGTTACGTCGACACAGAGAATTGCCAAGGCAACGACGACACTCCGCACCTGCTGGGATATCCATGAGCGCAAAGAGGCCAACGCGCGTGTCCCCGTTCACCGTCCACTTCTGCGTCTCACAGTTGGGCTGGCAGCTGTGGTTCATGAACCGTGCCTGGTTCCCCTTGGGGCCTGCGTCAATGATGCGATCCTGCCGCACAGTCAGTAGGGGGAGTGGTGATGAGCGGATCGGCGGGAGAGGGGGCCTGTTCGGCACCCTGCGTTCCACGCCCCCCATCCCCTGACCTCTCCACCCCCCAAAACCCCCACCTTGTCCAACGTCAGCATGTAGAAGTTGCCGATGTCGTTGTCCTGCGCGTGCTTGATGCGGGCTCGACACTCCTCCTCGTCGATCACCTCCCCCACGTACTCACTCACGAACTGCCCCTGAGTCAGAACAACAACAGTTCTGTGATGAGCACATTCATCTACCATGATCCTACACAGCCAGCAAAGTCTAGCATTACAGCTAATGATTCATAACAGGGTCTTCTACCTGACTTTGGTATCCATGTAAAGCAGGGGTGGGCAATCTTATCCTCAAAGGGCCGGCCTGTATGCAGGTTTTTGGGGTAACCTTTAGGTCAGCTGTTCAAACCCAGGTGTGAGGACTCTTCAGCCAATCAGTCCTCTAATTAGTGACCTAATTAGGGAGTTGCAGTGAAAACCTGCATACACACCGGCCCTTTGCGGGTAAGATCGCTCACCCCTGATGTAAAGTATTGTTTTATTTGTAAATTAAAGCTACAAACATTGTACTACTCATTATATAAACAATCTTCCAACAGCATAAAATGCATAAAATTACTTTTGGTACTCTTCAAATCCATGGATCTACACAAGCACAACATTTTTCTATGGACTCCAGTTATCTGTCCTTCAGATTCTCCTATCAAATGGACTAGTAAGCCATTAACCAGTTCTGGTACTCAAGAATTGCCTCCATAAAACATATAAGCATCTGAACTTTGCTAATCCACTCCTGAGGCTGAATTAACAATCCATCTTGCATAAATATTTAAGTACAGTGGAAACCGCTTATAGTGATCATGTCTGTCTGGTTGAAATTGACCCCTATAAGCCGATGATCATTACAACAAATTTTTTCCTTTTTTTTTTTTTTGTGTTTCAGGCTGATTACCATCCAATTGACATTTATATATTTATCACATGAATATAAGGTCATAAAACGGACAGTGTCGCTATGTCCTGAATTTTATCGACTCTCAAAATACAGTACAGCTGTTTCAAACGCTTTTCAAATTACAGTACTCTACACATTAAATTACTGAACTGTGTATAATTCAAATACGCTATATTATACTACAGTACAGTACATAAAATGCAGGTTATAGTAGTGTTGCCACTGCAACTTGTGGGCTTGTTTTTGGTGGTTTATCACAAGCTTTAATCATTGAGAGAAAATGTTGTTCTTTTTCCTGTCATGTTTTCTGTGCACGCAGCATTAGTCTCAGGGAGCTAGCCAGAAGCAGATGGGTTACTGCCAGGCAAAGTAGGCAAGTAAAAAAAAAAAAGAATTACTGTAATTTAAATTTTTTCCATATGTTATGTATAAAAAGACCCAAAATGAACACTATAAGCAGACTACTTGATTACTATAAGCAAATCATTTAAAAGGTATTTGTACAGGAATGATTCTGTCCCAAGAGTTTTGATCCATAAAAGCAAGTGGCCACTATAACCGTGATCACTATAAGCAGTTTACACTGCATTAGAATCATTAAAAGTTTTCTGATTCTGATTATTTCGTACAATTACTTGGCGAGAAATCATATTCAAAGTGTCTTATTTCCCATGTTGTTCTGGAACATTAATTTCAGTAAAACTCAGTGTGTAACTCTAACACATAAAATATTCCGTAGGCTCAAAGACTTAATAAAAGCCTGTCATCTAAATGATTAGTAACCATTTAAAGTTAGTCTTTAAATTTCCTTTGTTTTTTCATTTATAATTAATTTAACTCCAGCTGCAAGAAATATCGGGCAGTGGTTGCTTATACAAGGAGTTGCGTCCTGGAAAGTTGTATTTCAAATTTAGCAGTTCTTTTTTTGTTTAAAATGTACTTCTCATTGAAAAACAACAATGGCGTGGCAATGCGATTTTTCTAATGCATATCACATAGTTGAAAGAAAAATGTACTTGAAAATACTTATTTTAAAATCATATTTTGCTTACAATTTAGGTTAAGGTTAGGGTTAGACCTTTAACATACACACTACCTGTGCCAACCAACCACAGGAGGTGCAATCCAAGTCATTGTACACCCCATGTAAGAAGGGTTAAGGTTAGGGTTAGGGTTAGGGTTAGGGTTAAGGTTAGGGTTAGACCTTAAGCCTTTGCGTCATCCCTGCCAACCAACTGCATCATATGCTCTGTGTAGGAAGAGATTCTCTCTGAATCAAGGTTCTTGGCAGCTGGTTTCCATCCCAGGACCTGAAGAACATACCTTCTTTATGTCGTAGCAGCTACGCAGGCCCCAGCCACGCGCCAGCGTGCGGAAGATGTCCACTGGGGTGTACTGGCGCTTGTTGAAGCACTGGTTCTGGCAGCGCTCGCCCGCCGGGCACACCTGCGGGTGGCACTCGTAGAGCAGCATACGGTTGATGCACTCCGAGTCTATTCCGCACGGGTTCTCGTCGGTCGCCTTGCAGTTGCAGCGTGGGATCTCCGACAGGTCGGCCATGATGATCAGCACCTTGCCGATCGGCCGGTTGACCTGATTAGACGCCGAGGGGAGAACCGGTTCACCATGGTTGTTCAGGGTTGATGTCACACATACCCAGAGACCATCGGGTGTACCTTTATGTGCTTGTATGGCGGGGGCTTCTTGTCATTTCTCCTGTCCTCTTGGAGCTGCCGCAGCTCCTGCTCAGCCTGTACCTCTTTGAACCTCCTGGCGGCTTCCTGGAGAGCTGAAACATATGGAGAACATAAAATGAACGATTATGAGAAAACATGACAGGTGACAAGACACAGAATCTTATCCCAAACCACCACTACCTGTCATGTAAAAAAAGTTTTGATGTAAATTGTGCATAACTGTGCCCCAGGCTTTACTTTCATAACTTTGTATTCTTCAATAGTATGGTGATCATTTGCACTGGCCTCAGGATTTCATATATTTGGATCTTATTAGCTTTCAACTGCCTCCACATATGATAATACTTAAATCCTTAAAACCCAGGAACAATTTTTACCAAACTCCACATATCTTTCTCTACGGGATATATTCTCTTTCCTTCCTAATTTCCACACATTGTTAAATTCAAATAATTTTATCCAGTTATAAAAATTGACAGCCCTTAAACAGGACCATGTGGCACCCCATTCTTTTGTAAAACCTTAATAAATGCCTTTTGGATGTTCGAATAACATCAGCTTTTATACTCCCAGCAACCCTGAGTGCACGTGCAAAGAAATACGATAAGTATGGTGAGATGTCTCTTTCCTAAACCCATGATCACCTTCAATTATACTACTGTTTAACAAGCGATCTGATAATCTGTTATGCATGTACATTTGTAGCAGGGTTGATAAGAGAAGCATGTGCACCTTTTTTGTAGATGGAGTCCACACCCTTTCCCATTTTGTCTTTGCTGTTGGTATCGCCCTCCATGTAGGGGAAGACTCGCGCCTGATAGGTCCAGAGATAGTCGTTGGAGCCGAAAAAGTGGACTGGAAACTCGCCGACGTCATGCTTCATGCGCTGGATGTTGGCGGGAATGTTCTTGGGGTGGCTGACCTCGGCAGGCCACCACCTGGGAGAGGATCAGGATGCAAGGTTAGGACCGAGCTACGAGTCTGGCAGAGCCGTGAAATAAAATCATGGCTTGCACTGGGTCCAGAGGGGCTGAATGTGGTTCTCTACTGTACTGAGCACCATCACCCTAAGGAAAAAGAATGAAAGAAGCACTTTGGGACCTGTATCGGCCAACTTTGACCCAAACGATTTCTTTGTAGTGTGGCTTTTTGCCAGCGCGGCAGTCGTTGCAAAACCAGCTGCCCTCAGGCATGTCGATGTTGAGACACTCGCGGTGGAAAGCAGCTGGACATGATTCGCAGCACAGGAGGCTGCCCCCTGCAGGGGCAGAATAGAAATGCAATTCAGACAACAACAGCAAGTCAACCAGGGGAAATGCAAAAATTTACGTAGGGGTGTTTACAAAAACAGGACGTTCAACAAAGGCAATTTTTGTGGCTCACTCCATTGACTGATTTTTAATTCAAAACAAAGCTAATTAGCTAGCTTAGCAATTATTCTAGGCTCATCAGACCATGGGTGGCCAAACCTACTCCGAGCTTCCCGGATTCCATACAACATGGCCTGCTAATGTCTGCCTCGGGGCGCACCTTCGGAGCAGACGAAGCACCAGCTAACGTTGACGTGCTCGTGGTTGCGGCAGCCCTTGCGCGGAGTGAAGTGATTAGGGCATAGGAAGCTGTTATTGGCCAGGATGATGCTTCCGGCGGCCATGCAGTAGTCGTTGGCATGGTAGGCGACGGGGCAGCGCACACAGCGTGTCAGGCGACCTTGGCACCAGAGACAGAAACATAGCCATTACGGAACTCAGGAACGGCTTCATTCCAACATTAATAAGAACGTTAGAAATACACAGATAACTCGCAGTATAATCCTGATCACCGCTATTATTTATTAATTGCTGTCACTTTAAATCCCACACCTTGTTGTCCTTCTTGAATTTGTGTATTGCTTGTATATTGTACATATATTGTATGTTATGGTTCACTATTCTGTTATTTAATGTTTTGTACTCTACTGTACTTCATCATTATATGTCTACATTCGCAAGCATTTCATTGTACTTGCATATGAACAAATGACAATAAAGCTTTTCAATCAGTGAATCCTAGAACAATGAAGCCACACAATGATTAATAACAATGATTAATAACGATACTTCATGAGACCATCAACTATATTTGGAAATACGGTCAAAATAAAAACATTCCTTGAGATTCCCCATTAAAATGTAGGCTGTATTCAGGCTGGGACTCACCTTTGGATGCAGAGGGGTTGGCGGGGTTGGTGACATAGCAGGACAGGCAGACGTGCAACGCGCAGCGGAAGCCGCGACCCTGCGGCACAGTGGGCGCATACGTGGCAATGCACTCGCCGTGGTAGAACTTCCCGCACACAGGGATCATGCAGCGTCGCACGTCTGTGCCTGTGTTCTTGCACACGAAACACGTGTGCACGCCTGCAACACAAAAGTGTTCGGCTGTCAGTGAACGTCACCGGTAGCCACTGGGACTGTGACCTGCAATACCCCTTATAAAAACACAGCATGAAAAACCTTCTGCATCAGTTTTGGGTCTAATATATGGCCGAACCTGAAGGGCAAGAGATATCTATAAGCTGGTCTTAGTTTTAGAAGTAGCAGAGGTCGCAGTGCAAGCAAGTTTTTAAAGTCCTTTGGCTCAGACCAACGTTTGGGTATTAGCTACTGAACACTCTGGCTGCAACCAAGAACCCTGCAGAAGCAAGCCGCTAAGTCTTCATTCAAGGGTGTGCAAGCCGCTGCCAGCAGGATGATCTGAGCTGCACTCCCAAGGCTATCACCTCCACACTGGGGTGAAAACGAGAGCCAGTGGGAATTCTGTGAGTCGCTACTCCTGCCTGTCTGTACAGGAGGGCTGCCCTGGACATCTATAAATATCTAACTAAACATCTAAATGAAAAAGCAGGAAAAGGAGTTATTTAAACGAGTTGAGTATAAAAAAGTACACCTCTAGATAACAGGCAGAAGAACCCACCGGTGGTGCATTCCTCACAGACGAACTTGCCCTGGGGCATCTCAGTGAGGCCTATGCACTGCAAGTGGAAGGCACCACAGCACTGGCCCTCGCACAGAAGCAGCTCACCAGTCTTCTCACACACCTAAATTGAAGGACCAAAGGTGAAATGTCTTGATGGGCCAGCGAACCTGGGGCTCCATGTGGGAGACTCCACCCCCCTCAGCCCACCTGGCAGACATTTTCTTTCAGTGATGCCGCACCCCCCTTATCCCCCGGTGGCCTCTTGCTTGAGGACGACCCCTCTTCCTTCATGGATGAGATGACGTCGTCGTAACTCAATCCAAAACCCTGAGGAAGCGTGGGAAAGGGGGGGATCCGGTAGGAGGAGTCAGTATCAGACAGGACAGGATTATGATACCATATTGTGAACCAAACAGACTAACTTCACTGCTCGGCTCACAGCATCCTGAACCAGGCCCCTTGCACCTTTACTTTACAGCCTCTGGGCTCACCTCTGAGTCCTGCAAAGACTTTCCATCCAGCTGGAGATCGTCCTCCAGAAGTCCCAATGTGACAGAGTCATAGTGTCCCTCTTCATCCAGGCACTCTAGGGGATCTGGCTGGTCCCTCTGCGATGTTGGTGGTAGCACTGCTGGACCCATTTTCGATTTAGCGGAGCCTGAGATCAAAGCAAAGTAAGATGATCAGCTTCTGACAACTACTTGGAATGAATTTGTGCAGACCGCATACCGTGTCTAACTTTGACTAGCATGTCGACAATATGCTAATCAACCCTGCTGCCATCACCTCAACCGCATTCATTTTGAATTTCCTCTCCTGCTACTGACCTGAATTAGAAGCATGACCGGACGAACTCGATACAGGCACTTCTTTCTTAGTAGACTTGGCCTGCAAAATGAAACATTCCTAAGTATAGCTAGCTATACAGGCAAATTCACGGGTCAACTGGAGGGAATACAAACTGTCATCCAGCGTCCTGCCTGATTTGCACACCTGCCCTCACCTCATGCACCCCTTCCTGATTGTCCTGGGATCCTGCCTCCTCCTCTGCCCCTCTACCTTGTTCCCTACACTTCTGATCCCGGACGAGAGAGGGGAAAAGGGGAGGGGGTGAACAAGGCACGACGCCCGAGAACATGTTTGTCATATATCAAAACTATAAACCCCCGTCAAAACATACGGAAGGAGTCCTCAGCCTTAAAGGAACACCACCACGACTAGCAGTCATGAGGGCCCGCAACGAGGGGGTACAACTTTAAAAGGTATTAAAACACAGGTTAATTTTAATAGTAAGAAAAAATATCAAGAGCATGTGAACCACAAAAGTCAGCTTTAAACTGAGTACACAACCATACCTTCCTCTTTGGGATTATGATGGGTTCTGCCTCAATGGAACACTCCAGGATTTTTTTTGTCGGTTTCCTCTGTCTCTTCCCATCCGGGCAGGCTAGAAAGAGGAAGGCAGGGGACAAGCTGAAGTAAAAGTAGCGGAAACTACAGTACGTTTTGCAGAACATCCATTTTTATTGTAATAAAATATATTTAACTGAAGCAGTAAATTAACTGAAATGCTTTCTTACCAGGTTCAACAGATGTTTCAAGCTTTGTTTTAGCCAATTCCCCAACACCTCCTGCTCCAGCAGGGGAGTGTACAGATTCTGGGGGTGGGGTAAGTGTGTCTATGGGTAGGGCATGGGCATTTTGAGGTGGGAGCTGCCCTGTGATGGGTCGGTCATGAGCCTCAGACTGTTTCTCGAGGTGTGGGGTCTGCATCTCTGTAGGTGTGTTCAAAACGTCCTGCATGATCTTTGCAGATGATAGCTGCTCTGTGCTAGACTCGGACACCTGCAGTTAATGTAGAGGGCACCAAGTGATAAAAGTTTTAAAATAGAGATCAAAGTTGTATTTTAACAAAAGGAGGATCATCTACAATTTCAATACTAGTAGTAGTAGTATTAATATTAAGAACGGTGATGATAATAATAATAATAAAAAAACCTATAACCTTTTTCGAAGGCTCCGGGGTTTTCTTCGGCTTTTTCTTGGTAGCAAATATCTGGTCATATTCTTCTGTCCATTCTATCAGTCTTTTGCTTGGTTTTCTCTGTCGTTTATTTTGGAGGTGTGCTGTGAAGGACAAAGATGAATTAAGAATCAATCTTCTGCCAACATCCCGCTAATATAAATTAGGTAAAGGCCAAGTCATTGATTTGCCATTGCCAGCCAACAACATACCTGAAGAAACCTCTTTTCCTTCACTGACAGAGGGGGTTGAACTTGTAATGTCAGTGCCAATCTGGCTCTGGAGCTTGTTCTTTGGATCAAGGCGGCTGGATAAGTGTGGAACAAATGCAAGACTTTCGCCATTAGCGTCACAAGGCTCAGGGGGCACCTTCAATGGGTGCTGATCACCCACTGGCTCGAAGGTCTGCCAGCGCTTCTTCGGGGCCACATTGGTGATGGTGCTTTGACCAGGGCCGTGGAGTACAGTTCCAGGAAGGTATGACGAAGACTTCCCTGAAAATTGAGGAATGCCTAGTCCCAGTGACTTCCCATTATCCTTATCATATGTAGGCTCCACCAAGCCAAAAGCCACCCCTACCACACCTTTCTTGGCAGCAGGCAGCCGACTCCTCTTCAGTCGCTTTTTCGAACCTTGATTCGTGCCTCGGGTCTGCCCGCCTTTCACGAAACTGCCATCTCCCCGTTCGCATCTCCCAATTTCCTTTTTCTGGGAGGTCCTGGACCTTACTTGTTTGGGTTTGGGATGTGCAAATTTTAGGGCTGATACCTTGCCCTTTCCAGTAGCCCACAACTGCTCATTTGGACCAGCCTCTTCTGGTGGCATCAGAGATGGCTCTTCTTTCATAAGAGCACTAGTAGGTCCTCGCTCCAGGACAAGAGGAGTGCCGTCTCTCTCTCGGATATCATGCCTGTCTTTTAGCAGCATTAAAAAAGTACTAAACTTCAAGTTCGCATTAGGCTGAAAGGTGGCAAGCTGACTCGACTTGCCATCTTTGCCGACTAATGACTTAAATATTATCTCTTTAACATCTTGGAGGGCATCCAAAAACAAAAGTGAAGATGCCGGTGAGGAACATGACGACCTATCAGACACATAATTGTCTTTTTTGACCCGGGTAGCACCAAGGGCAACATCGTCCACAGGTTCAGCAGAAATCGAGCTACCTTGCTCTTCTGATTTTATTAAAGGCCCACTGCAGTTGGCTTCTTCAGTGCTTGGTAATTTTGGAGAAGTGCTAGTAGAGTAACTAGACAAAGTTGGAGTGCAGCTCAATTTATCACAGCTGGATGCCTTGACTGATAAAATTTTGGTACTTTCATCTGATTCTGACACAGATTTCACAGCAAGCTTTTTTATTGAAGTGGAGTCCTCCTCATTTGACAAAACCGACTCGGAGCTTTGGGTCAACTTTAAACCATCTTTAATATTTGCCTCTTCCATGACTTTTAGCGCTCCTGTCATCAAGCAGTTACTGGCAGGAAAACGTGCAAATTGCTCATCTGCAGGTTTCTTGGGAGGTTCAGTTAGATTATGAACTCCTGAAGGATCAGAGTCCTGGCGCTTTAGGTCATCAAGACATGCAGTTATTTTACTGAATGGTGATTCACCGCCAAAATTGTTCTCTGAATCTGAGCCTGCACCATTGGTATCTCCAGTAGATCCCTTTCTTGGCTTTTTAAGACCTTTGACATTCTTCCGTGCTGGTTTTTTCCTTAGCTCTTTCCTGGGACATGAGGAAGTGAAGCTGTGGTTGAGTTTTGAGGCTTGATCAAGAGCTTTTGGGTACAAAACCCTTGGTATCAACTCAATGTTGGAATAAGGAGACTCCTCAGACTCCTTCTCAGCCTCGTCTCGATTACCCTCGAATTTTTGTTTGGGTGACTCTTCCTTTTTAGTGCTGGGTGTTTTTAACGAGCTACCTGGCTTCTTTTTAATCCTAGTTGCATGACTCTCAGACACTTTCAGCGGCTTCCTGGGTGCTGTTCCCTCTCCATTGAGAAGGTGATCTGACGTTGGGGTTTCCGTAGGTTCTGAAGTGCAAGAGGATTTGGCCCCTTTCCCAGGTACACACCCATCAGTGTGATTGTTATTCTGGGAGAAGGAAGTGGAAAGGGCCTTTGAGAGAACCACTTCTGCTTCTTCTATGCTGGTCCTCCACGATTCAAGAAAACGCTTGGGTATCTGAACGAAAAAGCGCCGCTAATTAGACACAACAAAATCAGCTTTCAAATGAATTGATATGGTACAACATATTCAAAGAAATCTAAGCTCTATGATGTGTGTGCATTTGTAATTCTTCACCGTGTATTTGTAGTTTTTGTCCTTCTGCCTTCCTCTCCTTCGAAGCACGGGGAGGCTGTCGAACTGGTAGCCACCCTCAAAGGGTTGAGTTGCCTTTTTAGGGACCCACGCTTGGTCGATGATTTCCCCCAGCGTCTTAACAAAATACTGACGACAGGGGCGGTCGCTGGAATCTGAAATGATACTCATATGGTAAAATACATGGTATTATACTGTCAAGACATAAAAAAGCACATGTATTATGTAATAATAGGGTAAAGGATACTTAATATTCATGATATAGATATAAACATGAGGTCTTCAAATCCAGTGATATTTAGAACAACTAATGAAAGCTAGAAGACTTTCATCCATCACCAAGTTTACCATCAACAAATACATTTTACAATCATGCAGGCATAGACTACATCAATACAATGTACCGAGAACACTGAAATCCACCTTTTATTCTAAAGCAGGTGCCTTCCAGAGGTTCCTTGACCACCTGGCATGGCCACCATGGTCTGCGGTTGAATTTGGCCCAGACCACTTCTCCCTCTTTGAACTTCACTGGTGGAAGTGGCTTGTTTTTTGACATGGTAGTCTGCAAAGGCACAACTGTCATGTTACTATAAGGAACATTCACTACCGACAAATACATAACTCTGACACTGAAGGATGCATCCCTCTTCAATGCTTCTGCCATGCAAGACCTAGTGCCCTCCCCTCAGCTACTGTTGCCTCAGACCTCCAGAGTTAGGGCTGAATCCAGCTTCTGCTCTATGAGTGAGGAGTTTGGAGTGCATGTCCTCCCTGTACAGTCAAAACTCACAGAACTTTTAATTTGCTAAATTAAAAAGGGTCTGAAGAGTAACAGGGTTGGAAAGGTGGAAGTAAAATTTCAGGTTTCTATGCAGCATTATTGCACCACTTCCCTCCATCCGACCGCTCCAGTACAGTTTACGAAGACCACCCTGCCTCTCTCGATCTTCTGTTTAGCAGTGTCGTACTCCTTCAGGGTTTCATCTCCCATGAACCTGAACTTAAGCATGAACTCACGCTCAGGTGTGTCTCATTAGAGGCCACTGTCTGCTCACAGCCTGCCATTGAGGGCTGGACGTACTACGATGAATGCAGGATCGCACCATTATATTCATCCAAACATACAGTTGCTCTGTTTTTGGTGTATAACAGTAAGTTTGGAAGTTCTTAAGCAGAGTCAGTTATTGCATGATCCATAAAAACTTAATCAGTTCATGATTCTCATAAATATATTTGGGAATCAACGGGTGTTTACACTGGAAATTAACTCAATGTAGGTGGACAGCATGGAAAAGCTAGTTAGACCACTATGTAGCGGTAAGCAGTCTATGGGCTTTGCATTTTAAGACAAACACCTGTTATAATCACACCAGGAGTTTCATTTTGCTAATATGCCCATTTCTGCCTGTGTGAGGGTAAATTATAATACTTCCTTCAAGTGATTGTATGCCCAAAAAGTGCTCTTTACAGAAAGCAAATAATACTCAAAAGACTTTTTAGATTCGATAACTTTCAAGATAGGTGGATTAGAAAATTAAAATGCATTTCTGAATTTTTGATAAAAGCTGGATGTTTCATAAAAAGTATCCGGCTTAAAAGAATTAGTCCCATTTTTGAAACCTAAGAATGTGTAAACCTGCGGTCACAAGTCGTCCTGCTAAAGGAAAACCAACCTACGTCCATCAAAATTTTAGTCAGCTAAGGAATTCTGGGTACCTGCAATATTTTTTTATCCTGTTCATTTCTAGCAGAAGAACATCACACAGAGGACACTGACCTAAAGGAGGCCCTGTAATCCGCAGACAAGGTACATTTTTTCTATGCAGTGCTGTGAAGGTTGTACTCAATTTACAGGAACGCAGTTCAGTTGCATTTATCACCAGAGTAACTTCATGGCGGACTTCCCCTCATCGGGAGACAATAACAACTTTAACCTACAGCATTCAAAACTCTATGTGATAAACAAAACAATGAAATGAGCCTGAAATTAAGGCAGAACAGTCACTTTTAATCCGTACTCCAACTGTTTTCAGAAACTTGTGGTAAACTGGAGGCTCTCTTTCAAAACAGAATGAAAAGCACTGTCCACCGCAGATGTAGCTTTTACTCTTATGAAATATGATCTACATCACACTAAGCTTAACCGTTTACTGTTAGCGGAACCAAAGCAGTATTACATGCCATAAGGCTAAAATGGCTTTAGAAAAGCAGCCATATTTACTTTAAGTGATTACAGATTATACTGTATTTACAATAGATATAAACTATTTTGCATATCTTAGCCTGTTTTGGGGTGTGCAAAACATTTCTAAAGTTTGCAGTGATACTACGCTGGAATTCATGGACAGCAAGATTTTTTTAAATTGAAATCTGGTGGTAGTAATGCTTTTAAATTTAAATTTAGAGCAGGTTGTCATTAAATGAGTTTGTAGAACAGCGTAAACTGAGGATGAAATCACTATTATATACCACAGGCACCTCAACTAATGTTGCGGGGTGACTATTTTTTCACGCTAGTATATTTAGGTGTCAAAACTGACTGATAAATACTTTGCAGTAAAGGAATGTGTTTAATATATGGACTCTTCTGATTAGTATAAAGATTAAAGCAAGAAATATGGAAGATTTAACCACTCAACACGACGCGGAGCTAAAGACAAATATGTACGATTCGTATTTCAGTGAAATGAATCTGAAAATGCAATTAATATAGTGAAATGCAGTCACCTGGCATTTTGCAGCTGTGCTACAGCAAATAAGGCACGATATACCTGTTCTTAATCTATTTCCCTTCTGTTGATAATGACCCCTCTGTTGATAAAGTTCACTTGTACCAAAGAAAACTCCAGTGAGCAGTACGACCATATCTTGTCCCGCATCTGGACACGACCTCGTGCATGATGTCACACGCACAATTTTGCGAGAGGTAGCTCTGGGAATTCCCTTGTCATTTTCTCCTCGGGAAACGGCACGGGAATCGTGAACATCAGCGGCAACGTCAAGAACACCTACTTGCCGACATGGAAAACAATAACTTTTTTCTTTCTTTGAAATGATCCATTTTCACTAGCGGCACTAGTCAAATGTACCAAGGAGAACATTTCGAATAACCTTTCCCGGTGCTGGAATAAAAACTGGATGGGTATTTGCACAGGCTGACATATCTTAAAGCTCATTCCTATAGTTCTACACATTTATATAAACTTCTAGCTGTAGATATTTTGAAAATAGCTAGAACGAGCAAGAATAAACATCCAACATTCGATAATGTTAGCCTGGTGATGTTAGTTTAGTCAAACGTGTGTTCAGGTATAATCTAGGGTAGTTAAAGATGTGGTCTATGTTACTGCAGCATCTCAGCTCGATAAATCTGGCCTGTAAAATGTTTGTTTCAGCCAAGTTTACTAAAGGCACCATTCTTTTCCCCCCACTGCCTAGAAATTACAGAGTAACTAGAACAGAATAAATGGGGGGGGGGGGGATTGGCAGAGAGCTTACAGGACTTGTGGAAGCCTGACTGGGCGATGTGATGTCGTATTCAGCCGTTTGAGACGGGTCAGGGCTAGGGGTTGCCATTTTAAGTCTGGGGGCATTCTTTCCGGGAATTTTGTGAACGCCACTCGAATCCTCATCAGAACTCCTTCCCGCACCCATGGCGTTAGGTGAGCACACACCCACGGACTTGCCCGCCGCCGCCCCTTTCTCCGAGGCCGGGCGGGGAGCAGCAGTGTTTGCCCTGGGGCTCCAGGAGGCGCCAGCTTTCCGCTCTCTCTTGGAGGAGCCCAAGAGGTGGGGCGTAACCTCCTCATCCTCCTTGGCCTCGCCGTTCTCGAACAGGGTGGACTCAAAGTGCAGGTAACCGTTAGGGATAGTGCTGTTCTGCTCCAGGCAGAGGTCCGGATTCGGGGGAGACAAGCAGTCGCCCCTCTCCAAGTTCTGATCCGACAGATAAGTCTGATTCCTGCCTGACGATGGGGCTGCGTGCCCCATGGGGGTCCCGAAGTCGGCCCTCCCCATGGGGTTGTTCCAAGTGTGCAAATCATTCCGGGGTCCTTGTGGATCCCCATCGGGCAAGGCGAGGTCCGGCCTGCTCACCATGGAGGTCAGGTCCTGGAGCCTCCTCAGTGGGCTGTACGGGTGCGAGGAGCGATCAGGGCGACTGTACGCATAGCCAGGTCCAGGTCTGAAGGCCGGAGCTGCGGGAAGCGGGGCTCCGCCCACCGGCCCGGGTTCGAGATCACTGCCGTACTGGTGGCCATAGGGTGAGATGGAACCAACAGGGGGCTGAAACTCCACAGGGGTGGAGCAGCACTCCAATGCATCTCGAATTGTCAGTTCGCAGGACTGATTCATGCTGTCATGGCTCCATCCTGAAAAAGAGAAAAAACAGCACTACTCAACTAACACTAAGTTTTTATTTAAACAAATTCTACTGAATTTGATTCAAAATCAAAAATATTTATCATAATCTATGTTGCTGTAAACAAATCAAACAGATCCTATACGTAAATGAATGCTCAGTTTCTTTTGCAGTACACTATTTATAACGAGGAAACGTAAAATAACGGTTTATTTATAAAAAGCAACCGTACACCTGTAAGAAATCTTATGGACCGACAATTCCCCTAAACTAATTAGTCCCGTAGGAGCTGCCCACTGACTGTTTTACAGGTTTTACCATTTAACGCAGACGCCTGAAAATGTGCAATATGTCGTAGAGCCAGTGCGCTATATGCAGCTAGCTATCAATCTGGCCTATCTTGTAACGTTTTGCCAAACGGACCCAATAACGCTGCAATGTTGCTTAGGCTGACTCAAGGGCATGCATTTGACGCACCATGGTAGCCCCGCTCTACGTGGTACGGGAGTAAAGTTAGCATGGATTTTAAGGCAAAGTATAAGAAGCGTGGATTAAACATATATGAATGCAAGCCGGTTTATGGCACAGCTGATGTTCAGCATCATGCACAAGACAGATCATGAGGTACCCAATCACGTACAGTATGTACTACTTACTGGTTTGGTACATGCGGTTCGACAATATCAAAAAACAGTTAACACACATGCATGCAGAGTTGCAGACGTACGCATTACCCGACAGATGAATACACGTTGGGGTGGGGGGAAAAAAAAAACACAACACGTTTATTTAACATATTAAAAAAAAAACACACGAGAGTTTAAAAAAAATCCTCCGAAATCTTACCATTTACATCTCGGTCACAACAAAAACGACCGAAATACTTTCAGATTGTGACATATTGCGTGTATTTTTTCCGATTTGTGAAAGCGGATCTGCAAAATCCCGGCGGCGGCAACAGTAGGCCGGGATCCTGCGCTCATATTCTCCACACTTTAGCTCGCTAGCTACAGTAGCTATTACTTTACCGGCGGCCCCTTCAAAACACAAACAGATGCATGTAGCAATTTCACTCTCAAATGCAATGCTTCCTTTTTCCCCGGCCGGAGTTTCTAACTGCTACATACAGTTCACGCTTCCCTGTGACGTAACATCTGCACTTTCATTTTAAAATAAATGATAATTGTTTCTTTAGCAGTCGACCTGCCCCTGGTTATATTGCGAGCCTTGGATGTGTGTGCCGGTCTACGAGCAACCAATCGGCGAATACCCATCCCCCCCGGTTTGTGGCAGCAGCAGACTTCACGCACTTAAAAGTGCACGGCACATCTAAGACAAACTGCTGCATAAGTGTCCATTCACAGAAAGCTTGACCTACCCCCATACAGTCCTCTGACATGCACGTCTATACACCTCTTTATATTTTAAGTTTATTTCCCTGAAGCACTCTTACAATATAGGAACAAGCGCAACGTGTTCCCCCTTCCTTATTCCAATAAAGGCGTCATCTGCTAAATCTTGAACTTGTATGTGTTATCAAGCCTTATTTATGCACAAATGAGCCCACCAGTTAATAGATCCGAAATGTGCCGGGAACCCCGTTGTTTTTCCGACGATATGGCGTGCTAGCAGGGCGAATTACTGAGCCAGTTCTCGGCCGGTCTGGCTCTTCAAAATGGAGTCGGCACTGAAAATCAGGCCACAAAGTGTTAAACGCATTTCGTTATAAGTTCATATTTTAGCGCATTATAGACACTCGTGCTTATAAAAGGACACGGGGGTCGTCGTATTTCTTAAGACACCTGCCTCGACTTTTAACAAAGAGTCCATTTTAAAGTAAGACTGTGTGGACACTTAAGGGTTTTTTTTTTTGTGCATCATATGATTATACGGAAATGTCTACTACTGACGCGATCATCTGCAAGAATCAGTACATTTATTATTAGTGACATACGTTTTAACTCTGAGTAAATCGCTCCAAACCATATATTTGATACGTTTCGAGTTTGTATCTTTCATTTCTCGTCTTCCTTTGTACTTTGGTGGAAAAAAGGACACGAAGGTGGGGAGCATTACTGCATTAGCCACTGCCACAGTCGCTCCCATCACACCCCCCCCCCCCCCAAAAAAAAAAAATAATAATATGGCCTACATTGACAAATGGTATCTGTTTAATTGCAATGGCGGCGTATTATTTAACTTATTACAGAAGTACCACTTGGCACTTAACGTGTTTTTTAGAAACGCATGGGTGATGCGGTCGGAAATGTAAAAGCAGATCCGACGATCTGCGTCGGATTGTAGCGTTTTAAGTGCCGTCTCGCAGGTATGCGGTATATAACGTAACGCGCACTTGGCAAAACTCCGCACGATGCGGGTAACAGGAGCGGCCGGCCGTGGCTCGTCCGTGCAAGAGAGCAACACTGCCCCATTCAGCGGGATCGGGCTCTGCGGGTCGGCCTAAGACGCGGAGCTCAGACAGCGCCACGCCTGATCAAGCGCATGATTTCCTTTTTTTCCACCGATAGCCATTTGGAGGTTTCTGTTTTTCGGCATCTAGGTCGATTTAATAAATTTGCCTGGTCGTTTTTACACTTTGCAGCGAAATAACAGAATCAGATGCCCACAAGCGTGTCCATAAGAAATACAGGATGTGCCATCAAAAAAATATATATACGTGACAGCACACATTCGGAATTGAGTACAAACGAACTGGCTCCCCCCCCCCCCCCCCCACCCCAGATTGTACATAGTGCAAATTCGCAGTATGTTACGAAATGGCGCGTGGTGTGGGTTACAGCCGTGAGTGGGGTGTGGGTTACACGACACTGCATGCTGTGTTCGCTAGCGGCGATTACAGTTTTTTTTTAACTATTGGTTTTGTGGTAACTTCATGAAGGACGAAAAGACTGAACGCAATTGATATACTAGCTCAGCTATTGGACTGATACTGTCCTATTGATTACAATGAAATCTGGTACAATATCTGGACCTGTTGAAAAATTAAATAATACACGCAGAACGTATGTTATTTAACTACATTTGATGCGGTGCTGTACTGTATTTGTCCTGATCTAACGAATTTTATGAAGCATCTATCCACATTGCAGCGTACATCAATGTACCATTTTATTCTGCAGATTAGCAGTCTTATGTTTGTGCACCCTTGTAGTCATGGTGAATGATGGAGAAATCGTCTGAAGGGACACGTTTTGAAGCAGATGCGTCGCTCGTGTTAGAAGCTGCCATGCGTCCCCTTTCTTTACCTGCACGTGACAGAAACATGTCCTCCACAGCCATCAAAGATGTCTACCTTGACACCTGGATCACGCACAGTACACTGGAGCCGTGACAAATACACACTTCACATTCTGCAAGTTCAAGTCGTGGTGCGAGTCACCATTCATCCGAAGGACTGTCATTTCCGTGAAAAGCAGAAGTGGTTAATAATACCACGACAGAGTAAGTACGTCCATACATACAGTGGTGAATTTAATTAACATCACATTCATGGACACGCACACACAGGCTATATGCTGCAAGTGTGACTTGTAAGGGATCTGTCAGACAGCCTTTTTGAAAATGGGCTTCATGCAGATAACGTTTTGTAATCTCTGTAATCTCCTACAAGCCCACAGCATTTAGACACATCTATTTCCTTTGATTCAACATCTTACGCTGTCAAAATAAAATTCTACTACTTCGTGCTATTTTTGTTGTATGAAAACTACAATTACTGCACGTCATGTGGTGACTGTGCTTGGGCGGGGCCTGGCATTAATGACTAACACAGGTGCATGCAATCTGTGTGCGTGCCTGTGTTCGTGCCTGTGCGCGTGTGTGTGCGCGTGTTCCGAGTAAGCTGTGAATGCACTCATCTACTTACAGCACAGACCTCTTCCTTGCTGTGGCAGCTGTAGGGAAAGCAGCTAACTCTCATTGCTTGTCACTCAGGAACTGGGCCGCCTCTAGCGGGCTCTCCGCGCATCCCTCCTCCCTTTTGCTAAATTATGCGCGAGGCGTGCGTCTGATTGGCTCGCCGGGCGGCACATGGCAGGAGAACGCGATTATCCCCGCCCACACGCGCAACTAGGATTATAACAGTATGGGCACAGGGCTAGACCGTTCTTGCAAAAAATGCTGGAATCTCAACTTCAAAAAGCATCTCTAAAACTGTACTTTAATTAAACTGTTTATAATAAAATGATGTAGCATAAATAAAATAATATTACAGTAATGTAAGGGAGCGGCATTTGATCTTATTAATAATTTTTATGTAGTCTTTAATTCACATTTATTAAGTAGACATATTTGTCCTGAAGTGGCATACAAGTGAGAATCAGAGAACAGCACTAGAGTGGCTGAGGTTAAAGGCTTTGCTCAAGGACCCGGGACTGACAGCGCTCTGCCAACCACAGGTATTGAACCAGTGACCTTTTGATCACAGGGCCAGAGTCCTAGCCCACTGTACCACACACTGCACTGCATAACCTTTGTTCTTATAACCTTTCACAGTTAGATTTTATTAGAGTTGTACCTTTTAAGCCATACATATCTGGATATCAACAGCATTTATCTTCTAATCACTTATCCTGGGTGGATTTACTGAGTAGGACTGGAGGCTGTATTAGGCAGCATAGGGCAGCAGGCGGGAGTCCACCCCGGACAAGGAAAGCATGCTAGTCAGGGGGCCACCACGCCACGCCTGCAGTAGCATGTGGATGAGAAACTAAAAATGTCAATATAAGACGCACATTGATGTCTTATTTACTAACCTTTATTTATCTATTTTTGCACGGTCTCTGAAGCGAGCCAGATTTACATTTCACTGCAATCTGTGCCAGTGTAACCGTGCATGTGAAAAATAAAATCTTGAATCTTGAATCCTGAGAATTTGGGGCTGTGGGTGTCAAATCAAGTTCAGTCAATCTTATTTATAAAGCAATTCACAATAACATTATTCGACCAAAGTGTCGTATAATTTCCAATAATAGTCAAATAAATTAAATAATAAGCAGAATAGACAGATCGACAGACAGACACATGGATGGATGGATGCATGGATGGATAGATAGATAGATGGATAGACAGATGGATGGATGGATATAGGAGACAAAAACGCTCATGCTAGTTTAAAAAGCAAAGGAGACAAAGTGAGATTTTATCATGGTTTTAAAAAGGACCAAAGTTGGTGCAGTCCTAATATAAAGGCGCAGACCTCCCATGCTTGGGGCCAGCTACCGCAAAGCCCAGTCTGCATCTTAGAGCTGTGGCTGGCCACTGCAAAGGCTGATTAACATCAGCCGGGGGGGAAATTAAAAATGTCACCAGCCCAGGTCACGCAGTTGCCTGCTACCGATGGTCATTTTTAATTGCTTGCAGCTTCTGCTACCATTTGAATGAAAGATGTTTAACACTCTGAGGTCATTTAGTTGAGCCACAAACACTGTATAATAATGCCTGTTTACGTAATGGCTTCTTTTAAGTTTCTCTTATAGGTGTTAGAATGAACTAACCTTGATATTTTGGGTTATTTTTTTTTACCTCTTTGTTCTTTGGGGTGATTAATTCCTCCTTCAGTGATTTTGGCCTCACATTGCATAACCCCCCCAGAGCTTGTACGCCTTTTTACATATTGTATTATTCTCCCAATTTGCTTAATTTCTGGCTTTTTGCCAGAAAATGCAAAGTGATGCATGCCTATCCTGGGTTCAGTGACCAGGCGAAATACTTCAGAACACAGAGAGTACTCATACTGTACTGTATGTTTTGACTTGGTAAACTGATTTGCAAATACCCCAAAACTATCCATATCCAACATCTGGTTCTCTCCTTTATTTTTACAGGGGATGGACAATGAAGCTGAAACACCTGGTTTTAGACCACAGTAATTTATTAGTATGGTGTAGGGCCTCTTTGGGGCTTCTCCACACCGTGACTCCCCCGGATGTGGAAAAGACAGTGAAGGTGGACTCATCAGAGAGCAATATGTTTCACAATGTCCACAGCCCAAGATTTGTGCTGCTAACACCATTGAAACCATCATTTGACATTGGTATGAATGACCAAAGGTTTGGCTATAGCAGCCCGACCATGAATATTGCGGAGCAGTTTTGGCGGAAATAGGAGAGATGATGTATGCATTTAATTCTGCAGTGAGCTGGGCAGCTGTGGTTTTGTGTTTTTTGGATACGGTCCAGGCTAGTGCCCGGACGTCCCTGTCAGACAGCCTCCTCTTGTGTCTACAGTTACTCCTGTTGGTTGTGGTCCATCCTTGGTGGTAGTATGCCGACATTACCCTGGATACCGTGGATCTCACCACAAAAGCTTGCTTTCCAGGTCACAGATGTGCCAGTGAGACGCGCATCGACCATTTGTCCTCTTTCGAACTCTGATGTGTGTCCCATTATGTCATGTGGATTGCAATTTTTTGTGCAGCTGTGCTATTGCTCTGTAACCTTCACTCTCTGCGCTTCCTGATGGAATGTGCGATCAGTGAAGACTGGCCACCAGGGCGCAGATATATAGACATGAAACCTCAGACACTATATTAGCCACTTTCAGTTTTAATGTTCACCCTCTGTATTTTACCATATTTATTTATTATTTGTACATCTTTATTTCTATTTCTACCTGTATTTTAGTTTTGCTGGATTTATTATTTTGTACTTTTGCCTCGGTTGTGTGTTTAATTGTACATCTAATCATAAACGTCAAGCCATCACCGGCACCAAAACAAAGTCCTGTAATTTGCGAATGGATGATACTGATTCAGATCCAGTGCTTCTTGAGACGCCCATAATCTTATTCTGCTATATATCTCACCGCTTGAAAGATGGCCTAAAAGGGAAAAAATGTATTCAGTTCATCTGCATGTCATATTGCGCTAGAACCCCCCCCCCCCCAAAAAAAAACTTAAACATGTAATGACCACCAGTGTCATCAGGGGGCAGCATATCACCAAAAAAGATTTAAACAGAGGGATGTCAGAAGGGTCCTTCTGCACACACCACAGAGGCGGTCACATACGTTAATATCATTGGCCATGTGGTTCAGATTGTGGTACACTAATAAAATCAGGGCTTCGTCCACGACGGGACAGAGATGTCAATGGAGCAGTTGATGGGCTTTCGGGTGCCTCGCAGTCACTTCCTCACAGAGAAAGTTCTGGAAGCCTGCCTCTGCCCCCCACTCCATGTCCATCCTCTGACGATGGTATGGGGAAGTTCCTTCCTATTGTTTGGTTTTTGCTTTTCTCTTCCCTGCTGCGTCCATCTCCTGACCTCTGACCCCTATTGCCAGCTGTCAGCTGTCTCTGCTCATGACAGCTCTCTCTCTCGCTCCTTCTCACCCTCCTCCCCTTCCTGGTCCAGTAACCTCTCGTGCTCTCTTACACTGACCTTTAGATATTAAAGCTGGACGTTGATGTAATGAGTCATAAACTAGCTCTTTAAAAACGACAATATCTGCTATATAATGTGTCGCATTGCATATCTGAATGCTAGCCACCAAACTTTGAGGTTGTGTTCCAAACTCCCCTCACTGATTACTGTCTCCACTGCACAAAGTTCCTGGTCAGACATTCTTCACTGCTCGGTATTTAACCATGATGCATCTCATACACTAGAGACTAGACTTTTCATGGCGTCTAATACGTAATGTGAAAAAGCATCGAAAATCATTGCACAAAGGTTTGCAGAGGTGCCTCTTTTCAGATGCAATGCATTCTATTCCATACACCATGAGAAAAAGGGTACCAATTTGTACCTTTGCTTGTCACTGGAGCTGTACCCTCAAGGGTCTGCTGATTGTACCCTTAGCTGTAGGTAATTGTGCATTTTAATATACAGAAATTTACTATGCGGAATATTTTTCTACCATTGGGGGTACATTAATGTTGTTTGTACTTCGAAGATGTTCCTCAGAGTCCATTTCTGTACCATAAAAGGTACAATTACATACAGCTAAGGGTACAATTGGCAGACACTTGAAGGTATAGCCCCAGTGACAAGCAAAAGGTACAAACTGGTACCCTTTTTCTCTGACAGGTGTAGTCACCCCAGTAAAAAGACTTATTAATTGTATTGTCAGTTTAATCCAGGATTATCTCATCTAGACGTGTCGCATGCAACATTTTTAAAAATTAAAGATAAGCGTCAAAGAGAGTTATGTGTTTGTAGTTTCGCTGTTGGATTTCAATTTAACATTTTAGTTCCGAAAGTTACAAAGCCGTTTTGTTTATTAACCAATATCCAGTATCCAACATGGCTTACATATCATAGCTTGCCAGTGACCGAGTTCCCCCAATTAATATTTATAAGTCATAATTTAGTGCCGCAATGATCATGTCGGTCATTCCAAGTAGTCCACACAACAGGCGAAGCAGTTCAGTTTTTTTGATATGCACAAATCCTGCCACTAGATGGCGCGTATGGCCTGCTGAGATGGGATGCGCGGGAAATAAGTTTTTCTGGCGCTTTGGTACATTTCTTGAATCATCCTTAACATTTGCAAAACTGTAAGTGCATTTCTCGAAACAATTCGTACAAGCAACAGATGGGATACCTGCAAAAGCCTGGAACTTTCTCAAAATCCTTAGTTTATCCCTCAAATGTAAATATTTAATGTCAATGAACTTGTCAGTCCTTGTGTCATCATTCACAAACAAGACAGTCAAAATGCTTAGCCAGTTTGTCAATAGAACAGTGTACTCCGTAACAATTTTCCAAATCAAACTATGGCTAAGGTTTTGAGACAATGACTGAAAATGTACGAAGTTGTACTTTCTCTGTTAGACATCAATTTCAACAATACAGTTTAGTTACATACTGTAACACACATATATACATATGTACACACTGTAAGTATGCATATGTGTGTGTGTGCTACAGTATACATAGTAACTGTATAAAGTGTATTTACTGTATACTATGAAATGCAAGTGGAATACTGTAATATGAAGTATTATAGTAAATATACAGTATTACAGTACAGTACACATTGTAGGATTTACATACCTGTTGTCTCTATGAAATGTTTGAATGATTGAGAACATGGTTGTTCTCCCAACATTTGACTGCACCCTTCGACCAGCCTCAGTCATTGTAAGGTCATGACTGATTATATGGTCCACAATTGTGGCCCTTATTTCATGAGGAACGCGCCTCTGATCTTGGCCTCTCCTACCTCTTCCTGTTTTGCCTCCTTATCCTTCCACCACGCAGCCTCACTCCTCCTCTTCTTACCAGCTGCTGACTCTGTTAATTTCCTTGTTGTTCTTCCATTGCCAGATTGTACCTCTGTGTTGTTCTCTCAATGTATGTTTGCCAACTGAAGGTTCTTGAGATGCACCTCTGAGCGATTTTAGAGAACTGGTTGATTTAACGCTTTAAATATTCCACTTTGGTTAGAATCAAGATTCAACTGAGAGCAACTGACCAATTCAGGACACTTAAAAAAAAAAAAAAACAGTAATAGAAATGTATAGAGAATATCCATCCATCCATCCATCCATTTTCTGAAACTGCTGAATCTCAACTAGGGTCGCGGGGGGGACCGGAGCCTATCCCGGGAACAATGGGCGCAGGCAGGAACCAACCCTGAGTAGTTGCCAACACACCGCAGGTATAGAGAATATGCTTGACCAATTACGACAACTGGTTCAACCATTTTGCATGTAATGACTTGTACAATGAACTAATGTCAATAACTGCATTAAATTCCATAATGTTTGAAAGATGCATTCCATATGCAAATTTTAAAACCTAGTTTGATAAGAGAAACATAAATAAAACAGCATAAAAATCTGAAAAGCCTGTCAACTTTAGGCGATGGCTAATTTACTGGAGAGGAAAGCAGAACAATGTAGGGAAGTGTGAAGTTTTCCCATTTGTTTCTCTTATAAATCTTTTAGTTCTCTATCAGCCCCAAACAAAGCACTTCTATGGGTGTTTCCCGCTGGGGTGGCGTGAGCTCTGCCTCTCAGGAGCGGTGAGATACCTCCTAAATCCATCTCATTATGCTCAAACGCAGACACTTACGAGTTCCCGGCTGTGATGCGTTACGCACGCGCTTTGATATGAACACCCGACAAAAGCGTTTTCTCTCCGCGCCACTGCAGCTCAGGTTCTGCACTAAAACGAAAGCACAATTTAAAAGAGACTGAAAGGCAAAGGAAGTGCTAAGGACCTTGAAGAACTAAAGTCTGGGGTGGAGAAGGGTGGCGCAACAGAAGATGGGACCTACACAAGAAGGAGATGCCCAGCTGATGCAGAGAGTGGGGTTCAAGGGAGGTCGGGGGGGGGGCTCCCCCCTCAGAGATTGGGGGTCCCCTGTGGACCATAAACCTGTCAGAAATTCTTGGGAATTTAGAGGGGACCAGAGGTCTTCATTTTCGCACTGTGCCCACTGGCCCCCCCGATGCTGGGTCTGTGGGGTGGGGGGGTTGGGGGCACAGGCTCTGTTTGTCCAGGGCTTGGAGGGAATGGGGTGGGGGCTGCATTGGCAGGGGCCCAGTGGATTATGCATATAAGTTGCGTCTTGGGTCAGTTGATCGACGCACCTTGATTGGGCAAAGCGATGTGCACCCGAGTTAATGGAGAGGGTGAAGATTCTTGGTGAGAGTAGGGGGCGAGTTGATCTGTGGGAACTCCAGTTAAGTGTGGGAAGAGACCACCCCCCCCCCCCATCACAGGGCCAGAAGACGTACCCACAGGCCATGTTCAGAAATCCACCTCACTAAAGCTACACCAGGAACCCTGCCCCCGAGTTCCTCCATGAACTTCACTCCTTTCTGCTAACCTTCTCCAGCAGAGGAACACTACCTTCATCCTGCAAGGCCTTTCAAAGCTTAAATGTCTGGGTCCAGCATGCGGTTCCGTTTCAGAGTAAAGCTGAGATTTTAGGAAGTTATTAAAATGTTTGTGCAGAGCCCAAACTCACGACAGCTACTGTTATTAAGTTTAATATTACTCAAAGGAAACCCCCCTGAAAATGACCCCGCGTGTGAAAACGGCAGATTAAACCCTCCACAGACCTGCTTTGACCTTCTAGCACCTACAAACGGATGCAGACAGCGGACGAGGTT
>JAODLD010000070.1:1893647-1907659 GCA_026781065.1 Mormyrops boulengeri | reverse complement strand
CCCCCCCCCCCCCCCCCCCCCCCCCCCCCCCCCCCCCCCCCCCCCCCCCCCCCCCCCCCCCCCCCCCCCCCAGTTGAAATTTAGACAATTCACAGAATGTTAGCATCGGTCTCATGAGAAAACACCCGGCAAATCACCACCACGTCCACAAGCGTTATTTAGGACAGTCCGTCAATTAATCATGTCCATTCAAATAAACATATGAATTAGTCTCTATTTATTTTGTAAATTTTCATATTTATCGTCCCATCGCCTATAACCATAAATTCAGTAGACAGTCACTGTACAATTTTATCTAACTAAATTTCAGAAAAATGTTATTTTTCCCCACAGAAAAAATGCACTTTTTTCTCTTCACAATTCTGTGTAATGAATTCATATTTCCGCTTGCCAATTCATCTAGCTAGATATCTTTACTGGAACAAGTCGTTCAAGGACCGTTTCGGTGAGTTACGTCATCAACTCTTAAGTTACAAACCTATGCTCACATACCCTTCAGAGTTTAAGAGGTACTTTATTGATCCCAGGGGGAAATTTTCTATTTCAATTTTAACTTATTTTATACAACGAGGTCACCCGAAAGCACTGTACGTGGGGGTCCGAGGTCAACTGGCTGCTCAACCCCCCCTGGGCATACTAACATTATAGAAAACAGAAAAAGTGGGCTTGCTTGCTAAAAGCAAGGTGAAGGCGGTAATTAAATCAAGCAAATGTCTATCAATTCTCTAGGCCGGCCTTTTGTCCCCAAGAGATGATTACCAACATGATTATGAATGAGCCGTTTCTGTAATTTACATAACACTGGGTACATTTCTGTCTGCTGAGAGGTAATGAGTAAAAAAGAAATGTAATTAATTAAATAACTAAACAAGTAATAATAATCGCACGTTGAGGTTCAGAGTCTCAAAGTGTGAAAATTAGCCAAATAAGCATTAAAGAGTTTTCTGTGTACAGTAAACACTGGGCTATAAACTAGGAGGAATCCCAATTTATTCCACCCCCATTCTATTGGAGAACATCATAAACTGCTGACATTAGTCTGAGTGACAGGTGCAAAATGTTTATGAACCACTTGCCAGGAAAATTTGAGCATGTTTTTACGCCAAAAGACGCCAGGGGGCAGCGTTTGGCTCAGTGGAAGGTTGCCGGTCCGAGCCTGGCCTCGGCACATCTGCGGGTCCTTCGGCAGGGCCCTTAACCCCCAGCTCCCTGGGTGCCGCTATGGGTGGCTGCCCTTCGCGGCCAGCTTGTTCTCAACTACAGAGAGCAAGTTGGGGGAGACGCAAACAGAATTTCTCCACAAGGATCAAAAAAGTATCTATTATTTAAAATGACAGCAAACACACTCACAGCTGTTATAACCTGCGGTCCGTGTCAGTCTCCTTACCCAAATTCACCTCCCCCCCCAATCTGTTAGGCCCAACCCTAAATTGGATCGTTGGAGCCTCGAGGCCCAGCGCCTGTGCACAGGTACTTACTGATTTTTGTGTTTGGACCCGCTGATGTGAGCCTGATATTGCTCCACGGAGTTCAGTTCTATGTTGCACACCGTACAGGGGTAACCTTTCACCGTTGACGCTACAGGCAGGGGGCAAAAATATCATTAGCGTGCCAGCAACATAACTGAAAAGTTTCTCATGCAAGATGATGGAACATAAATATCACTGTCTCGCTAGAACATACAGCGTAAGAGCCTCGGACCAGCGAAAAACCGAACCAGCAGTCTTCTATCTTTCAATCACTGCGCAAAAAATAATGATTGGACAAACATTACAGAACCCGTACTATTTGTATACATACATTTGCACGTGTTTAAATTAGCAGTCTCTTTTTTCCAAAATTGGCGGTTAGTGATGTTGCCTGGGTGTAAATCTCTGCCCCGGCTCCATGTCTGTGAAGAATGCACGCTTCTGTGTTGTTGCGGGATTTCCTCCGGTTCCCCCCCACCACCGCGGTCCAAAAGCATACTGAGGTGAATTGGAGTTAACATGCTATCCATGTGTGTGAAAGGCATGTGCACCCAGTGACAGGCTGGCAGTCCAGCGTGGATTATTCCACGTGCTTTGTGTGGCAGTCCAGCGTGCCTTGTGCCTGTAGGTTCCGTGACAGGCTCCGGATCCCAGTGACCCTGAATAGAACAACTGGGTATGATGGATTTTATCCAAAGTGAGAAATTTTTGAGAAAACAGGGTCAGACTATCCCTGGAGCAATTGGAGGTTAAGAGCCTCGCTCAAGGGCCCAACTCTGCTGACCCTGGGATTCGAACCAGCTACCTACCAGGCACAGTATCCCAAACCAGAGCCACACGTCACCCCCACCTTGTCAAACTATTACTGAAGACACCAGCTTTCAGCGCACATTTAACAACAGTGGTCCTGCCTCCCCCGGACCCTGACCCTCACCGGGTGCTGCGCTGGGCCCGTAAGTCTCCAGAAGCTTCATCTTCGTCAGCTGTTTTTTGTGTTTCTTCCCCACGTAGTGCTGTTTGGCCATCAGGGGGTTGTTGAAGGAGGCGTGGCAAATGGCGCAGAATCGGTCGGGGTCTCCTTCGGCCGGGCTCAGAGGCGCTACACCCTGCCCTTCCACCTTCTTCTTAGCCTGGGTTTTCCCAGGGGGCAAAGCTGAAGCGGAGAGGGTGAGGTCAGGGAGAATGAAAGCTCTCGGGAGACTTCTGGATGTTTTATAACAAGGGAAACGCATTTCGTGGCTTTATACGTTAATAACGGCTTCACCTATACCTCACGCTGTTTTAATGCAGGGCAGTTTTAACCCAGCTGCTCCAGTAAAGATTGGTGGTGGAAGAATCACACTGCTGTTTTTTTTTTTTTGTTTGTTTTAAAAATCAGTAACCACCCCTCCACACAAAAACACACACCTTACCTGGAGACTGGAATCCATGCATCTTCAGCTTCAGATTCTTTGCGTGCACCTTGCCTTGGTAATGCGACTCGGCCACGACTGGAGCCGGGAACGTCATGTTGCAGACAGAACAAGCTTTGTTACGATCTACCTCACCATTGTTACTGGCCTATGAAAATGGAGGGGAATACACATAAACGTAAATAGGCAACCGTGTTTAATCGGTACACGCACATGTATTTCGTTAAAAGTCAATAACCACAATCAATTCGTAATTTAAACACCTGAATATATTGAAACACAGTCAAAGAATCGCGTCTTTTGTATTCGATCATGCCGATTAAAAGTCACGAATTTAGCTTCAAACACGTAGCGAAAGATTTACACTGACATTGTCATCTGAGGAAGATTTGAATCTCTTCACTGAAGGCTCTTCGGTCTTGTGAATGCTCATATATCTCCGTACTTTATTTGCGTGTTTCTTGCTCTGAAACGGTTAAGAGCCATCCACGTAAACATTTCAAGTATTTCTGTTCGCTAAATATAAAAATTATCAAGCAATACATTCATACTGGTCAAATACTCAAAATCGCAATATACAGTCGATATGCTACAAGAACTAACTTTTTTCCCATTTTAATATAAAAATAGATCCCACTTAGCGCCCCTTGATGAATGTGGTAGACATTGTTACTGCCCGAAGGAGAATTAAACTATAATTAACAGCAACGACTGACCTGATAATGGGCCAGTTTTTGCGACTCCGAAATTAGGACAGCATTACACACTTTGCACTGAGAGTCAGAGAACAGGTGGCCGTTTTCCTTAATCATCTTGTTCACTGGAAAAGAGACACCGTTAACCCTCGATGATGACAAATGAGCGACATGGACGAGTGAATGTTAACACAATGTTTATCATCTTAATTTAAAGATCATGCACTATTATATAACGTGCGTATCCATAAGTCCTGTGTCACGAACGCTATGTTTACATCAGCGCTTAAAACACGTTTAATTCATATTTATCTTAACAAATTCTGCTGGTCGTAACGACTCCGGACCACGTTAAGTGTAACTTCAATTTCGGGACGATGCAACAGGAACGTCCTGGTTTATTGCAAGAGACTACTACTTCGCATAACTTAAGGGGGATCGGGTTGCCTTAACTTTCCTCTGCCAAATACATAAATTAATAAATGGACACCAGAGAATAGGGACAGTGCATCCCATTCGCGATCGCACCCAGTTGCCAGCGACTGACACTTCTGCAACTTTGTCAATGCATCTGGTGGCGTCCAGCGTCTTCGACCTTGGATGGTCTAAGCGCCGTCTAGATGTGGGTGAGACTCAAGCAGGGTACCTGTCTGACCACCGAGCGTCCCCGACACCGGGGTTTAAAAACAAACCCAAAAATCCCAAAACGAAAAATCCGCGTGCTGATGCGCACCGGCACGCGGCTGCAAAATGTACCGGCATCGGAGCGCGGCGTGTTCTGCTGTCCGCTTCCCCCCCGCACATCGACGCCCGACCGGGCTTACCCTCCGCCGCCCCCGACGGTAAATACAGACACTCTCCATTCAGGCCTCCGTCCGCCATACTTCCAAGCAGGACAAAATGGGCAGCAGCCAGGCGCAGACGCGAGACTACGTAGGCTGTGAGAGGTAGGAAAAAAGCTCGCCTCACCAGCGCCGCGTCTGGCCAGATTTAATTTCAGATGCGGTGCGATCGGTTCGTGAGCTGGCCATACATGCACCAGTGGGCACTGTACGACTAGCACAACATGACAGCGTAGCAGTGTTACTGGACTTGGGCACGGTCTTATAGTCTGTAGGCGGTGGGGGAAATGTTGCATGCGATTCCCTTTTCTACGAAAACAAAAACTTCATCTCGCAACGAAATTGCTGTTATTTTCTCGATGTTAATTTGGGGGGTGCTACGGAAACGTAGGATGCATGCGACAGCTTCATTTGTATTACACATATGCGCTGAAGAATCGATAGGTGTTTTCCCGGCGGCCTTTGCGCATCACGTGACCAGGGCAAACATGGCCGCTTCCGGTCCCCCGGAAACGCGACTGGCTTCCGAGCTCCGGAGCGCAGCCTGGATGGGCGTAGCGCGGCGCCACCCCGGTAACTGTCAGGTAAACTGCAGGTTATCTTTGAGTCGTTGACGGTTTTAATCAAAATTCCCTCAAACACATAACGCAATAAATGTAGTTTGATCTTTTCCCTCTCGGACGTTGGGTGGACTGTGGCCAGTATATGCCAAAAGTTTTTGTTGTTTGTTTTTGTATTTAGTGACGAGTTAAATGACAGTTTAGTAGTGCAGCGACTCCATGTAGCTAGCCAGGATAAGTAACATGGCGCGGAAGAAGCGATCTCGTCCGAGGGACAGCGGGGATGATTCTGGTTCAGTGTCCCGCAAGCGGAGACACACGGAAAGTCAAGGAGAAATTGTGCCAATTCCTGACAGCGAGCCCAAGGTAGGGCTTCTAACGGCTGGGGCCTTTTTTTCTGCCTCTGATTCGAGGAGAATGGATTTAGCTCCGTGTCTGGTGTCGCCCACACCGAGTTACCGCATTGACATGAGAATACTTTTACTTGTTTTGTCACAGGAAGAGGGGTTCAAAACATCGGCGAGGGAATCCCGCTTACGGGGGAGAGAAAGCAAAGCGCAGACAAAAGGTGCACAAGATCCGGCGAGGTTTCACACCTTATCAGTAAACCTCATGTACACTGTTTGGGCGGAGTGACAACAGAGGCTTGTGAGCACAATGTACCTAGTATAGCCCAAGGGGAATCTGAGGGCGGTTCTGTTCTACCGTGTTCTTTCTTAAGAAAAAAATAACGCGATATGTTATGGCCCAACTGAAAAGTCTACTTATATAGGATTGACAGAGGATGAGATGCTCAACTTGGCGATGAAACTCAGTGCGGAGGAGGCTACTACAGCTGAACTGAGGCAGAAACAGGAAGAGGAAGCTATGAAGAGAGCCATTGAAGAGAGTCTCTACGTAAGCCTGGTCCATTCTTCCGGTGGCATGCTAGACCCATGCTATTCTGCCTTATCAAGATTATGTCCAGATTGGGACTTTTTTATTTTCCAGTTTTTTCCCTCTCTTCCAAATCTTGGGTTGTTATAAATAGCCTAGAGGCTCCCTATTTTTTATTTTTATTTTGCAGGCAAATGAGACTCAAATCACCAGCGATGATTCTGAATCGCTACTCCTGATGGGTCAGGATTCCCCCCCAGTACCTGTAAGCCCCGTCTTCCCTGCTAGAGATAAGCCCTCGCTTCAGATCAGCAGCAGGATTGGCCCGGATGGTTCTGACTATAGTGATGCTGTCATTGATACGGATGAGGAAAAGCAACGCCCCCAACCCCAGACACTGTGTCAGTCCAGATCAGATGGTTCCTCAAAGCATTTACCAGCCTTGGAGAAGGTAAGTGCTAATGTTGGTCCTGTGACATCGCTTTGTGGGACCTTTAAATCCCTTCTACTTAATTGGACAACATATATCCTGTTAAAAAATACATGCCTGCTAACAGTTCAGTATTAATTTCGATTTCAGCATTAATTTTCCACATATTTTGACGTCTTAAATTTAAAGCATCCAGGTTAAGCCTAAAGCTGTGGTGGAGATTTGCGGCGTGTGCCTCAGCAGGTTAGGCTGCTGTGCCTGTCGTCAGAAGGTTGCTGGTTCAAATCCCAGGGTCTGATAAATAAATAAAGCTGCAAACTGTTTTTTTCTAGGGCAAATACAGTGAGGCAGAGTCCAGTAGCCAAGAAATTCAGGGCCCTTCCAGATGTCAGTCGCAGAGGGGAAAAGGTTCTGGTGACATAGGGAAGGGAAGTCCCTGTCACGGCCCTGTCCTTTGTATTGAAAGGTTGAGTCAGGAGCTGGTGGATGTCTGCCAGGCCTCAGGGTTCGTGTTGTGTTCCCAGGAACTTCCTGTCCACCTGACACCATCAGAGAGGTCTGTGTCCTCACTGCCGGCGAGTCCCACACTCCCTCAAAGTCCTGTGTTTGCCAGGATGGACTTCGGAAGCATGGAGAAGGGTGTTCCTGGGAGAGGCACCCGGAGTGCCACAAAACAAGCCATTGCCACAGATGCAACGCAGTCTGGGGATCAGGGAAATTCCCAAGACTTTCGTCAGAGTCAAGACGTGGATCAGGAGAGCAGTGACTCCTCCCAGTCCCTTCTGTCCCCCAGGAGGACGTCGGCACTAAGTCGGAAGCATGCCCCCAAAAAACGTGCTACCGGAGGAAGGAGTTTCCGCGGTCAGGCGTCACAGGTATGATGAAGCTGGTCCCGTTTAACAGCTAATTTTTAACAGACTAATTTTTTCATTCCAATCGCCAATGGAAACTGCCTCTCACAATCCAAGAAAAAATAAATAAGGCAAGATAAGTTGCATCTTTTAATGATGTGCTGCCTTAATCCGTGTTACGTGTTTTCCATTCCTGCTACACTATCACGTGATTAAACCGTGGATCGATCCAGAGCAGTGTTGACCGATTGAGCCGTTTTGGGTTGCATTTGAATTGCATGTAACATTTTGGGGTTAGTGGACGGGTTTTGTCAAATCGTTGCATTGGAAACTCTTCACACTATCTGGCAGCCTGTTGCAGAGAGTATGGAGCCCTGGAAAGGGCATGGAGGGGGAAAAAAAAATCAATGGTTGGGGAAAAAATGGACTCTCTCAAAGGTGGGATGGTCTTTTGTGAGATGCCCCAATACTTTTCCGTTACCATTAATAACTGCACTGTGTACATTTAAGGTACAAAAGATAGAATTTATTTATAGACTAATAAGTATAAACTTAAATGATACAGACATATCCTGTAAATTAAACTATGGGGGACAATGTACACCATGTAATTTGCATATTATGTGTTTTTATACATATTTATCAACAATTACACTGTGTCCATTCACTGCCAGTGACTTTAAGCAAGACAGCTGGACTATTGAACATGAACTGCACACAAAAATTGAAAAATATTAAATAGTGAAAGATATTTCAGCTGGAAAATTGCATTATAAACTTTACAGCAGTGTTGGAGTTACGGTTTTAATTCGAACCTCCTTCATGGAATATTTCAGTATAGATCCGCATATCTCCACATACATCATCAAGCTAGAATACCAGGGAGGTATACCCGAAAGTGGGTTCGGGTTAAAACCTTAGCTATGACACCACGGTAAAGTTAGCTGTATATTCAGTTTTCCCGCTGTAATATCATTCAACAAAAGCAAGCAGCACCCCTTGAACGACTTTGAAATATTAATTAAAATTCGCATCACATTCTGTGATGTTTGCGTGTGCACTTCACGTTCAGTAGCCGAGCTGTCTTGCTTACATATTGCTTATTTCTGTGTCATTTATTATTATGTATAAGAATGCAGAAGGCAATAGCGGGCAGATCAGATAGCTCAGAAAGAAAAGGCAGTGTGAGGTAGACCGGAGACAAAATGTGCAAGTATTTTTTATTTATTTCACATTTGACATGTGATGGAGATTATGGCTCCAAAAAAGAGCATTTGGCTCCTAAATATTTTAAGCGTTTTTTTTGTCAGGAGCCCTGCATAATAGCAGGCCCTTGGAATATTTCAGCGGGACCAATGAGATATGAGTAGGATTTAGATTAACCCATTGATTCCTAGGAGGAAATTCTGGTGCAAACAGTAGCAGGAACATGCAGAGACAGACATACAGTGCATCCGGAAAGTATTCACAGAGCATCACTTTCCACATTTTGTCATGTTACAGCCTTATTCCAAAATGGGTTCAATTCATTTTTTCCCTCAAAATTCTATACACACACACACACACACACTCACAGAGAGACACAACACCCCATAATGACAATGTGAAAAAAAGTTTGTTTTTTGCAAATTTATTAAAAATAACTGAGAAATCACATGTACATAATTCACAGCCTTTGCTCAATACTTTGTTGATGCACCTTTGGCAGCAATTACAGCCTCAAGTCTTTTTGAGTATGATGCCACAAGCTTGGCACACCTATCCTTGGCCACACCCATCTTTGGCCACACCTATCCTTGGGCAGTTTCGCCCATTCCTCTTTATAGCACCTCTCAAGCTCCATCAGGTTGGATGGGAAGCGTCGGTGCACAGCCATTTTAAGATCTCTCCAGAGATGTTCAATCGGATTCAAGTCTGGACTCTGGCTGGGCCACTCAAGGACATTCACAGAGTTGTCCTGAAGCCACTCCTTTGATATCTTGGCTGTGTGCTTAGGGTCGTTGTCCTGCTGAAAGATGAACCGTTACCCCAGTCTGAGGTCAAGAGCGCTGTGGATCAGGTTTTCATCCAGGATATCTCTGGACATTGCTGCAGTCATCTTTCCCTTTATTCACACCAAAGAGTTCAATCTTTGTCTCATCAGACCAGAGAATTTTGTTTCTCATGGTCTGAGAGTCCTTCAGGTGCCTTTTGGCAAACTCCAGGCGGGCTGCCATGTGCCTTTTACTAAGTAGTGGCTTCCATCTGGCCACTCTACCATGCAATCCTGATTTGTGGATTGCTGCAGAGATGGTTGTCCTTCTGGAAGGTTCTCCTCTCTCCACAGAGGACCTCTGGAGCTCTGACAGAGTGACCATCGGGTTCTTGGTTACCTCCATGACTAAGGCCCTTCTCCCCCAATCGCTCAGTTTAGATGGCCAGCCAGCTCTAGGAAGAGTCCTGGTGGTTTCGAACTTCTTCCACTTACGGATGATGGAGGCCACTGTAGAAACATCTCAAGAAGAGGCTGCAGAAACATCTCAAGGATGATCAGTGGAAACAGGATGCGCCTGAGCTCAGTTTTGAGCTTCATGGCAAAGGCTGTGAATACTTATGTACATGTGATTTCTCCGTTTTTTTTCTATTTTGAATAAATTTGCAAGAATCTCAAGTAAACTTTTTTGACATTGTCATTATGGGGTGCTGTGTGTAGAATTTTGAGGAAAAATGAATTTAATCCATTGTGGAATAAGGCTGTAACATGACAAAATGTGGAAAAAGTGATGCACTGTGAATACTTTCCGGATGCACTGTATACTGCCAAACAAAGTGCTAAGACAGTAAACGTCATGCAAACAAGCACATGTGGTGCAAACAATTTAAAGTACACAGCACATAAATGGAATATCCTGAAAACAGAATATTGTAGTATTATAGAAATAAATATTTACAGATAACGATGACAATAATAGTAATAAATTAGTGACAGTATAAAGATGGCACTGGAATTGTATTAATACAAAGCCCCCATGCAGAGGGTGACATGTTGGAAGGTGAGGCTGGTAACATCAGCTAGGAACGATCCCCTGTAGCGTTTTTCAGCGCACCATCGTGGAAATGAGCCATTGGCTAAATGTTCTTTAGGAGAGCGCTCCCTGGAGGGGGAGTAGATTGTAGAACAGGACATTTTTTTTAAATTTGTCTTCCTTCCACAGGGCAACGTGAGTCAATCGCAGAGTGAAGAGGGACCCTGTAAGAAAGGTATGGAACAAATTAGAGACCGAAGCATAACTGCGGTTTGTCATGCGGGATGATCTCAGTTCAGTTCAATTCAATTAATTTTTATATAGCGCCTTTCACAACAGTCGCCCCAAGGTGCTTTATGTAGGCGTGTTATGATACATTACAAAATCATTAAGAGAAAGTAATACAAAAATGGGGAAAAGGGAGGACAAATAAATGAAAAGAAAGAAAGTCAGATGACAATGAAGGAGGAACCGAAACCTCCCAAGTAGGGAGAGAAAAAACCTCTGGGGGTCGAAGGTCAACAGGCTGCCCAACCCCCCCTGGGCATGCTAACATTATAGGAAAAAGAAAAGAGTGGGCATGCTTGCTAAAAGGGTGTGAGTACACAGCTCAGAGATGGAATATCCTGAAAACAGAAAATTGTGGTATTATAGAAATAAAATTAATTAGTATACAAAAACAAATGTGTTCCCAGCTCTTGTCTGTACGGCTGACTTTTATCCCCCCAACCCTAACCCCACCCACACAGAGGATGGCACTATCTGTTCTGCGGAGGGATTATTTCTCACATCATCAAGTGGAACAGACGACCCCACCAACCAGACGGGACGGGCCTGGTCTGAGGAAGAGGAGGACGAAGATCCCAGGAAGGTATGAGGGTCATGACCAGTGTGGTGAGGAAAAGCTGCTATACTGATGCATGCGTATGATTTGGGGAATCTGCAGTATTCGTAACGGGTGACCTGGTCAGCAGTCACAGGAAGTTCTCAGGTCTGCCTTAGCTATGGAGCTGTCAAGTGCACATGCACTATAAGTCGCTTTACAGCAGTGGTTCCCTATCTGGTCGTCGGCAACCCACAGCCAGCCCATGTTTTTGCTCCCTCCCAGCTCCCTACCAGACAGGCCACATTTTTGCTCCCAGCAGCAAAAACGTGGACTGTTTATGAGTCCCTGAGGACCAGATTGGAAAATACTACCTTACAGACTTTCTGCATTTACTCACTCCCTTCATTCCAAGACATAGACTTTTTTTGTTTGTTTTTATTTCCTGTTTGCACCGCAGAAAAACCACAGGCTGGGGGATGCTGATGTCCTCAACCTCAGGAGGGCTGGGGATGCAGACCAAGCGGCCAGCCCCATCTTCCCCAGAGAGGGGCCACATCACAAGACATGTGCCCCGGGCCCCAGCTCTTCTCTGAGCATGCCCCGGCGCCTCATGGGGAGCCCTTGGCGTAAGGAGACACAGGAAGGAAGCAAAGTCCGGCGGAGGTTCACCTTTGGGAACGGGAATGTCACTAAATCCCCAAGCCGGACGGAGGACTCTGTCGTTCACATCCCCACGGAGGAGCGGGATGGTCCCATGGAGCCCCCGGTGGTTAGGGCTGTGCATTACTACTGGGGAGTTCCTTTCTGCCCCCGGGGGCAGAACCCCGACGATTACACTCAGGTCATCCTCTCTCAGCTGGAGGTGTATGAGAAGAGCCTGAAGGAGGCAAGGAGGACCCTGCTCCGCAAGGCCGAGTGGGGCGACCCCTTGCTCCCCGCCTCGCCTGAGAGGCGCCTCCGCAGGAGGTGTCGACCCAAACACTCTAGGGCCCTGCGGCTGCTCGACGAGGAGGAGGAACAAGAGGAGGAGGTGGTGGTGGCAGAGCAGGACGAGGAGGACGACACAGAGGAGGCGACACTTGTCGAGGAGGGCGAGGAGAACGGGAGGGCTGGTTCTCCAAAGGGGTCAAAGGCGAGTGAGGACAGACAGGAACAGAAGAAGGAGCCGCTGGCTGCCCAGCAGCAGGTGCGAGAGGCCTGTCTCTACAATAGGGGGCACTGTTGTGCGGCACTAGGGGTATATCCTACATAAACTGATCCCTGTGCATAACTGAAGTTGTTTCCAACAGTCTACTATTGCAGTAATCTTGTGTAATACCATTTCTGCATCCAGTTTTCAGATGTGTCTATTTCCATATACAGTATGTATCAGAAATGTTCTCAGTGTTGGTTGAAAAACTATCCCCCCCCCCCGCCCCACTCATTCAGAAGACCCCTGTGCTCTGTACTCCAGAAGAAATCCCTGAGAGACAGAAATCTCTGAGGTATGGGGACACAATTTCCATCCGTCTATCTGTCTTCCACCTTCTGTGGTTTGATATGCTTTATTTGGGGTAATTTTTCCATTTGATTAAAGGTAAAGAACAGATGTTCCTGTTCGAGTCGATATTTACTGCTTTGTTAGTTGACCGGTGACCTTTGAGAGATTTATGGGGCACTATGATACATAGGAGACGCGGACATGGAGGGAGCAGGTTGGCCAAAGGGAGGGTGCCACGATCCGAGGGGCGGGAAGACGAGGAGACCCAGCTGTGTCCAGGTATCGTCGCTGTGAATTGTGGTGCTGAATTGACCACAGCGCCACCTGCTGCCTGGGAGGCTCATTGTTTATGACCCCTGTTTTTTTTTTGACAACAGAGAGCCAGCTCAGTGAGGAACCGTTGGCAGAGCTGAAGCGGGAGAGCTCAGCAGACACAGAGGTAAACAGGAGTAAAGGGCCAACAGAAGGTTCTCTGGAAGGACTTGCAGGCTGTTTTCACTCATATCAGACCAGAGCAATTCTATTCATCTTGTAGCATTAATCATAAGAAAGACAATATTAATACTACTGCTACTGCTGCTACTACTGCAACTAATAAAAATAAAAATAATAAATACTTGGGCCTAATATTGTTTGTGTAGGGGGACCCTGTACTGGATAAGTGGTTAGAGGATGGATTGACAGATGGATGGATGGATGAATGGATGAATGGATGATATATCTTTTTACCTTGACCACAGCAGCAAGTTCCAGTCAAGGCTTTTAACCACTGCGCCACCTGCTGTCCAGTTTATAACTTGGGAATTAACATGCAGTTTCACCTTTCCCTGCTGTGGTTCCCCCCCCCCCGTCCAAAAAGGTTCACTCCAGGGACTCGGAGTGTGAGGTGATGGTGCTGGACCGGGAGGGGAGCGTGCCATTGGGGAGTGCAGTAGCTCAGGTGGAGGAGGTGGAGGACATGGAAACAGAGGGGGGGTCGGATTCGCAGGCCCGCGGCGAGGGGGTAGAGTGCCCTATCTGCATGCATTGCTTCCCACCGACGCGGATCGAGATGCACGCGGCGTACTGCGATGGCGCACCGGAGGACCGGCTCTCGGACGAGCCCATGTCTCAGGGTCAGTCTCTCGACCTGGGTGGGACATCATCGTTTATTTTACTGGAACCTGATCTGTCACTTTCAGTTTTGAATGTAGGCCACAGTCATATAGCTGAGCGTTTACTGTAGCTGGTGGTTAATGGGGGGGCGGGGGGGGAGTGAATTTGTTGGCTTGGCGCTAAAACTGTTTCTCACAGAAAGTCACTCACCATCGCCTAACGTGATCCAGTTAATTCCCGGGCAATCAGAGACTCCTTCTCCATTTTCAGCACCAGGTCGGAAGAGACGTAGCAGAAACGTAGACGTCGCTGGTGAGAACCAGCCGAGCTCCTCATTCAATGGGAGGTCAGTGTGCGGTGGTCTATGCTAGTGGTGATCGGGGGGGGGGGGGGGGGGGTGTTTGAAACAAGCCCAAACCTGGTGATTAAAAAATTGGTGTTGTTCAAAAAAAACCCGTTTTTTAAAAACCC
>JAODLD010000070.1:1877923-1893547 GCA_026781065.1 Mormyrops boulengeri | reverse complement strand
CCCCCCCCCCCCCCCCCCCCCCCCCCCCCCCCCCCCCCCCCCCCCCCCCCCCCCCCCCCCCCCCCCCCCGAGGGGCTCAGCTGCCCAAGCCTGTGATGTCACAATGTGCTGTTGTGCATCAAACACCAGTTGTGTAACAACCCACCCTCCCCCCGTAGAGCCCAGCTGAGGCAGAGATGCTACTTGTGTCAGGGAATGTTCTGCCTGAAGGATTACGACAGCCATGTGGACAACTGTATCCAGCAGAGGTCCAAACACGAGGTACCGCGACCTGACACGGCACCCTGGTGTCCAGTTTCTTCTGGACACACATGTGTCCTTCCAAGGTGTGATGTCTCTTGAGGGAATTCTGCTTATTTCACAGGGCTCCAAAAACCTGCTGGTGGCCTTGGACCAGACGGAGCAGAACATGGACTGCGGTACGGACGGGTTCTAGATGAAGTGTGTCTGCGCCGATTTTCCACCTATGAAAGTGCACAGTTCCACACCCTTCCATGTTTGTCATTGGAACTGCGGTAGAGTTGCTTTGCTCCTGTACCTCAACAAGTAGAGCATTGTGCTAACAACCCAAAAGGTTGTGGGTTCGAATCCCATGGACCACACATAAATAGCAACTTCTGCTTCTACTGTAAGTCACTTTGGATAAATCAGTTCTCAAATTGGGTTGCTTTTTACCTGTTACAGGCCAAGACTAGTCAAGCCCGATTATAGAATTGTTTGAAATATTGAACTTCTTCACGATTCTAAACACCCATTTCTCATGTCATCATGTCATCAGTGAAACGGAAGACATTTAGTAAATTCCTGAATAGCCCTCTGTTCAGTAATATTTCTGCTTATTAGTTATCTGTATATGATCCCAGGTGTATGCGATACTTAATCAAGAATATATATATTGGTTTTGAATCAACAGAAGCTGGATCATCGGACTCAAGAAAGAAAAGTTACAGGTAAACTGGCTCAGTGTTTTCACAGAACATTGTTGGAGTCCAAAGAGACTTTGATTTTACTTGCTAGCCTGTTGGCTTGTGTCATGTTGATTGCTTTTAGTTGTATTTCCAGAATCTGATCCCGATCCATAATCCTTAATGCAGTGACTGCTGGTCTCATTAGTGGGACGGTCTTCGTGGAGAGGGTCGATTTAACAGGCGCTTGTGGCTGTCGTGTCCTGCAGCTCCGCCAGACCACGGGACGATGACGAGCCGGGGTATCCGTTAGACCCCGGATTCCTGGTCAGCGCCTCCCCGATCCGATCGTTCACCCCCATTTCAGAAGCCACAGACTGCCTTGTCGACTTCAAGCGCCAGTACTCACACGGTTCAGGCCAAAGAGGACGGAGGAAGAAGTTTAAGTAACAACCTTTCTCAAAATGTCACTTGTTCTCCAAAAATTTACTAATTTTTATATATCACCATGTTTAAGTGTTTATAAATTCTGTTCAAACATTGGCCTTTGTCTGCTGCTGTTATTTAACGAAGACGTGGTGTTAAGGCATCAGACTAAAACCCCACCTGTCCTAACAGGTTTCAAACCTGTTCAGCAGAAACACGTTTCCCCACGTACACACCTCATTGATAATGATCAGTATAATCACTATAATATTGTTTACAGTCATTGTTTGAAATTTTCTTCCCTTTTCACATACAAGAAATTTACATTATAACACAACACCCCCATCTAGTGGTAATACTGCAAGGACCACACTGACCGCAGGCATTCCTTAAAAAGACTTAACCAAACACCTTTTTGTCATTGTGCTAGTGAAGGACACTAGTATAACGAAATGTAGTAGCGGCCTCTAATGACATAACATACATGGACAACAGCCTAACATTAAATAAACGCTACACAACAGTAAGATCTGAGAATGTACTGTATATTTGAATTTTCGAATTCACTTTATGGTTATAATCATACGTTTTTCATTTCATACATTTTCCAGAAAACTTCCAACTTTATGTAGTATTAAAGGGCACAGAGGGAAAAAAAACGAGGCTGACCACTGACGGCCTCATAACCTTGTATAATCATAACCTTGTATATAATCAGCTCTTTGTGTCGCTACGTATGACCGCCATGGAGATTAACTTGTCACCAACGTGTCACATTGCTTACAGGGATGACACTGGGCTGGTCCCAGGAGCTGGTGTTAGGGCCAGGGTATTAATAATCTTCAGCACATCTTTTATTCTATAACTATCAAGGATAATTGACAGAAATCAAACAGCAGTGCCTAGCAGCCCGCAAAACATCGAAGTCAGCAATACCGACATCAATATTTTCCATTTACAACCTGGCGTAGAAATGTTTTAGGAACAAATTATTAAGCAGATCGTAATGCCACGGCGAAGTAAATCCAGTATAATTTATGACGGTTTTTCGCCAGCACAGTAAGATGAAATACTAAGTATTCAGCAAAACGACGATTTATTGCTAAACACTGTTTATGAACGACTGGTTTTTAATTAAAGGGATTGAGCAACAGCGCCACTGTGTGGCGTAAAACGGGCATTATTATTATACGCTCTAATATCCAACGTCAGCGGTTTTTTGTCGGCGACTGACTGTCTTACCAAACGGAGAGCAAAATCATGCTTAATTATGAGTTGAAATGAAAAATGGAATCAGTTAACTTCGACTGAGATTTAATGCCACATATTGACTGCAAACCTCACTGTGCCCAAAACTGTAAACGAGTCTTCACATGCAGAAACAGCAATTCCTGCTTTATTAGCTGTGGCTTATCTTCTAAGCAAATATTTTGCCCAAAATAACTTGCATAGCTTTCAAACTTCCCGTTTATAGAGCTGTATCTATGCTGGAGTCTAGCTCCCAAATACTGAACGGTGGTTTCTTAATTCTCTCTAGTGTCGTTTTTTTCTTTCTTATAAAGAATAAGAAGTAAAAAGCTTATTTTACACGCATTGGCACTGCGCTGTGAACCGTCACTGCTGGACGAGCAATAAATTGAAATTACAACACAATTCCAGATAAAATAAGAGAACAGGACACCTAGCGAAACCAGATTCTTGAGATGGTTTGTATTTTAAGCAATCATATTTTCCGGGTTCCTCCCAAAAGCACAGCTTCCTCGTCTAACTGTAACTCTGACCAGTCTGTCTTTAATTGTGCGTGTGTAGTTTTTTTCCCCTAGTTTTGCCACATATCTTAGTCGGGAAACGCAGTCGTATACCAGGTTCCCGGTCATGATTCTGCTGCGAACACAGACATTAAGCAACTGTGGTAATCTACTCATTCTGTAATCATTTCTCAGGTCTCCTCCTAAATTGAAATTTCTGGAAGCTTGTACCAGAGTAATGTAGGAGTAGGCATGGTTTACATTTTATGAATAGACATTTGTCAAATTATATTGATGTGCCAAGTGTAAATCTGTAAACACATAAGGTAACACTGACGTCAACAACAGACCAGAGCAGTCAGAGAAAACATTTTCAGCTTGTGTCTGGTGCAGTTTCACTGAGGCCCTCTTCAGAAAGCAGGATTTCTTAGTTAGACAGGAAACTTGCACAAGTACCCCTAGTTTAAATTGACTTCATGTTTGTTTGCTGACATTTATTATTATTATTATTATTATTATTATTATTTATTACTGCTGTGCAATCAATTGCATGCTCCCTTCATGAATAGAAACTTCTAGAAGTTTTTTTTTCCAGAAATAACGGAGTAGTCACAGACTATATTTTTACAGTAGAAATACATTTGCCCAATTAAATGTTCAGTGTGCGTGTGTATATATAAACATCTTAAAATATATTTATGTCGTCAATAGAGCGGGGCAGTCAGAAATGCACTTTGAGCTTAATTGTGTGATGTAGCTTTAGTGACTCTTTATCATTATTTTTATTATTATTATTATTTATCACTGAGCTGCAGCACAGATGTCGTTTTGGAGAACCCGGGCATCGCCTTCTGCTACAGCTGCATCCAACTGTGAGACCAGAACGTGGAAATTATGGACATAACCATTCACAGTCACATGAATCACAACCAGAGAAAGAAGGAGACACTTCCCTTCACAAGTAAACTGAGCCTGGATGAGTGGTAAACAGGGCCCTTTGTTTCGGATAACTGTCTGTGTTCTGAACCCCTAAGAATACACTTGTAGATTGGATCTAACTGAAGAAATGAGAAATGATTCAGCAATACCATAGTAGTGATACTTCATTAATCCCCATGGGGAAATCCCATCCCATCATGCTCGCCACAAGCAGGACAGGTGAGAGCAAGTTTGGGGAATCACAGCACATGGTCAGTCAGCCTACAGTGCCTCTGGAGCTGGGGATTAAGGGTCCTACTCAAGGGTCCACAGATGTGTGACTAACCCACCGAGACCGGGGCTTGAACCAGCAACCTTCTCATGCGAGGCACAGAGGCCTAGCCTGCTGAGCCACTCACCACCATAACATCCCTGATGGTCTAGTAGCTAGAATTTGGCACTCTTAACACCACAGCTCAGGGTTCAATTCCTGGCCAGGGAACTAGATTATGCCTGTGATCAGAAGGTCACCAGTTCATATCCCATAATCAACACAGCAATTGGCTCCCTGAGCGAGGCCTTTATCCCCAGGGACTGGCTGACCTTGTTTTCTAAATTGTACATTGCTTTGGATAAAACAGTATGATAAATATAATGTAACGCTCCCAAAAGCTATTAGAGTGATGAAATGCTGAAGAGAGATTAGCACTAAATGCTAATTTGGTGTTCGACAGAAATTCCATTTTATGGCTTTGGGATTACAGTTGTCTCCGTACAGACAGGCATCACAGAACCCCTGTTATACACACCACCGTGCTACAGAGGTCAAGATCATTTGTGACTGACTGACGATGTAATGCTCTTGATTCATCATCATGTAATCACTGCAAAACAGCAGCAGAAATAAATGCTTCAATATTAGACAGAACAGACGCCTAACCAATCCTATCTGTTTGGGTATTTGGATTTAAAAAAATACTCCAAGCATTATCAAATGTTATCCGGAATGAACCCAAAGTCTATTACCTCAACTATGCTAATTACAAAGCACCATCCTTTACAGCAGGGAAACTATTTCTGTGATCATGCCTGAGATGGTCACCAGTTCATTTTCATTCGAGGTCAGACAATCAGCACAACAGCATAACAGATGTCAGGCCTCCTCTATTCCCGTCAATGTTTAGTATATAAACACTAGCAGTCCCTTGTAGAAAGAAAGCCTCAAATTTTCTCTGCTGTTATACCTGTTACCTTGATGAAACAAAGATATGGTATTTTCTTGCTAATAAAGCTGCTCAAATGGAGGACATACTGTAAATTTATTTGTTAGCAATGAATATTGAGTATATTTCAGTAAATGTTAAGTGAATAACATGTGTGCACAAAAACTTTGGACTGGTAATGGATTTTTCTGTAATATAAGAAACAACCTTTTGATTTAAGGAGTGACTCGCTATAAGCTTAGGGACTCGGGAGCCAAGTAGGACCTATCTGCCACATTCCTCAGGAGGGGCCCACCCCCTTCTCCTGTCTTAAGGCCAGTTTTGGTGGGTAGGAGAGTAGCAAGGAAGAGTGCTGTGGCAATCCTTCTGGGCTGTCAACGAAGCGAGATCACCAAGGCCATCTGACAGGACACGCGTGACGACACAACGCAGGCCTCTCGAGTATAGCGGAGGAGAACACTGGTGTTAATATGTTGTTTTCTACTACACCCAGATGTGCTTTGATATACAGGTTCACCCGGGCTAAAGCCCAGGGGCCTCTGCTCATACGGTGCCTCAAATATCCCTTTAAATCAATTTTTCTTGGCCTCTGATCATGTTAATTTGGCTCCGACTAAGTTTTTGGTTAACTTATTTTTTCTTTTGGATTTGATTTTTCATTCTTCTACTTGAATCTAGCAAACGTAAAACTGTATTTTTTTTTTTTTTTTAAGTTTTGTACCATCACTGCAAATCTTGAAATAACTCTTAACCTGCATTTAAATCTGGACTGCGCAAGCTCATTCTGGTTAAGCTGGTTCGAATCTCCAATATGGCCAGGTCTCTAAAGGCTCTCTTACCCCAGATATATTTGATTCAGTGGCAACACAGTAAAGCAGGTAAACGTCACACCATATTGACAACCAAAGTAGTATTTTTTTTTTTATTAAATGAGTCAGTGAGAGAGATCATCAAGAAGGTGTGCTGCCTGGTATATAGTCAAGATGTTATTTATTGGATTTTTCTGCCTCCGAGTTGTCACTGGCACAACAAATATTTGTGTGATAAACAGACAGACTCAGTGACAGCCAGCCAAGCAGGGCAACAAGTGTTTTATTACGGGTTGCACTGAAGATCGGCCATTTATACATCCATGTCTCATCGCCTGGCATCAGCACTCGGAGTTTTTATGGCATTGCATCCAACCGCACTGAGCTGTTTGTCACTTAATGCCAGCGTCACCATAAAGCGCAGGGGACCCCTCGCATCGCGCTTCGTCACTGCCACCGTGGCTAATGGCTAATGCTACCTGACAAGGCGTGAGGCTTGCATCCAGTCTCCAGGCTGAATGATAGCACTTCTAGCCAATATTTTTGCTTCTATAAAAAAAAACCTTAAAACACCAGAAGATGCAAAACTATACATGGTACAGGACATTCTGTGTCACTGAGTGATATTTTGGTCATTTCTCTCTTCCAAAAAAAATAACTGTCACAATCCAGTAGCTTAAACCCTGAATATCGGTTTCACAATCCTTGCCTTTACTTGACCACTGACACGATTTCTGTACAAATCTCACTTAGAAATTCAATCTCCTATAGAATAGCTTGTATCAAGTTTGTGAGCGTTCATAAACCATATCAGGCAATTTTTAAGGATATTTATGAGAATCCAGTATTAAAACTGCATTTTATGGCATTAGTAAAGTTTTAAAGAGTTATAAAATCTAATCAGTCCATACCGTATAGCTAATAAAAAATGTGCCTGGGTATTTTTTTACGAAATCAACTAAAAACGAGAAGATCGCTTAATGAAAAGAGTTGTGAACGCAGGGCGGCAATGCAAAGACCTGGAGGCCGCGAAGACATCAGCCAGGCCCGTGAGATCCTTGCAGCCACCTGTTGACAGCATTAGTCACCCTGACCGGAGGGCTGATTTCCTGCTACTGTTTCACCGTTGCTTCGCCGTCCGGACCGCGCTGGTACTCTAAGCTGCACGGGATTTCGCCCATGATGCATTAAAAACATCCACCCCGTTGGAATCATTTTCCACAACTTTAATTACTCGATACAAAAAAAATCAAGTGGCATCAGTAAAACAATAACAAACCAGCGGCTTAGACGTGAAGCATGCACTGAAACCAAAAATGGATAAATTGCTATCCTATATGTACAGGAATACTATCTTTGCATGTAGTCCTTGGGGGGAAACGATCAAAACGTCCCAGCATTGCAGATACATCAAATAAACCCCGCATGCAGCAGTAAGCTTTACAATATTAATAATGCAAACGTCCAAAAGGCTGGTACGGACGATTATACCTTTATTTTTTATTATCTTTTTACACACAGCACATACTACTGCTGATTTAACGGAGAATTAGAGGATAAAGTCTTAATGGAGCACCGTCACCACGCAGCACGTACTCACAAGGAAGCTCGCTTCTTTTGTGACGATCAGCAGAGGGGGGAGTCACGGCCGATCTGCGGAATAAAAACTTGTGCGAGTCGCCATGCAGCCGCCTCACGCATGCTCGGTGCACTTACAACCGCAATATTCGACACAGCGCTTTAATACGAGCCTTTTAAGAAAATAAGACGCGCAACTTGCCCGCATTGCATAGCAGCTTATTAAATGGGTGTAAATCGTCCTTAAAATGACACTGGCGATTGGAGGGTGATGCGGGGGAAACATGTTTTATTTATATATATATATATATATAAATAAAATAATACCAGGCTTCTCGTTATCAATAAGCTGTACTTTTGCTAACTGAATTTGGCCACACCTAGATCCTGTCCTATTTTTTTTTCCAAAAAAAAGGAGAGAGAGAGAAAGAGAGAGAGAGAGAGACAGTGGGGGAGAAAGAGAAGGCTTTTCTTCTGCATTTGTTTGCGTGCCGGTGAGTACCCGGCTGTGTAACTTGATAGGAGCCCCTGGATTGGGGTAAGGGAATGTCGGACTGCAATGGAGCAGAATGCAATCCAGGTAAAGCAAAAGCTGACTTTATGTCTCTTTTCGGGTTTAACACGGCCGCGCTCGCTTTGACCCGCTGTCAAAGGTTTACGAGAAACTTTATGTCGCCGTCATTATTTATTATTATTATTTTTAATGTTAGGTAACTTCTTCAATTATTATTTACCCAGTAATGGAGAAAAGTTATTTAAGTAACATATGTCGAATTTGTAATTCAGTCCATAAGCCGACTGTTTAGTGAAACTGTAAATTGTACACGCTGAGTTGAATTTTGGGGGAAAAAAAAAGGTAATATCATTTTTTCTCTGAACCGGCTTATACGGAATGACACTAATAAAAATAACGAAGTACCCTGTACTTTTTAATCCGATACCGATATTTCGATACGTATATTTCTGTTAATGATTAATTTCTTTGTGTCGTGTCGACAACTTAGGTCCTCATTCCATCCCCACCCCCACATATCACATAATACTAAATACATTTTTAGTGCGACTTGAACTTTTACATATTCCTATTGCTGTTTTTCCAACTAGACGCACCCTTTTACATGATTTGATATTATGATAAACGGCGCTACATGGCGATGCAATTTATAATTCCATATTTTTAAAATTAAATACGGTTGGTAGGTGGAGTAATTGACTAAGTATACTACCAATGGTCGTTTTTCCCCTGAGGTTTTGTAAAAAAAAAAAACTCTGTCCTTTGTATATTTGAAGTCAAAAGGAATGCCAAGGAGGGAAACACTGTACTTTGCACTTAAATTTACGATTACAGGACTGACAGATTCCTTTAAACACAGTTTTCTGTTTCACATTTAGGTTTCCTTTTACTGATAATTTGTTAAGGAGAATTGATTACGTGATAAAGAACAATTTTAAAAGTAATATATGATTATTAAGTTGTATCATATTGTTTTTTTTCAAGCCAAATATATTCTGAATAGTACATTACGATTTCAAAAATTCTTTGTTTGTACATTTTTGATGATATTATATAACGATATTTAGAATGAAATACAAGATCAAATGTAAATGTTAAGCATTAATTTATGACTACATTAGTTTATTTGTATTTAATCTATGACACGACTTCCAAAGCACAGTGAAAGCAACTTAAGTTGTTAAAAACGCCCATGTTTACGAATATTACAAAACGAATATTTAGTAGTTTTATTAAACACTGGCTTTGCCTCGCCTCGCCGCTAGTGGGCCCTGCTTTTCTACATGGATGTGAAGGTTTCTCTGCCATATTTTGTGGAAGATTTTATAAATGAAAAGAAGAAAAAGTGAAGCTCGCTTATATGTGAACATATCGCGGATTGGAAAACAACTTCCATAAAACTAGGGACATGCGTACATTATATATTAATATTGAAAGTATGAGTACATATATCATTTTAAAGATATAGTTTTTAAAACTATTTTAAAAATATTATTACTCATCTTACTGTTAGTCTTATGTGGCAAAAAATAGATTTTGGCTCTCTTAAGCAGATTAATACACTGGAATGGGTTTCTGTAACGTGGAAATTCTGCGAGGGCGCGACATTTCTTTTCTGTCGATTTTCTGCCGTTTCAATGCAGATGAAATGCATGCAATGGCTGAATTGGGGAAAATGCACGGATTGTAGGGAGGGGAGATATTTGCATAGTGTGGAGCGATATAAAGATGGCCGCATGTTCCTGTCATTGTTGACAAACTGTGACGAATGCGGGATATTTAACGTATGGTTTAAATCGCCGTTTGTGAGTATTAATGTTTTACATGTTAACTTGCGTCATGGGAAGTGTGTGGAGAGATCTGTGAACGTACGACCTGAAAGTTGTCTCCCTGCTGGCTCAATCAAATTCTGCTTTTGACAATTTATAATTTGTTCACCATATTATATTCCAGGAACAACAACGTGTCTTGTTTTGATAGGCAGGGCTCGACCGATGAGTAAATTAAAAAGAAATGTACCGATTATTTTCACCTAGTTTCCCCTCGGTCTATATTTAGTTTGAAAAAGCTTGTGAACAGTGTGCTCCGTATAAATCCGTAATAAATGGAAAGATGGCGACAGAACAAATGACTGTTCAGCAACTTAAGTTGCGTTTAGGTATGCAACAGTGGTTAAAATGAAAATTATGGAACGCTTATTTAAAAAGTTGCGTAAAATGATATCCCATCGGCGTTTAATTATACTTTAATATTTACTTTAATGGGATTTTCAGGCCATTCTTTTAGGAATGTTATACAATTTTTATCAATAATAAGAAACATGCATTATCGTCATAATTACAGTTTAGTGTCATATCCTGTGATACGGGGTATTTTGGCATTTGGATCGCCCCTTAACTTAGCACTATGTTTCTCGCCGCCCAGTGGTTCGGCGCCCCCTGCTGCCTGCGCGGCTCCTTCGCTTTCTACAAGTCCTTCACCTGCAGTGCCCAGAATGGCCGCCGGGCGGCGGTGTGGAGGATCGGGGAGTTCTACTTCGTACGCTGTGCGCCCCAGGAACCCGCGTGTATTGCTGAACTCACTTTGCTGTGGGAGGACCGGGAGCAGCGCCACCAGCTGGCCAGTTCAAGGCTCTACTTTCTACCCGAAGACACACCAAAAGGGCGCCTGGGAGAGCATGGGGAGGTCAGTAGGCATTATTATCATTATTATTCGCTAACAAATACAGTCTGTTCATCATTTAAGTATCTTTTATTAGCAAGGAAATGTCTGGCAGTTATAACAGCAGAGCAAATTTGCAACATTCTTTCTACTAGGGAAATTAAATACATAAATATGTAGGCTACTCTTTTTGTGCTGTAACGGAAGCTTGTTTCATTTGGCTTATATTTTCATCTAAAAGTGGTAATGGTGTGCAAAAACGTTTGAGTGGTAGGGTTTGTGTGTGTGTGTGTGTGGGTGTCTGTGTGTGTGTGCGCATACACACACACACACACACACACACACACACACATATATATAAAATTTTATTTCCCTATGGAAAGTTTTGGGGGTGAGTGTGGCTTGGTGGGTTAGGGTGCTGCTCCTGTGATCGGGAGGTTGCTGGTTCAAACCCCAGGGTTGGCAGAGTGATGTCACCATCGAGCCCCTGAGTGAGGGGACTGTCTGACCTCGCTATCTCAATCATACATCGGCGTCCGATGAATAACTGGAATTAATAAATGTAGTCTGCTCATTGACAGGTGGCGTTGAGCGGGTGAACAACATTCTTCTGCATTACCTTTGCTGGGCTTGCTGGCATGGTCCCCACCACCCCCGAATGTGTGATATAACAGGAATATGACCCACTTCGTTTGGGCCGTGTTGTTATTTTTTTCTGTTACGGTTTTTCCGCGTAATTTAACACCTGCAGATGGTTTGCGGGAAGCAGCAGGTAACAGATGTTTGCAACTCGGTGTTTAAAAATGTGAGAGTCTCCACAAAGATATAATTACAAACCTGTGAGTGTGTGTGCGGACTGGAGGGATGGGGGTTCGTAACAAGGCGCTTCTGCCCAAAAACAGAAAACACCAAATCTTTGTATCAATAATTGAAAATATGAATTCAGAAATCTTCAAATCGATTTGTTTTTGTTTATAGTTTTTGAGCATTGGGTTTTGTCTGATTTTTGTTTGTTTTGATTGTTTTGTCTGTTTGTTTAAAAAAGTGTAAAGATAATGCTGAAAGGTGGTGTCTAGGGTATCTCTGTGCCGTGGGGTGAGGGTCCAAGTTTGATACCTGCGTCTGAGGCCTGGTCTGTCACATGTGACATGGGTGAGAGTTCTGATGGTGAATCTTATTGCTCTATGGCGCCCTCTGCTGTCCGCCAGGCACTTTCAGAGCTGCAGGTGGGAACCAGCGAATAGCGCATACCTCCCAGTGTACTGTATGGCCAGGAAAAGTGTGTAACTCGTACAGAGAAAGGAATCTGGCAGTTATCACCTCAGCGGGGCTGACATGGGTGTCACACTTTGCAGGACATATCTATGGCCGTTGTTAAAGATTGGAGAATGGCAGGAATTTAGAATTCATTTTTAAAGTATTTTGGCTATATATAGTTCACTTGGTCCAGTTGGAAAATATGTATCGTTTAGGTCTGTAGTTACGGCCTTTTAACACTCACTAAAGTCCTTCAGAGATGTACAGTGCCTGGCAAACAAAAACACAAGCTGATAAAGGCCATTGTGAATAGAAAGCATTCACACTTTGGCGCCGATCACGGAACGAGCGATAACTAGGGAAAACGCCCCACAGAACAGCATAAAAATTCCTTTCCATTTTTGTTTTTATGAAGGAACAAGGATATTTGCCAGAACCCTGCCTGAAAATGAACCTCCCAGTTCATTTTTCTGGTGGAAATTTGTTTTTGTTCTGAGAAATCACCACGAAAAGCTCATATTTTCATCCTTTCTCATGTCGGAATGACTGTGTTATCCGTTTAAGTACAAATTCCCATCCTGTGATGAGTGTAAATAATGAAGTTCTGTGTTTTACATTTTTGTCAATGTTATAGCCTCCAGGGGTGTTTGTGTTACTTGTTGAAACGCTAGTTACTGTTAAAGGTGATTATTACGAACTCGACTGCAGTTCACCATCTCCCACTGTCCTGTGTTTGGCTGCTTTGTAATTATGCAGGTGTTTTTAATTTTTTTTTAAATAACTACATCTTGGGAGTTAGTGTGAGCATTATCCCAGCATTGGGCTAGAGTTTGGCTGGAGTTTAGCTGTAGCGGATTACGCAAAGCTGTCACCACGGCAACTCGAAATGGCTTTGTGAAACTCTTGCATATTTCTGCCTCGTTTAAATATTTGCTCCGGTACATTAGATTATCAGGTAGGATTCATCATTCCATCAGTCAGTTTACCCTAAATTACTGATGCTGATCTCTTCGCTTTCGGGACTTAACAACTCAGCTGAACACAATTTAGTTATTATTATTATTATTTTAAACAGCAGTTTTTATTTGGGAATGTTTTGCTCGAACGTTAGATCCAGTCGTCAGATGATAGTTTGTTCAGAGCCACGTTTGTTTTGCATGTGTTTGGAGTGGATTCTGCTTATAGAGCATCTTCCCAGAACCATCATTTGGGAGTCTTACTACAGTTAAAAGAATTTCAAAGGAGGTTTTGGACTTTCACATTTTTGTAGAGGAGTATTACCTGAAAGCTGTATTGTTGTTGTAGTTGGTTGAGGTGAGGTGGCATGAATTTTATTCACTTGTGCAGTCTATATCTTGTTGAATGCTTGAACAGGACCACTCCAGGTTTTTAAACCCAGAATCCTCTGGTGATCTGTCCTCTGCCGCTATGTTAGCTGTAACGCAGGCTGGGTTTTGCCCCACAGGATGAGGTGCTGGCCGTGTCGAGGAAGATCGTGATCAACGTGGAAGACCTGGTCAAGTGGGCGTGTCCTGAGCCGACAGGCTGGAAGGCCAGAGGACTGAATGGGGAGACCGAATCCTCCAAAACCCTCAACCCACAAGACGACAGGGCTGATGGTATGTGGCGCATGATCCGCACTTCTTTTTTTGTTTTTTTTTCTGAGTTCTCCAGGGTTTGACTGCAGATTCTTGTTAATCATATGAAAGATTGAAATAAGAGCTCAAATTACCTCTTAATGGACTAATTAATGAGTTAATGAATTGATAACTGAGGCTGAGTTGGAGAGAGAAATAATCTGGGTTGTTTGGGGGGGGGGGGTTGGATCAGATTGTGTGGGTCGTGACCCTTATCAGATGGTTGTTTGGTCTGGTCCCAAGTCTCATGAGGGGTGGGCTCTTCTCTCCCGGCAGAGTCCCAGGACCAGAGGCGCGTGAAGGTGCTCAGCTACCCCCAGTACTGCCGTTTCCGCTCGCTGCAGCGCCGCATCCAGGACCGGGCCGGTGGCCCCGCCCCTTTGGACCCGCACCTCCTGGCCCTGGGCGGGATCCGGGCGGCTCTGCGGCACACACGGGTGCTCTACTGCCGGGACACATTCAACCACCCGACGCTGGACAACAACTCCAGCGTGTGGACCCGGCTGGGTGCGTGGACGCCGGCTGGGGCTCAGGAAGGGGTATTATTCATTCAGAGGGGCTGACCTTATCATTAGCCAATGATGTGTTTTGAATTGGTGAGTGACAGGGGATGTGGAACTCTGGGGGGCCCATCAGCTTTCAGCTAGGACCAGTGACCTCTATAGCCCTGCCCCTGGCCACAGAGAAAAGCAGCGTGGATAACTAACTAGTCTAAGTAACTAGGTCATTAAGTTGGGGATGGATGGCGGGGGGGGGCGTCCTTATTCTGACCAGTGCTTTGCCGGCCTAGTCCCGTCACTAATAAATGTGAAAGACGGTGTTGGATTCTAATTCCTAAAGTGTGCCGTGGCTTTTACAGAGAGTTTATCTTCTCACTGTCAGGCTGTATTTAATTTTAGGAAATGTTAAGCTTTTTAATTACCGTGTGCATGGAAAAAAGGTGTGCCCCCTGTTACTGGGATTTAAAAATAAAAAGGGGTTGAGGCACGTGAGTATGTGTGATTGGGGGGGTGGGGTTTCGGGGGCATATTCAGTCTGGTGATTATGATGGTTCTGTTACCAGGCAGAGACGGTGTGAATTTATAATTAAAAATGTTTTTCCACCTCCAGCTCGGATGTCCTACTTGCCATAGTAACCGTGTCCATTTGTATTTTATTTTAAGTTGGTATAATGTTTCATTAACGGCTGTTCCATGGTGTCCATGGTAACCGCTGACTGAGCTTGAGGTTCCATATTTGTCTGTTTTTTTTCAAACTTTTTTTTGTGGTTCTTTTACCCAGGGTGCACCTCTCTCAGCCTGAAGGGCCGACCCCGCAAGCGACGGGGCCGTGACGGAAAGGGCCCCGAATCTCAGAACCACAGCCAGTCGGTAGCTTCCTGGATTGACAAAATGAAGGTCTGTCTGCATTTTTTTTAACTGCGTATCACCTGGGTTAGAACACTGGATGGATGTCGGTTAATACAGGGAAACTGACACCAAAGGAAGATTCTTTCACGTCCCACATGGGGATCACCTCCATCAAATCTTATAAAAATAAAAAAACTCATGGATGGAGGATCCTTTGACAAATTTGGATTATTCTGCAAAATTTGTTCTGATGTGCTGGCTTGAGCTTTGAGATCTGGGTTAATGTATCAGCTGAACACTAGAGAATAGGGTCCTGACCCACTGTCAGTGGGCTGGGCTCTGTGACGGGTGTCCCTGACCGTGCTTGTGCCCTCCCCCTCCTCGGCAGGAGAGTGTGATGGGCAGTGTGGAGCTACCATGGGAGGGGGGCTGGCTCCCCCACCCTGAGGAGCAGCACTTTCTGGACCAGTTTTACCTCTTCATGGAGAGTAGAGGGTCACCCATCAACAAGGTGCCCAACCTGGGCTTTAAGAAGAGTGAGTCATCCTCCTTGGGGGGGGGGGGGGGGGGGGGGGGGGGGGGGGGGGGGGGGGGGGGGG
>JAODLD010000070.1:1818621-1833291 GCA_026781065.1 Mormyrops boulengeri | reverse complement strand
CAGTCCTTGGTCACCCATCTGTGTGTCGGTGTGTGCGTGTTGTGTCCCGCCCTCCCCCGGGCCCTGTCTCCTGTCTACCAGGCCGCTTGGACAGCCCATTCTTGAAGCTCCAGCACAGTGAGCCGGGTCTGCCCCCCCAGGCGGCATCGCACGCCCCACCTCACACCCGGTTGCAGCCAGGTCCACCTGGTAGGTACTGAGGTCCCCCTCCCCAGATGCCGGAGGGCACACTGCAGGGAGATAGTGCCCAGACCAGCCTACTGAACCCCCCCCCCAACCAGGATCTTGCTTCTCTGCTGAAAACCCTCTGTTACCCCATCCACAGACTGTAGTACTAGGTCTCCATAAGTCAGTAGGGTAACTGGATTCACTCTGACTCAACAGGCTTGCAGACCCTGCAGAAAACAAGGCATCTGTGATGTCACCGGGTTGCTGGTCCACGGCTCAGAGGGGTCGCTAATGCTCCTTTAGCATGTGGCTCTCGTGCTCCCGCTCAGTGTGTGTCTGATCTCGCCTGATATGAAACTTTGTCCATGTCTGTCCTCGTGTTAAATTCGACTCACTGCTTTTTAATTTATATTTAATTTTGCTTCATTGCTGGGAAGGTGTGGTCTAAAGAAAAGACGATGTTGTACTCACTACAGCCAGTAGTCCTAGGGTCAGCTGTCGCTCCACCTACGACCCCTCTGCCTTTATACGTTCACGTATCTCGACGGACACTTACCCCCTCGCATCTGGATGACCTGTGAGTGTGTTGCTGTCCTCTGCCCAGAGGGGGCGACACCACTGATTCAATTAGACATGGAAATCAGACGCACGGGATGTGTTTGGGGTCATGCTCGGGAAGGCGAGTCCACGGCAAGATGGTGTCTGTGACCTGTGGGCCATCCTGAACTGCCCCTATAACAAGTGGGCGGGGACAGTCTGGGACAAGGAGAACCAACCTGGATGGAGGCGAGCCACACAGCTGTCATGTGACTGCGCCGCTGTGTCTGGGAGCGGTTTTGTACAGTTGCTGTGGAGGTGCCCTTCCATGTGCCTTATAGTGAAGACTTCTCCTCCTCCCTGACCCGCTCCACCAGAAAACTCAGCAGAAGGGTCCTCAGAGCGTGCCATGGAGGGCCTCTCACCTGCACCCATCCCCACCATCGTCACCACGCCCATCCAGGAGGAGGACACCTACCAAAATGATTGGGGTAAGGTCAACCCAGAGATCACGCACAGAGCCCCTGTAAAACACGCACTGGCTTCACGATTCGTGTAATTCAATGCGGTGATGGCCTATAATCAGAAGTTTGCAGGTTCAAGTCCCATGGTTGGCACAATTCACTGTTGGGTCCTTGAGCATGACCCTTTACCCCAGTTACTCCAGGGACAGTCTGACCCTGCTTTCTCAATAAAAAAAAATGTACGTTGCTTTGGATGAAAGGATTTGCTAAATAAATAAAATGTAAATATGGAAGCACACCAAAGTATAATAGACAAATCCATTGAAATCACAAATGGTAGCATAACAATACTGAAGTCAGCTGTATTTCTGGTTGTTTCTCTGTTGCCCTCTCCACTCCGCACCAGACCCTGAGCCCGAGCAGCGCACCCCCGTGCAAGAGTCGGCCCCCGCCAAACCTGTTCAGAGTGTGGCCCCATTGACCAGAGAGACGCCAGACAACCACTCAGACTTCGGGGTGCAGCCTGACGCCCCGCCCCAGCAGGAGACGGACAGCCTGCTGGACCTATGGGAGTCAGCAGGTCCCACCCCTGCCATGGCACCCTCCCAGGCAGCCCACCTTATGGACCTGATGGGGGATCCGGTGGAGGCGGCGCCGGCCGATGTCAGTGCCGGACTCCCTCAGCCGCTCCTCGACTTTGACGACCTGCCTGAGCCCCCCGCCTCCTTCTGCCAGGGCCCGGATGGGGAGGATGACCCGGCTCACCAGGTGGACCTGGGGGGCCCACACGAGATGGGCCTCAGCTACCAGCACACGCTGATGCAAGCCGGGGGCTCCAACAGCCAAGAGCTGGATGATGGTCAACTGCTCATGACCAACGGGGACACGTTGCTCAAAGAGAGCACGCAGGTCAGCACCCTGAACAGCTACACCGTCTCATAAAGGGACAGCTCCGCTAACAATTCTTTAGCTAGTCATCATCTATATAATGAGGTTACTATATGTAGACATATTAAATCGACATCCCACATTCTATACAGTGCCTTTCACTGCAAAATTACAGAATAATAATTTAGCTTCTAATATTAGCAGACAGCGCTATGCAGCCCTAACTGCACTTACTGATCATCTGCCTGTGCTCGTCTTTTTGCAGGTTAACACATTTTACACGCGGATTAATTTTCCTTGTCTTTCTTTTTTACGTTTATTTATTTTGCGGACACCTTTTTCTTGTATAAATGAGGCAGATAATACTTCATCCAGTCATCTGCACAGAAGAAACACAAAGCCTTTAAATTAACCCCTCACGATCGCCATGCATACCTCCAGGTTCAATTTTACTTGGATTTCTGCTAATGGGACGCGTTCTTTAAAATCGCCACTAGATGGCAGCAATTTTCAAGGAACATTAATAAATGCGGAAACATACAATGCTTGACTATTGGAATTGAAAGGAAGTTCCTCTAAAAATCGAGACAAAGGCAGTATAATACAAAATAGCTGACCCAATAAAGCAGTGTGTTCTCTGTTTTGGCTGCACATCCTGTACATTTGGAGGAACTTCATACTGGATAGATTTTTGTTGGTGTTTCTACAGGCGAGCGAGGGTTACTTCAGCCAATCACAGGAGGAGGAGTTCGCCCAATCGGAAGACAGCTCTGCCAAAGCCACTCCGATGCCAGTGTTTTATAACAAACCGCCAGGTAAGGGCTTTAAAAGAAAAAATCGAGCTTTACAAATCCAAACCTATCTTCAGCTTAGCTTGGCCCCGAGGTTTTCAGAGCGCGACAGGATGTCCTGGAGGTAGTGAAACTGCCCTGTGCTTATATTACATATTTTTAAGTGGAAGTGCAATCTTGTACCTTACGGCAGCAATTCTGACGTTGTGTAAGAAACATTTCCTCAGTAAGTTAAGTTGTGCAATACTTTCTAGCGGTATATATGGATGTTAACAACCTCCCCCCCCCCCCCACCTCCCCATAACGGCTTCTCTCAGAGATTGACATAACTTGCTGGGACACAGACCCCGTGGTGGAAGATGACGACTAACACGGTGCCAGACTGGAAGAGGGAGGTAGAAGAGACTCGCCTTCAAGAAACTTAACCGTGTAACAATTAATTAGTCTTGCATTAAAATAAACATAAAAAGTAAAAAAAAAAAACGTTTCGAAAAGGAACTTAAAAAGCAGTGAAAGGATTTGGGGTTATTGTTAAAGATGCAGACGAGTTTTTTTTTATTTGCTTGGGCTCTTCATAATTATTCCTCTTTTGTTTCGGGCATGCTGAGGACGGCTCAGATGTGATTTTCACCATCTCGTAGTGCGTGCTGCTTCTTGTCGGGCTGCAGACAGACTCGCTGTACCATGCAGGTGTAACCTGGAGCATTGATGCACTGGTCCTCATTCCGCTGGTTTTCTCTGGGTCAAACCTGGAGCGGTCCTGTTCCAATCTGCACTCTCAGAAAAAAGGGTACAAATTTGTACCTTTACTTGTCACTGGGGCTGTACCCTCAAGGGTCTGCCAATGGTACCCTTAGCTATATATAGGTAATTGTACCTTTTAAGGTACAGAAATGGACCTTTGTACACTTTTTTCTGAGAGTGTGCGGCCTCTTTCGTACCTTTTACCTCACACTGGTCCGGATCTTGACCAGTGGCCCCTAATATCCTAAGTATACACGACTGAAACAACTGATTTTGTCTACTTTAATTCTGCCTTAGCTGCAGGTTTCCACCTAAGGGGTAATAGCTAGTTTTCCTCAGATTAGGGAATCTGTGGATTCAGGAAAACTGGCCCTTAGTGAAGGAATATGAATGGAAACTGACAGAAGATACTTTCCCACCCCCCCAAAAAATGCCTGGTTAAGTGAAAATAGACAAACACACTTACAGCAATATACTGCTTCGTTAGTAAATTTATAAAAAGTTTTCTTATTAAAGTTTCCCTATTTCAAAGACCAAAGTTATGGATTCAGACTACCTATTAAATGTGCGTATTAATCAGTAGATTTAGAGAAGTTTTACTTAGTGCTGGTCGTGTGCCTGTCTAGTCCTTCTGTCTTCTAAACATTCTATGATTTGGGGAGATTTTACTGGGTACTCCTGCGGACAACAGCGACCTACTTTGTGAACCCATCGGCATCACCGGACTACAAACGACTCATTAGACTGCTTTATTTTAGCCTCTTTTCTGACAGAAAAAAGGACTTTTTATAAATACTGCTATTTTTCAAGGTGACTCTTCATTCCCATATTCCAATATTCCACTTGCAGTGGTGTGACTTCATAAATACAACATAGCAACATAAAACCGAATGTTACCTGGCAAGAACTGTTACATCTCAAAGACTCGACAACTTCATAAAAAAAGAGATAAATCCTCGAATATTACTCTAATGGCAAATACTCTGTAAAGGTTTATTGTCTTCCATTTTCTGTCCAGCCCAAGGAAACCTACTGACTTATCTGAGGCCTCAACACTGAACTCCCCCCACCAAAAAGAGGGTCAATGGAGAGGCCCTGTAGCCGAACAAGCAATAAGACTGACCTATGTGATCTGTGTGTAGTATAGATGTGTAAATAACCGTGATTTTAGGATTACTAATCTAACGCTGATTAACGGTGGCAACATTATTTATAATCGTGGACTAGATTCAGTCAACTCGAGGGACACTTACGGACTCGCGATTCAATAATTCAATGATGATAATATTTTGCTGTTAGTGATTGACTGGCTTGCGTGTTCCCCAGAAAATCTGATTTTGAACCACCCGGCATCTTTAACAATAACCACGGACCTCCTGACATGGTTTCAGTGTCTGTCCACACCTTTTAAACATCTTTTAAAGTTTACGCTCTTCCCCTGTCATGCTGCTAGGAATCCTCAGCCCCCTCCCCACCCCCGACTCTGCCTTTGCGATTTCTTGTCTTTCTTTTCCCATGTTCTTCTATGGCTCTCTCGCTCTGCTTGTTTTTATCTGCTCGGCATCCTCTCCTCTTCAAAACAAGCACAAGACTTTATTTTATTTTTGTTAATTGCTCCATCCTCATGTATGTTATTAAAGAACGTTAAAAACCTCCATACAAGGTTCAGAGTCTTCACTCGTAAAAACAAACAAACAAAAAAATGCTCAGGCACCCTTTATAACTAGAGAACCACAAGATTACATAATACATCTCCATCCCCAGCCTTGTGGTACATCTTCTGCGTCTTCAAATCCTTCTGTAGCTCCACACCCACCGAACAACTCATCGTGGTTAAAAAGCAGAGAAAAATGTGACAATACTGTACATTTCCAATAAATATGGGGATAAGGTATGAAGACCATCAGCGGCAATAAAGCATCTATTCTCCATTTTATTTATATAATCTTTTATTATGAGAGACTCTGGCACAGAGTATGCACTTTACAGGCCTGGCCCAAGGAGGTTTCTTGTCAACACAGTACGTTATTCATGGCTATGGAACATACAGCTGACCACATGATGTGTCACAGATCACGCACAGAGCACCTGTAAAACTCGCAGCGGCTTCACGGTTCGTGTGATTCGCCGCGGTGACGGATTATGAGACATTAAAAGTCATGCCGTGTCGGCTGTGATGTCACTTCGCCCTTCTGGGTCACCTGTTACGTTTGAACACAGTTTAAAATTCGTTGCTTATATACAAATATAAAAATGCATTTTTTTTCTTGCATCTGACTCTACGTTTGAGAAAGTCCAAATGGAAAAGCAGTACCAGTGTTCCTAGTAAACATTTTGGCACGGTAAAACCCGCCCATGACTCTCCCACCCTGCACATCTTCGCCAAAAGAGCGTCTTCACGGCTCCCATTGAAGCCGGCGGGTCGCACAGCCGCTATGTTGCCAGGCAACATCTGTGACGTTATAGACCGCGAGCGGGACGCCGATAGATTTCATCCTTTATGGCGGGAGAAGCACTTCCGCTGCGCTGAAATCGAAGGGGGGAGACGCGGTGCGTCCCCAGGCCAAACCAAAAGCTGCAGCCATTTATATAAAAATATATGCGTAAAAAAGAAGATTAACGCTGTATAACGAAACGGCAAACGGGCTAAAAGCGATTGTCTTCATATAAAGCTGTGGCACGCGAATTGGTAAAACAAATAATATCGATTTGTCCCTATTCGTCGATTTGAAAACTTCTCTAAACCAGCACACAGCGCTGCGTTAAGCGAGACGAAGCTCATTGGCTAAAACCATTCATAAAAAAAAAACAGAATAAATACTCTATTTCAAATTGCACATGCAGAACCACAGATGAGTGCAATACAAAAATCTGATAGTGGGAAGCTGTCAGAGCACTTAAAGCCGCGTGATAGTCGCTCTTTAAAAAAATACGTTAATATAATTCATTCATAATTGCCCATTTTGGTAAAAATTTTGCTTTAGATGACCACAGTGGATTTCTGGAATATAGTTGAGGCTCTTCGTTCTTAACACGGGAATGAATACGAAAATAAAATGACACAGAAATTATTTGGGAAAATCACTACTGAAAGACACACTTTACAGGTTCTAAATCAGTCTTCCTTCAGTACGTTGGGAGGGGCTAGATCCTGGGAAATGTCTGAGTCTGTGAGCGGATCGATTCCAACAGGAGTGACGGATCCCATTTGCTCTTTCTCCTTCAATATAAAAACCCACACCAGGTAGGACTGGCAAAATCCCATAAAATTCCCAAACAGGTCAACTGGTCCTTCAATCCCGCGGCAATGTAAGGCTGAGATCTCCACCACACATACAAAAAATTAAGGTAAATCTTTTTCCTGAACAGCAGTATTAGAAGCAGGTTAAAAATAGTGAGTTCGATGGTCATTTTTTGATCAACAAGAAGAAACTTGGCATGGGTTAACTTCATTAATTATAATCCATGCAGTCACCAGACAAAATCTTCAGAGGTATTATAGATATGGATGAAAAATAGAATGCAAAAAGCACTCACTGTCAGCTACTTCTTTTTCTAAAAATGAATAAATAAATAAAGATCAGCTTGATTACTGGAAGGAATGTGGCCCTGGCGAGGCCTGGGTTTCAGTTCTCACAGCAAGCAATATGCTGACTGACACTCCACAGTCACTCGAGTCAGATGTCCTCTGGGGAAAATAAAAACAGAAAAATAAACAAATCAGGCCCTTGAAGATACTAAACAGCCCAGAAAAAAACAGTGAGCTATTGACATTCACGGCAAAAATTTGCAGCAAACCTGCAGGCCCTATGAGGTCAGTGCTTCCAGGTGCCAGTTTTCGAATAGTTAGTCGTTAAACTAAGTGCGTTTGGCACCATGGCAACGGAAGCAGGCCGCAATGGATGCTTGTCGTCGGGAGGACGCACCGGTGCCGAGTCCGCTTCCAGCGGCTCCCTTCCCGCCCCTTTCTCGCCATGTTGAGGCAGCGTTTCCAGGAGAACGGTGAGATGTTCTCACACCTTCAGAAGGCTGGAGCTGAAAATAAACAGCAAGTGGCAGTCTTGAAGATATGGCCTGCAGGGAGGGGAGTTGATTTAAACGGCAGTGCTCCTGCCGAACACGGGGAAGGCGGTGGGCAGGGCACAGGTGTCGTCCAGCCGGGGTCGGTGAAGCCCCAGCTCCATGTTGGTCCTCCCTCCCCGGGGTAGGGTGGTGTAGGCCGAGGCTTGGGCCCCTGAGGCCTGGTTACTGCAGTTCAGGTCCATGGTGGACAGCATGCGGCCCAGGGAGTCCCAGCGTTCGTGCACATGAGCCGGCAGGTGGATGAGAGTGGAGTAGCCGCGCTCCGGGAATGCCACGTCTGGCACCGCCTTGCTCGTCTCCGAGTCCTGGGGCTTCCGGGACGTCCCGGACGGCGGTTTGGTGTATGTCCCTCCCCGGCTGTCGGCCAGGACCTCGCTGTATGGGGGAGGGGGGTCCTCCATCTGGACGGCCTCCTCGTAACACGGCGGCTTCCCAAAAACATCTGCTTCTGAGAACAGACGGAAATAGCATGGAGCTCGCATAACAACAGAAAGGGTAGCTTCAGAAGTCTCCAAGAGCAAATCTAGGATTTTTCTTAAGGTGGTGGACATAACAGGGGCCATAATTCATACAAAGGGGCCAACATTATCATTAACCAATGATATGTTTTGAATCAATGAGTGACAGAGGAGGGACACGCCAGGGGCCAATCAGATTTCAGCTGGGGTCAATATCCCTGTGGACCCACCTCCATATAAACTCCTAGAAGGAACTTAGCGCCCTGTAAATTACTTTCTAGCATTTAGTTATTCCAGCTGAATTTCTGATCCCTGTATTCATGTGACCGAATGCATCTCAATCTCGCCCACATCAAATCATCCTGCTCAGAGAGGATGATTCATCGATAGTTAATCACCAAACACCATTTTTTTTTTTTGGTGCCTTTTAAATTCCTTTCAAAACCTCTGTGCAACCCATCCCTCGCAGGGCAGACGCAGGACAGATCATGCGAATGAGCCCTGTGTATAATTGCGATGATGCTCGATGTTTCCCAGGGCACCATGCATTTTCTATTTACCTCTGACAAATAAGACCAAAATACCAACGGCTAAACAACAAACTGAAGGATGCACCCAGACCACAACGAGGAGGAACTGAATATGAAGACTGACTTCCTGAAATAAACGGTGACTATGCTAAAAAAAAAATATTTAAATAGGCGCATTTAAAAAGAGCTCACAATAATTAGTTCAGTAATAACCTGATAAAACGTAAACATTTGCTGATTTCTTATACATCAGCTGCAGAGAGGACAGGATGCAGCAGATTGTAAACATTGCCTCGTTGCGGTGATTTGGTCAGCGCATTATTTACACACATGCATGACAAACTCGATTAGCTTCTCCTAGGGGCAGGGTGATGTAACACTCATTATCTGTGTTTTCTTGGGAGACGTGTGGGCAGATGGGTTTGAGCGTCACGCCGCTGCGTTGATTTTGCTTCCCAGCTCCACATACATCATGTGACCCTTATGGCAAAGGAGCGCACCAATCATCTTCACCTGAGTGGGGGCCCGGACGCCCACCTGACCCACCCTGCGGCGGGAACCGGAGAATTCCCACATTATTCCTAAATAGAATTCCACCAGTTGCACCTCTGCATGCTGCAAGCTAATTATCAGTGCCAAAACACAGTAAAATAAGAAAAATGAACGTTATTTTGTTGGACGGCCTGCTAAGCGAATTCTAGAACCTTCTGGGGCAATGACTGGAGCAATTACATGAGATAAAAACAGAGTGTAAAAAGGGCAAGCCTGAATAGCTAGGAGCTACTCAACAGCTATATTTAAGAGACTTAGCTTTGTGAAAACGATAATCATGTCTTTACATAACATTAAAATGATAATAAAAATGATTAAGTGGGTGGCCGGCTTAGCTACTTCAGCTCAGCAATGCTCAATCTGAGAATGAATAGTATAAAAACGACAACATGTATTTAAAAATGCAAGTAGAGGCCCCTGGTGCTGAAGTATGTTAATGTTAAATATATAATAAATCAAAGCAGTGCACTGACAGCCTAGTCCATCAAGTGAGCCCCAATGGCTTTTCTTATAATACAATTAAGCATAAATCTACACCTTCATTTCATAAAAAAAGTACTATTTTAGAATGACTCTTTGTGATCATCGATGCTTTTGGATGTCTAACATTTACGTGGGTATGATCTTAAACATAATTAAAAGTAGCCCTTAATACCTTGAGTTTTTTAAAATTTGTGTAATGAAACTGAGATAAAAAAAAAAAAAACACATGGGGACACTAAATAATAAACCCCAGTTACAGCTTCCGAATCTTTGGCCTTCAGCATTTCAAACGTTTCGGAGTATAAACTGACAAGCGCCCCACAGAGGGAATTTGCGACAAGATCAGTCCGAAAGAGGAGAGCAGCCTTGTCTGCTCTGGCATGTAGAGGGATTAGCGGGTAGGAAGTGGACGCCGTAGGACCACGGGGCGCCAACCACGACTCAGAGCTGGCTGCAAAACATGCATGATCTCAGTCTGGGTGTTCCAGCGCCCAGCCCTTCCTGAGGGAGAATAACGCACTTTAGACCTTTTCCTACCCACTTGAGAGCAGGTGAGAGGTAACCAAACACCAGCCCCCCGCCCCGCACAAAACAAAAAACAGAAAGAACACACAGCTCCTTAGCCAGCTGTTGACGTGAAATCGACCTCAAACTGCCCAGCACGGCCCGCCAGTTCCCAGCCGGCCAACCAGAACGTTGCCCCGTGTGATCCTGCTAAACGGTATAAGGGGCTGGTATTTACTTTGAACTTATGGGCGGGCACAGGCACCACCTGGAGGGATGGGTCAGCGCATCCAGTGTCCTCGATGTGCCCCCAGGAAAAGGATTATATCTAGGACCGCATACGCTATTCAAGGACACCCCTGACAGGGCAGTAACAGCTGTGAGGTGATGGATGGAGTCCAGAAAACTGTTCTAAACGGAAAAGTACTGGTAAGTACCTTATAATACAAAGCTAAAATAAAGAATACATTAATAATACACATTTTGACATTTATCATAGCTTGCATAATCATATAGTTAAAGTATGGCATAGTCTTCCTGTTAGTGTAGCGCAAGCTAAAACCCTGGGTTCCTTTAAAATCAGAGCTAGATAAGATTTTAACACCTTTAAGCTATTAGTTAAGTTCTCCCCAAAAGAGCTTGATGGGCCGAATGGCCTCCTCTCGTTTGTAAATTTCTTATGTTCTTATGAATAATCACTACCTATATATAAAACACACAGACACCATGAGAATAACACCTGAGATCAGAACCTGATTCTGATGTTCGTCACTGAACATTTTTGCGTTATACGTTACGTTTTCTCATTGAGGGACTTGCTCCATCTTCGGGGGCCAAAGCGGACACCCCCTCCCCACATGGCTCAGTGAGCTGCGCACCACCTGCTGTCTCCGGTTTCACCCCGGAGTCCCTGGGTTTTCCTCCTGACTCGTTGCCTGGTTACCAGCCAGCCCCGCTGCTAACCGATCGTGGCTAACACTTTAGCTGCGCGCTCTAACCTCATCGCGGCCGTGCTGTGCACCTGCTCCTGTACCTGTCACAAGAAGAAGGTCCCACCTTTGCACGGGGATATATTTACAAACTGCAAATATTCAAATCAAATCTGCCAAGCAGGCGATGAGCTCCTTAAATTGCATATCCCAGTTAATTCTCGTTCCCAGTCGTAACGACTAAATGTGAACTTAACAGCCCATTTTACTGTGGCTTGTCCTTATGCTGCACTGACACCCTATTTCATGAGTCGCACTGACCTTTACATGGTGACACAGTTTGTCCCCACAGCTGGACAAGGCTCTGAGCCGTGCCGACAAGCTCCGTGCCACTGGCTTTAGGACCCTGACGCTACCTCCCTTCTGCCATCTCTTTCCTCCTCGATGCTTCTAGCTCGGATCCTAAAGAGCGGACCAGCTGTTCTCATAAACTTCCTGTAGAGTCTTCTAAACAGCTTTCAAACCAACACTGCACCTGAACCACGAACCAAGGAGACAGACAGTTTTAGCCGAGTAAATAAGATTGGGGTCAACAGACAACGTCGTCATGGGAACCTTCATGTTACGATGATGGATGTGGAGGAGAAGGTGCAGGAGGTGGTCACAGAGAGAATGGGGTGGCCAACTGTACCTTGAGGGCTGGACCAGGTGCTAGGCACCATGGGGTGGGGGACCGGCACAGGCACCGGCAGGACCTGGGGTGGGCCAAACTGGGGGGGCTCCGCACGGCACTCCAGGGGCTCCATCTCCAACGTGCGCAGGCAGCGCTCCCGCTGCCGCTCCTCACGGCGCCGTTTCAGTCGCCGCTGCAGGACACCGCAGAAACAGCAGAGCACCACGATGAAGGCCCACACCAGCCAGAACCCGGCGAAGCACGCCAGGAAGGTATAGGTGCCCTGTGACATCACCATGCTGCCGAATGCGGGGTGCACTTCCTCCTCAGGCCTGCAGGGGGCGTCACACGCCTGCCCAGGAGTCCGCCGTTCTCATCCTGGGAGTCTCGACAGTGGTGCCCCCCGCCTTCAGTGTCTTGGCGTTATCCTGGAGGGCCAATTTCCTCAGAGGGAATCTCGGGCGCTATCTCACAGTTTCCGTGTGCGGTGTGTTGTTATGATATTCCTCCGGTGCTTTTGGGTGGCAGGTCCACTCAAAACAAGTTTTCAGGTGAACATAAAGGTTGGGTTACGCAGGAACATCCTCTGTACCACTGTAGGATACTGGAATCCGATGGTTTCAAGTTCAGATAGCTGAATCCCTAACTAAATCAAAGCCCAGCTTCTGCTGTTCAGAAAAGAGGAACAAATGAAGAAGATGATACAATTTCAAAATATCCAGCAAAACATAATAATTGTTTTAACATTTTTATCAAAAATTAGGAGCTTGAGCAAAGTTCGAACAAAATACATAATCACTTGGATGTTAGTTCGAATTATATAAATCTTATTTCACCGACTTTTAGAAAATTCGAAAACCTACACGCTTAGGGTGTTTAAATGTGAACTACAGCTGCTGTATATTTTAACAGTGTTCGCCATGCGACGAATAGGACGACTGAAGAATTGGTTATTCATTATTGCAATAACAATTGACACCATAGCGAAGCATATCGCCTTAAATATACAAAAACACATCGAAACCGCCTGTCACGTAGTGGTTTACCGTAATCAAAATGGTTCGCAGATCTAAGGTTTAAGATTTTTCATTTTCTCAATCATTTAATATTGGAAAGCTATTGCATTTGCGTGCTGTTTTCCGCAGCCTCCCGAGACCTTCCCGAGGGCACCGCCGGCGCTGCGCGCATCACACCTGTGCTTTACGCCCACCTTGCAAGCAATCTGCGATGGCACTTTCAACGGAGCGATCATCAGCGTACAATACTTAAAAACGGCCAAATCTTCCGAAACACTGCTTCCTCATTAATTCTGCCTGGTTCACTTCCACTCGTAAGGTATATAGTCTATTATAATAAAAATTAAATTGTTTACGCTACGTGTGACTGCATGTCACCGCGTTAAACAGCGTCAATTAGGTACTGATACGTGAATTGTTGTGCGGTCGTTTGCACACTAATGTCAACAAGTAGTCTACAACAAGCTAATGACATGGAAAGGCAGATTTCTAAATGATGACATACGGACTACGTGTCTAGGTTCAGAACTAGATAACATGCACCACTTCCATTAGTGATCACATTTTACATCTCTCCTTACATCTTCATTTACGTAATGTGGACATCAAGACAAGCAACACGTTTCACAAGATCCCATGCGATCAAAAACATATATACATTAAATGATTTGTCGGTGCAAATATTATTGATGGCCGATATGTAAATAATCGTCATTTAAACACAATGTAGGCTATAGATGAGCGCATGCGGACGCACGCATGGAGGTAAACGCATCTCTAAATTTCAGTATTCAGTATCCAAAACCATCTGAACATAAAGTCCCAGAGTCTCCAGGTCTGGTTAAATAACACACGTCTTCTACTCTGTGTCGTTAAGGAGGCAATTACGCGTCCCGATCGACCATTTAACTCTCAGTCTTCTTTCATTAAGCATTTTAAACGTCTGATCGCCGGCCGTTTTATGTACCTGGACTGTACTGGGATATATTGGCCGATCGGATGTCCTGTTTGCTCGCGATCCGGTCCCTTTACCTTTCCACTGGGAAAGTGGGCATATCCATCACGTGTAGTTGGTGCTGTCGTGCGTCGAAATGATACATAAGAGTTTCAATAAAAGCTCACTCTGTGCTGTCGCTCCTCCTCTTTTTTAACCATTTGCAATGCCACGGCACCGGTAAACTACCCCAGTCCGTTATCACCTTCCTCCCAGTAGTAATTCAGTGTAATTTAATGTAATTTACCGGGCTACTATTTTATCTGTATGAGAAAAGCTTGACATTTATACTGCCTGGAAACCCAAGTGACAGAAGCTTGTTTCAGTATTTATGACCCCGTGTTTATTGAACAAGAAAAATGGTAGGCAATCTTAAGTTACCTCAAAGGATCTCAATAAGATTCTTATGTTAATCCTGTATCTCTAAGGCTTAAATCGTTTGTATTTATATGTATAGCCTACTCTAACCAGGATCACTGATTCGTCAAATAATTGTCTTAATAATAATAATAATAACAATAATAATAATAATTATTATTATTATTATAGCCTAATTAACTGGTGTTTCGTTCTGTTAGATGCCAGTCTAGACCTTCGCAGATGATAATCAAATTCATTAATTGTACAGGATATACACGGGTGAGCCACGTGATCCAAGTCAAACCGCTCGTGTTTCTTTTCTTTTTTTTGGTATCTGGTATCTAATTAGGGTCACAGACTGCAGGAAGTTCAGTGGCCTGTACTACGAAGCGGGGTTACTGGCTTATCGGGGCAACTTCTCGGGTTTAAGGTACCACAGTTTAAATGGACTTCATATTCGTTCACTTACATTTTGCCCAGACTACCTTAAATCCGA